>SJYA01002280.1:1561101-1714538 GCA_006410615.1 Neotragus moschatus | reverse complement strand
AAAAAAAATAAAAAAAAAAAAAAAAAAAAAAAAAAAAAAAAAAAAAAAGAAAGAAAGAAAAGAAAAAGAAAGGAGGGAAAAAATGAGAAATGCTAGATAGAAGGCAAAGTACAAAAATTTAAAGCAATCTAGCAGATTTTTCGAGAAAAGAGTCCCTCAGAGGCTAAATCCAAAGTTGCAATACAGTCCCAGAGAGTTAAGCACTAAATCTGGCAGCTTCTCCAATAACTTATAACCTAAAGTGTTTTGTTTGTTCTTGACAACTATCCTTGTAATACATGAGAAGAAAGATAGGACTTGAGACTGCTCAGAGTAGGAGTCAGAATAGAGATTGCTATATAAAATCGGGACCCCAAGAGGGCTGCTCCCTCAGAGAAACAATATCTAGGAAAACAAGATCTACCCAGTAAGCAGATTAGCAAGGAGCAAGGTGTGTTTCAGCTATGACTCTGAGTAAAGAGAAAAACAGCTTCCTCCAAGAATTTCTATTCACAGGTAAGTCATCATATGAACTTGGATTAAAATTCATACTCCCTGTGTGTTTACAAAAACACTTCAAACCAAATATCAAAAGTAGTTCCTGAGTTCATTCTCTCAAGTAACTGGCAGGAGAAAATACTAATTTTCTGTGGTGGATTGCCATTTAAACCCAAACACAAAGAACACCCATAAGTAATGTTTTAATATCGTGTAAATAAAACTTCCTATATACACAAGAGAACAAGCCACAATAAATGAGAAATAGACCCATCCTTGGTTCATACTGAATAAAAATTAAATATTAAAAGCAAGATGAATGGTAGAGACAAACTTATTTGCTAAGCAGAAATAGAGTCACAGATATAGAGAGCAAACTTATGGATACTAAGAGGGGAAGGGGGGTGGGATAAATTGGGAAATTGGGATTGACTTAAACACACTGCTATATATAAAATAGATAACTAATGAAAACCTACTGTATAGCACACTGAACTCTACTCAGTGCTGTGCAGTGACCTAAATGGGAAGGAAATCTAAAAAAGAGTGGGTATATATGTGTGTATAACTGATTCATTTGGCTGTACAGCAGAAACTAATACAACATTGTAAAGCAACTATACAAATTAATTAAAATATATTTACTTGGATGAATGAATATGATGAGCAGGAAGATTTGGATAATAATAAAATAGAACTTCTAGAAATTAAGAAAATAGCAATTGGTCAAAATCCTTATAGAATTAAAGACAGATCTAAAGAAATTATCTTAACACATTATTGACTGGGGGATTTTTTTCAGGAACGATTGCCTTTGGTTGGCAATTTACTATGTAGGTGAATATTGAAATGTCTCTGGTCCACAAGGTTTGGGTAACAAAGGACATATTAATACATCTCTGGTCAGCAAGCTGTAAATAGCCTCCAGAGATCAAGATGTGGAAAATATGAAAACAGTATAGAGACACAAAAGGATGGAAGGGGAAACTGGGTTAGTGATACATTGGCAAAAGCTAATATATCTAACTGGACTTGCTGTACCAGAGAATAGAAAGATTTGTAGAAAGCAATAGTAAGAAGATACTGAGAATTTAAAATTTTCCATATTTTAAGGAATAAACCAATTAGATTCAGAGAGTTCAATTTCAATAAATTACAAGCAGGATAAATATAAAGAAATTAATAGCTAAAATCGCTGTCAGTTCAGTTCAGTTCTGTTCAGTCGCTCAGTTGTGTCTGACTCTTTGCGACCTCATGAATCGCAGCACACCAGGCCTCCCTGTCCNGATGCCACGATCTTCGTTTTCTGAATGATGAGCTTTAAGCCAACTTCTTCACTCTCCTCTTTCACTTTCATCAAGAGGCTTTTTAGTTCCTCTTCACTTTCTGCCATAAGGGTGGTGTCATCTGCATATCTGAGGTGACTGATATTTCTCCCAGCAATCTTGATTCCAGGTTGTGCTTCTTCCAGCACAGCATTTCTCATGATGTACTCTGCATAGAAGTTAAATAAGCAGGCTGTAATAAACTTCAAAGAATGCAGGAGTTAGAAAAGACAACAGAGGTTAAAAAAAATAAGGAAGAAGACCTAAAAAAAAGTTAGAAATAACTTTTTTCAAACTAAGATTCAGCAAAAGCTATGATGATGATAAGACAAAGTTGAAATTGTAGACAGAATGGACCAAAATTATAAATACCAAAGAATACAGATCAACAAAATCATTTATGAAGAAATTACAGATCTGAACTGCTCTGTGACCATTAATGATAACAAATCAGGAGTTAAAATGTTACCCCCTCCCAAATTTTTTTTATACAGATGGTTTTACAAGAAATTCTACCAAACATATTCAAGGAACCCATCATTTTAGTTCTTGTGTAAACTCTTTTAGAGGGTAGGCTAAGACGTAATACTGATCAATTGATTTTATGAAGCTGGTATAACAATTAATACCAAAACCAGGTACATGCAGTATGAAAAAGAGAAGTACAACTAATTTCACTCAGCATGGAGGCAGTATTTTAGTAAATCACATGAATAAAAATGACATGACTCTATACTATGAATGCAAAGCTGATTTAACATTAGGAAAACAATATAATTCACCACATTAAAAGATTAAAAAAGAACTTATATCTTTAATAGATACTGAACAAGAATAGGTAAAATTTAACACGTAGTCATTAAAAATATCTTATTAAATTTAGTCCACAAGCAAATTCCTTATCCTAAAAAAAGTTTATCAAATTAAATCTACAACCTAGATTCTATATAATGATAAAATCAAGAGCAAGACAAGGCAGCCCATCATCATTTCTAATGAACCTTCTGCTGGAGGTACTTACAAGATGGTAGGTCAGGAAAAGTGAATTAAAGAAATATATAAGTATTGAAAGACAGAAACATAAATATTACTACCAGTCAATGATATGATTGTCTGGGCTTCCCTGGTGACTCAGCAGTAAAGAACTTGCCTGCCAAGCAGGAGATGTGGGAGACACAGGTTCAATCTCTAGATTTTGAAGATCCCCTGGAGAAGGAAATGGCAACCCACTACAGTATTCTTGCCTGGGAAACTTGTGGACAGAGGAGCCTGGTGGGCTACATTCCACGGAGTCAAAAAAGAGTTGGACACAATTTAGTGACTAAACAACAACAAAAAAATCTTTGTCTCCTAGAAAACCCCAAAGCATTTACTAATAAATTACTAAAATTAATGAGAACATTAAAAAACATTGCTGTGTTTAAGTATTAAAAAAATTTTAAGATAACATATAAATATTATATAATTTCAGAGTAGCAGAGAATGTCTTAAATAAGACACAAAAAGCAAAACTTTTTAAAATATATTAATTTAATATATTAAAAGTAAAATATGTTCACTGATGGGCATAATAGAGTGAAATGCCAGCCACAAAATGAGAAAAAAAAATGTGCTATACATATAACCCACAAACAATTGGTAGCCAGATTATCTCATATATAAAGAGCTTGCACAAATCAAGAAAATAGATGATCAAACAGTAGCATTGGAAACTATGCATAGGGGTTTTACTGAAGAGGCAACATGATGGCCAAAATCCATGAAAAGTCACTCAATCTTGATTATCAGTCATCAGGAAAATACAGATGAAAACCACACTGAGACACAATTTTACTCTAGTAGACT
Organism: Neotragus moschatus; assembly: GCA_006410615.1. Taxonomy (NCBI): domain Eukaryota; kingdom Metazoa; phylum Chordata; class Mammalia; order Artiodactyla; family Bovidae; genus Neotragus; species Neotragus moschatus. The sequence goes on along the minus strand of SJYA01002280.1, from coordinate 1,710,891 downwards.
GGGAAAAATAAAAACTTTCACAAAGCTAACTTTTGATTAGAAAGTAGAGCAAGCAATTTCTCTCTCTCTCTCTTTTTTTTTTCACAGTCTCTCAGGGTATCTATCTCAGTCAATACCACTTTAACTAGTAAAGATGAAAATGCCCTTCACTAGAGGAAACACAAATGCTACTTCTAGATGTAACACAGAGAAAGTCTTGCTCATCAGTTCAGTTCAGTTGCTCAGTCATATCCGACTCTTTGCGACCCCATGAACTGCAGCACACCAGGCCTCCCTGTCCATCACCAACTCCCGGAGTCCACCCAAACCCATGTCCATTGAGTCAGTGATGCCATCCAACCATCTCATCTTCTGTTGGCCCCTTCTCCTCTGGCCCTCAATCTTTCCCAGCATCAGGGTCTTTTCAAATGAGTCAGCTCTTTGCATCAGGTGGCCAAAGTATTGGAGTTTCAGCTTCAACATCAGTCTTTCCAATGAACACCCAGGACTGATTTCCTTTAGGATGGTTGGATCTCCTTGCAGTCCAAGGGACTCTCAACAGTCTTCTCCAACACCACAGTTCAAAAGCATCAATTCTTCAGCACTCAGCTTTCTTCACAGTCCAAGTCTCACATCCATACATGACCACTGGAAAAACCATAGCCTTGACTAGACGCACCTTTGTTGGCAAAGTAATGTCTCTGCTTGTTAATATGCTATCTAGGTTGGTCATATCTTCCCTTCNGGACTCTCAACAGTCTTCTCCAACACCACAGTTCAAAAGCATCAATTCTTCAGCACTCAGCTTTCTTCACAGTCCAAGTCTCACATCCATACATGACCACTGGAAAAACCATAGCCTTGACTAGACGCACCTTTGTTGGCAAAGTAATGTCTCTGCTTGTTAATATGCTATCTAGGTTGGTCATATCTTCCCTTCCAAGGAGTAAGCGTCTTTTAATTTCATGGCTGCAGTCACCATCTGCAGTGATTTTGGAGCCCAGAAAAATAAAGTCAGCCACCGTTTCCACTGTTTCCCGATCTATTTGCCATGAAGTGATGGGACTGGATGCTATGATCTTGCTCATGGGCCCCACTAAAACATGGATAGAAGTATTTATAAGTAAAAGTGGCTTCTAAGGGTTTAGCTTTCATAGAAATTTGAGAACAGATAGTTTTTTAAAAAAGGAAAAAGATACCAAATGATAGCTTTTGTATACTGATGGCAGTGCCTCTCACATGGGCTTTAGGGACTGGCAGACTGGGCTTGAATCCTGGCCCTCCTGTTTGCTGCGTGCTCGTGTCTGACTCTTTGTGACCTTGTGGACTGCAGCCTCCCAGGCTCTTCTGTCCATGGGATTCTCCAGGCAAGAATACTGGAGTAGGTTTCAATTTTCTTCTTCATGGGATCTTCCTGACCCAGGGATCAAACATGCCTCACTTACACCTCCTGCATCAGGACATGAGTTCTTTAACATGAGTGCTACTCTTTTGACTCTGGAAGCCTTGGTCTGTGCCTCTATAGACTGAGGATATGAGACCTATCTTAAAGATTGTGCTCAGAATTAGATATACTACAGACAAAACACCCAGCACATAGTAATGTTCCATGGATGTCAACTACTACCATTATTCCTCCATTGAACAGACTGGACATGACCTACTAAAAGGGAAAGGAGAAGAAAGGAGACTGCTACTTACAGAACATTCCCAATGTCTCAGTCATTCTTTAAAAGGAGGACAGGTAAAATCTTTAGGGCTAGGAAAATTGAACTTAGAAAAGAGATTCTCTCCAGGTAAAATGTGAAGCATAGGCATGAGGATGTGGTGGAAAGCACAGACTTAGGGACTCAGGGCCTGCATCTGAGTCCTGTCTCCACCACGTGTTGGATCTGTCATTTAAGCTTCTAGATCTTAGTTTATTCTACTAAAAGGAAATAATAAAATAAATTCTAAAAAGGAAATAATTCTAGAAAGGAAATATTAATAATAATGTACCAGTCTCCTGTGAGGATTTGGAGAGAAAATATGCACAAAGGCTCCAATCTAAAGGGTTATACAGAAGTCTTTTGCTTTGGTTTAAATTTTATTTTTAGTTGTAGGACAGTTGATTTACAATGTTGTGTTGCTTTCTGCTGTACAACAACATGAATCAACTATAAGTATATATATGTCCTCTCCCTCTTGAACCTCCTTCCCGCCCCTCACCTCCATATACAAAAGTCTTAACAGTATTAGCAATACATGTTTCTATTTTTCATCCTTCTCTTTATAGGATTCTCCTCTCTGAACCTTTTGGGCACCAAGCATTCTTGCTGTTCTGTGGTTGCTGTTTCCTTGAGTTCTTCCTCCCATTCATTAAAAGTTACAGACCCCAAGTCCCATATGTCAGGGTCATGGTGGAAAACCGGCTCATGTGATGAACCAATTTGCATTTATCTATCAATAGACAGGGACTTCCTAGGTGGTGCTAGTGGTAAAGAACTCACTTGCCAATGCAAGAAACATAAGAGACACAGGTTCGATCCCTGGGTTGGGAAGGTCCCCTGGAGGAGGGCATGGCAACTCACTCCAGTATTCTTGCCTGGAGAATCCCATGGACAGAGAAGCCTGGCAGGCTACAGTCCACAAGGTCTCAAAGAGTCAGAGACGACTAAACATGAACGCATCAGAAGATAAACATGGATTTTCCCACTCCTCCACCATCTTGTTGTTAAAGATGAACATTTTAAGGATGAACCTTCAACAGGGAAAATCCTTTAATGAAAACACTGATAACTGCTCAGAATTTTAGGTGCTCATGGCAGACAGTTGGGTGAGATTCAATGGATCAAACAAAACTTCACATGATGCCCCTGAGGCATCTCTCCTTCATTCATCATGTCAAACTTAAAGACGTCTCGATCTCCAAGTAAAGTTTGATAAGCTTCTGGAATAAATAGGTACAGTTTCAGACACTGATATTAAAGACCAGTTACAAAGATGGCATTTTATGCTTCATGAAGAACTTTTGTATCTGTTGTCCCATTTGGTCTTAATATCAGTCCTCAGAGAAGGGAAGTAAGATGGGGCTTTTGACCCCATTTTGTAGATGAAGAAGGTGAAATACAGAAGTTTAACGAAATAACTTGCATAAGGCCCTACATCTCTTTAGTGGCTTGGTTTAACCACACCTTTCTTGGGCTCCACCTCCCTGTCTGGTCTCTGGAGTACTTGGTCACACCTACCACCTAGGCCATCCAAAAAAGGACGGGGGGTGTGAGTAGCTAGGACCAGTTCCTCCTGTTAGTGCTTGGTACTCCTAATTCCTGGGAGAACTAATTGCCAGGGAGGATGGTGGTGAAAAGACCAACAGCCAAACCAGAAGTCTAGAAAACTCATTGCAGACTGCTGGTCCCCATACATCCTAATACATACCAACATGGTACCACAGTCTGGTTACTCTGGAGGCAGAAAGACCAGTTTTCCATCACAGGCTGAGAGCAAGTGGTGGGGGCTACACCTGTGTCCCTTCCATCTGCTCATCCCATAGCCTTCTCAAAGTTTTTCCCATGGAGTGCCAAAGGTAGTTGCCCCTTCCACTAGCAACTTTTGAAATAATAATTAGCCAGTCCTCCTAATGACTTAATAATCATGCCTTGCATGTCAAAGAACCTGGTGTTTTCAGGTCCCTTTCATAGTCATTAATTAATTCTTCACCCAGCTGCCCGGAGCTGTAGGTCACCTCAATCACCTTCAGGGTGTGGCTTAGTCACCAAGCAGGCCATGGATCTGCTGAAGGTCACCCAGCAGTGTCTGCAGCTCAGTCACCCCACTAGCCAGTGGAAATCAAGTTTATGAAGTCAGCCCTGCTCTCATACCTTCCTCCCCAGGGCCCAATGCTCTCCTACCATCTAACTCCCCTTTCCAGTTATCCTGGTAAAGCCTTCCATTCAAACCTCTGTGTCCTGATGCCTTGAGGGCCATGTTAAATAATGAGGCCATCCAATGCAATAGTTTACATGAATGCGTTACTGCTTAATAAGCCTTACATTATTCCCCCACAGTTACGTGCATCTTCTTATTTATTTATTTAGGCTATACTGTGGGGCATGTGAGGATCTTAGTTCCCCTCTCGGGGACTGAACCTGTGCATCCTGCACTGGGAGTGTGAAGTCTTAACCACTGGACTTCCAGGGAAGTCCCAGTATGTGCATTTTAACAGATGATATTCTGCTCCTCCGAAGCTCTCATCCACAGGGATGAGGTTCTAATGGTAGAACTCCAGGCATCTGTCAGCATCAGTAGACAAACCACGTTAGCCATGGAGCTGTCTGTGCAGTTCCTCACACAGTCCCACAGGCCATGTAAACATGAATTTGGTCCTGGTGTGGCCTCATGCCCCTTGTCTTGCTTGGACTTGGTCTAAGAGGAGCAACACACTTGGATGCAGGTACAACACATTAAGAGCTGGAAACTGGGTCTCCCTTAACCTTAATTAATTCCACCTGAATCTACATCCCTCAGACAGCCAAGCTGTGTGCCAAGCCAACCTCTACATGGTATGATCTGGACCAACCCAGCATGAGGTGCCAGATTTTGCGAGACTCAGACATCTGACTCACAACGGCTCAGTGTGTGCATGTGTGTGTGTGTCTTTGTGTGTGCTCATGCACACATGCACACGTATCTGTGTGTGAGGCAGGGCAGCAAGGGTGACACCTGCCCAAGTCTTTCTAGCCAGAAGGCCTGTGGGAACCCAGCAAATGAAATCTGAACTTAAATCTGTTCTCAACTTTGTGTTCTAATAAGGGCTTAGGAGGTACAAGGGCTCAATTGTTAATTGCACAGCATTTACAAGGGGTTGAGGGGGAACTGAGTTGTTGCTGGAAGATCTATTATTTGTGCTGAAGTTATTAACATCAAAAAGGAATTGACCAAAGCTAGAAGTCAAGAGAACCAGGCAAAAGTGGAGGTGACTACAGTTTGGAAAAGCCATCTTGAATAGCTGTGATTTTCTTGCAGATCCTTCTCCAAATGAAAGAGTTGGAGCAATTAATCTGGGTGGAAGAAACTGGCTATGAATTAGTGTGGCTGATTAAAGAAGATTCTGAAACAAACTGTCTTATCCTAGACTAAAAAAATCTGTGGAATATTTGCTCTCTCTTCTTTTTCATCTTTTAGGGAAGCACTGACTTTGGGTTGTGGATCAAATAAATTAGGGTTTTTATAAATTCACCCCTTCCAACTTATATAGGTTGATTACATGACAATTCTCCAAGCCTCTGTTTTTTCTGTACTAATCTGGCAGAGTTTCTGTAATGATTAAGCAAGACAATAATAGTTATGATTCTTGTTTATGATGTGATCATTGTTAACATGTATTGACTATGTTTATATTTATAGTGCTAGCTTACAAATACCCTTGAGTTACAGAGCAGGAAACTAGGGTTCAGGAGGTGACATACAGGTGCTTAATGAATATTCATGTTCTCAAGATAGCATATGCAAAGTCATTCTATTTTGGTAAAATTGAAAAGTGTTTGTGTGGAAATAAAATGGAAAGGATATTGTAAAATATCATGATTTATCTAGGAGGTAGATCAGTACGTAATTTTTTTCTTGCTTAGTAACCTGTATCTTCTAAGATGATTATTTATTACATTGTTAGGATGAAAAAAGTCATCCTTCACCACGGGGCAGAGGGTGTGGGTGGCAAAGATTAAAGGCTTTGCTCTCACCTGCTGCCTGCGTCATCTGGGGCAGTTTGGGCTCAAAACCCTGTTCTGTTCATTTAGCAAGCCACCACCACCACCACATATGAGCTATAGCTTTGCAGAAAAAGTTCAGAATTGGGCACTCACTGTTAATTCTGCTACATGTGTTTTCCCTCTTTCACTTGCTTTTTAGCTTAGAATTACAAAGCACATCAAAATCAATAATTCTGCAAAGTACATTTGCTCTCTTTACATACACATACATACATAACAAAAGTCAATTTATCCCTTCCCCACTTCTCTGAAGATGGGTTCTGAACATTTGGCCAGAGTTCAATTATCTGTGACACCCCCATCTATATTTAGGGCCCAGAATTTTTAGACTGAGAAAAGAAGATCTGGACACATCAAGCTCATGGCCTTGGATCATAGAAGAACAAATTGGTAAAAGTATCTGGGCATTTTAGAGGTGCCTAAGACCCCTCTGAGGATATGGGAACATGATTTTGTTTAAGGTTTGGACTTGGAACAATCCTTTTGTCCATCATGGTTAACCACAGTATCAGGGCAAGTTCAGAGCATACAAAGAGAGAGTTTTTGTAGAAGCAGGCTCTCTCCTTAAGGTACAATAAGCGCATCTGATGACTGGGAAAGTCATCCATGCAATCCATGGGGTTGGCTTTAGAGGTAGAAGAGGAGCCTGGGAAGAATTCTCCTGCAGCTGACCTGTCTGGTTCCCCCAGACTCTGCCCTTCAGGGCAGGTGACCCAACCACAGCCAGGAAAGACATGGCTGGTAATATTAACAATAGTACCCTTCATTAAAATTTAAACACCTTAAATGTTATCATAAATAAGCCTCTGAACAACCCTATGAAATAGGCACTATTGTTAGCGGCTTCTTTGCACAGTTTAGGAGTCGAGGTTCACAGAGGTTAAGTCACTTTGCTCATTATCAAACAGCTAAGTGGTAGAGTTGAGCCTCAAACCCAGGTCTGTCTGATTTCATAGCCCCCGTGCACTTTTCCTAGCAAGTCAGCCAGTCAAGTCTGCTTCACCTTCCTGTCCTGCCTTGTGTCTCCCTAGGCATCCTCCTTTACTGCAGGCACCCACTTTTGGTTCCTTGAACACAACAGGCACAGACTCACTGTTCTCTTTGTGTGTGCTTGACCCTCAGCCTGGAATCCACCACCACAAAATATGTTAATTATAATGAAATACATATACATGTATATATGTGTATATGTACAATTTATATTTATGTATATATAATTTTTAAAACTCCCTGTGGGAAGCAGAAAAATAGTCCTCCAAAGACATCCATGCCCTGTTCCTTGGAACCACCGAATAAGACACTTTGCATGGCAAAAGGGACTCTGCAGATACAGTTACGATGAAAGACTTTGAGATGTGGTGATTGTCCTGAGTTATCTGGGTCATCTCCATCTGATCACCGTGTCTTTAAAAGTGGAAGAGAGAGAAGAGTGAGTGGAAGGGATAGTTAGGGAGTTTAGGTTGGACGTGTACATACTGCTCTATTTAGAACGGATGACCGACAAGGACTTACTAGAGAGCACAAAGAACACTTCTCAATATTATGCAACAACCTAAATGGCAAAAGAATCTGAAAAAGAATAGGTGTGTGTATAGGTATAACTAGGGGTCTACCCAGGTGGCTTGGTGGGTAAAGAATCTACCTGCAATGCAGGAGATGTAGGAGACGCTGGTTTGATCTCTGGATCGGGAAGATCCCCTGGAGGAGGGCTGGCAACCCACTCCAGTATTTTTGCCTGGAGAATCCCACTGAAGGAGGAGCCTGGCAGGCTACAGTTCATGGGGTCACACAGAGTTAGACAGGACTGAAGTGACTGGGCATGCACACACAGATATAACTGAATCACTCTGCTGTACATCTGAAACTATCATAACATTCTTAATCAGCTATCCCCCAATATAAGACAAAAAGTTTTTTAAAATGTAGAAGAGAAAATCAGGAAAGCAGGATGTAGAGACACAAAACAAGCAGGACTAGACCCACCACTTTGCTGCCTTTGAAGATGGAAGAAGGGGCCTATGAGCCAAAGAATGTAGTAGCCTCTAGAAACTGAAAAGAGTCCTCAGCTGACAGCCAACAAAAGATGGTACGGCAGTCCTACAACCCCAAGGAACTAAATTCTGTCAGCAAACTGAATAAACAGGAAATGAATTCAAGATCGTCCAGAAAGGAAAGCATCTTGCCAACACCTTGGTTTCAGTTTAGTGAGGCCTGTGTTAGAAGTCTGACCTACAGAACTGTAAACTAACACATTTGTGCTATTTTAAGCTGCTAAATGGCACCCCACTCCAGTACTCTTGCCTGGAAAATCCCATGGATGGAAGAGCCTGGTGGGCTGCAGTCCATGGAGTCACTAAGAGTCGGACACGACTGAGCAACTTCTCTTTCACTTTTCACTTTCATGCATTGGAGAAGGAAATGGCAACCCACTCCAGTGCTCTTGCCTGGAGAATCCCAGGGACAGGGGAGCCTGGTGGGCTGCCGTCTATGGGGTCGCACAGAGTTGGACACGACTGAAGCAATGCAGCAGCAGCAAATGTGTTGTTATAGTAGCCATGGAAAACTAATATACTTTTCTAAGGTGTTATGATTTTACTAGAGCATGTATGTCACCATACTCACTGTGACTGCTTGAGCATGTATATTTTCTCTCACTAATCTTTTATTAAATTGGTAGTCTTTATCCATTTTTACATTTTTCTCCAGAGCCTCAAAGAGCACGTGAATTCTATTGCACTGCATTATCTTCTGTACTACCCAAGTGACCACAATGTGCCAAGCGTCATCCCAAGTTTAGAGACGAGAAGTTGCCAGCAGGTGAATCAGCTGGGTAGTCCACAGATACTCTGGATGCTACCTCCTTCCAGACACGTGGAAAGATTGCATCTTTGTGCCTCCTTAAAGTTCAGAGTGGCCAAGAAGTCTGAGCAAACACTTTGTCCCTCTCTCTTTTCCCTTCATGTGCTACCTGGTAAGATGGCAGTGGTCTGGCAGCTTGCATCCCTTAGAGATTTTGATGTTTAGAGCCAGCCAAGCCCACAATGGACATGCAACAGAAGCAAAAAAAATAACCTTGCTGTGTCAGCATCTGAGATTTTGAAGTTACCATTGCATCATTTAGCATCCTAATGGGTAAAATCAGTTTCTGCCTTTCAGATTGTTACTATTTGTTGGGAGGGACATAAATATTTGCACAAATAACTATTATACTATATTACATAGTATGAACAAATGCTATTATACCATTCGGTCATGATGGGATTAACTGTATATGTTAGTAGTTCAGTGTGTGTTCTTTCAGACTTTACACATACATTCTCTCACAAAACACTTGCAAGTAAGTCTACAAAAAGAAATGCCTATGTTTAAGAGAGTAAGATCATGCTCTACATATTATTTTGTCATTTGACTCTTTGGCATTTTGGGAAAGGGCACTTCTTTGTTTCCTTTCATGACAATTTAGAAGGTGGGCATTGTCCCTTTTTAATAGATTAAGAAACTGAGCCTGAGAGATTAAGCCAAGTTTTCCAGGTCACACAGGTGGAACCGAAACTGGAAGCCAAGTCTCTCTAGCTCCAAAATCATTGAATAGCATCATATATTCACTAAAGCAAGACACACAAACACCTTATATGTATGAGACAACACATGCTGAGTCACACCAGTGTCATGATTGCACGTGTTCCAAGTATTTTGAGTGAAGAGTTCGTTCTGAGGTCCAGGGCAATGGAGGAAAGGCTTCACAGAGATGGTGGGACTGGAGCCCGACCTTGGAGGAAGGGCAGGACTTAACTAGATGAAGGGGAAGGGATTCACTCATCCATTCACGGTGCAGTCACTTACTCAACAACTCTTTTATCTCTTCGGTGTCAGGCAATCTAGCTGGCAGACATAATGGGGATGCAGCCTGAGATGTGGGAATGATGAAAAACAAAAGACAGCTTGGGCTTGAAGACTGAGATGGAGAAACATGGGTGATAAGGCAGAACAGGTGGATAAGGAAACAGCCAGAGAAGATCTTGGTCCCCTCCTCCCCCGCTGCCCAAGAATGACCTCCAGCATTGGAAGAATGTTTAATGTGACCACAGGCATTTAGGAACACAATTCCTACTCCAAGATTGCTAAGAGATGATGGAGCAGAGAATGGAGCAAGGCAGAAGAGTAGAAGCTATGATTTTCCCTAAACCTGATTTCACTAGCCTGGAACTTCAGTTTCTCTCATCCACAGTGCTCTAGTCCATTGCTGGGCACTCCGTGGGACCCAAAGGAAGAGACATGGAGCTCCTGACATGACTAAAAATAATAGAGTCACCCACAAAGCAGTATATGGTTGCTGCCAGAATGGGGGCTCCCAACCAAAAGCCAGAATGGTGGAAAAAGCAGCCTTTTGTGTGAAAAGTCCACAGACCTAATTTAAATCCTGGCTCTGTTCCTTCATGGGAAGGGCAGACAAATCAGAGAGTTCAATTTCTGCTGTTGAGAAAATAGATATAATAACATCCAGCATGCAGAATGATAACAACTAGGAGACAATGTGTACAGAAAGTTTAGCAAGGTGTCTGGTGCATAGTAAGTGATCTATAGCTGAGAGTGATGGTCATTGTCTTGCTCTGAGAATGAGCAGTTAATTTTGGGCAGATAGTGCCACATTTCAAGGTTGTGAGCGTGGCTGTACCTAAGCCATAAGCTAATTGGAAGGCATGTGAAATGCAGCTCGGAACTGTAGGGTGGTTTCCAGAATCTGCCCTAAGGAAAGGCTTTGTCTACCAGATCAGCACCTCTGTATGGGCTCTTGATGGGAGACGACCTCTCTGTGACCTTCCGGGTTGATGCTTGGATGCTTCTTGCAACAGCACAAAACAAGCCCTGACTCACCAAATTACGTGGGTGGCTGGGACCCTTGCGGCCACAGCCAACAGTTAACCTCCAGGCCACCTGCAGCCAGGTGTGCTCAAGCCTGTGCTACAGAAACTGTAGACTGAACTATAGACTGCAGGAGTGAGGGATGCACAGAGGAAGCTGCTAGGAAATTGTGCCTCTGTGGAAAGCGTCTTTCAAGGTTTACCCTTGCCTTGCTGAAGCCCTTTCTTTCTTTTTTATCCTAGATACTCAAAATACCTTTTGGTGGATTTTTTTTTAATTGCAGAGCAAAGCATTGTGGAAAATAGAGCTAAACCAAAAAAAAAAAAAAGAAAGAAAGAAAGAAAAAAGCTCAACCAACGTTTACTCCACCAACCCAGAGATAACTGCTCTTAACTCCTGATATATTCTTTATCAATATTTTTGAAATACATGTAGTTATACACACACACATATGTATTTATCTATATATACATATAGGAGAAGGCAATGGCATCCCACTCCAGTACTCTTGCCTGGAAAATTCTATGGACGGAGGAGCCTGGTAGGCTACAGTCCACGGGGTTGCTAAGAGTCGGACACGACTGAGCGACTTCACTTTCACTTTTCGCTTTCATGCATTGAAGAAGGAAATGGCAACCCACCCCAGTACTCTTGTCTGGAGAATTCCAGGGACGGGGGAGCCTGATGGGCTGCCATCTACAGGGTCGCACAGAGTCAGACACGACTGAAGGGACTTAGCAGCAGCAGCAGCAGCATATATACATATATAAAAATAGTATATATCATAAATATCTTTCTACATCAAGGGACACGTTTCTCTTACATAATTTCTAATGGGTGAATGGTATTTCACTGAGTGAAGGCACTGCCCTTAATTGGGGAAATATATAGGCTATTTTGAACAGGATTAATTTTCTAGCAGTATTTCAGTAAATATCTTTAAGATTCTATTTTTTCTCACATCTTTCATTATATCGTAGTTTCTAACAGTGACTCTTCGTCTCGTTTATTATTTCCTAGGGATGAGTTCTAGAGTAATGTTGCTGGGTCAGAACGGGAATGTATTTTTTAAGCACAATGGCTCTTATTTTGGTTGGATCCCTTTCTTATAGTTTTACTTAATGATAATGAAAAATGCCTCTGGGAAGCAAAGCAGACAGGAGCATTTTGTCTTAATGTTACTGAGTCCCTAGCACAGGGTTAGTGTCTCAAACAGCCACAAGAAAGCAGAATCTCCCTTCTGGCTTTATAAGCAAAATAAAAACAATTATTATCATCATTGTCATTGTTGCTATTGCTGGAATATTATCTTCTGTACTGTTCTCCCGCTGTGAGTTTCCCTCCAGTTGGTCTCACGACGGGGGAGTGGGCCATTTTCTGGGAGCCCCACTGACTTCCCTTGGAGCATAGCACAAAGGTTCTGGTACATTCTTTGTGTGAGCAGGTGAGGTAAGCTTTTCCTGAGCCTTCAGAGCCCCTCAACTCTAGACAATAGGTCTTCTATGCTGTTTGCCCAGTGACACCTGCAAGAGCCCAGTATTCATTGCTGTGCCCTTCTCTTGGCAGACTCATCTATTGAGTTTGGCGTCTGCTGACTAAAGTAAGGGAAGCTGACCTAGTTGAGGAGAATAGCTTGAAAGAAAAGTCTTAGTGTTGCTATATGGCCTGAGGCCTCCATGTGAACCTGTCAAAATAAATGCACATGAATTAATCATCCCAAACCAAAACAAGTCCCAGCATTGAGCGCAGTACCTGGCACACGGTGCAGGCACTTTTCCACAAGCGTTTGCTAGTGACAATGGGTGAAGGACAGGGTTAATTATCTCTTGCCTTGTCTTGCGACAGATGGCGTGTCATGTACGCAGAGTCAGATATTTATGTCTCCAGGAATCCTTTCACAAGAGAGGTGGAGGATCATGCCTCATATGTGGAGTTAAACACACCTATCCTTCAACTTTTGGGCAAAGAGCAAACTACATGGTTCTAACAAGTGCCATCAAATTTACAGCAAGGAAAGTGATTGAGCTGCCAACTGTAAATTGTGTGAGCATATAGTAAAACTATTTTCAGATATGCATGTTCTCAAAAAGTCACTTCCCAAGCATATTTCTTTGGGGAGCTGCAGGAGGATGTGTTTCACTGAAAAGGGGGAGTAAATCAAGACAGAGAATCTCCAGAGATCCAGGGATCCAGTCAAGAAGGGAGTTCAGAGGATTCTTGTAGTAATAGAAGTGTTAGTCACTTAGTTGTGTCCAACTCTTTGTGATCCCACAGATTGTAGCCCACCAGGCTTCTCTGTCTATGGGATTCTCCAGGCAAGAATACTGGAGTAGATTGCCATTTCCTTCTCCAGAAGATCTTCCTGACACAGGGATCGAGCACAGGTCTCCTGTGTTGCAATCTGATTCTTTACCATTTGAGTTACAGGGAAGACTCAGAGGATTCTTGGGATGATNTGATCCCACAGATTGTAGCCCACCAGGCTTCTCTGTCTATGGGATTCTCCAGGCAAGAATACTGGAGTAGATTGCCATTTCCTTCTCCAGAAGATCTTCCTGACACAGGGATCGAGCACAGGTCTCCTGTGTTGCAATCTGATTCTTTACCATTTGAGTTACAGGGAAGACTCAGAGGATTCTTGGGATGATGATAAAAGAAAGATTGAAATACTAGCAGCACAGCAGACTGACAAAGGAGCCAATTCTGGGGGTGGGGGCAGGGACAAGCATCTCTGTAAGAAATGCATTCCCAACAAAAGAACATTGAATCTTTTATTTATTTATTTTAAAAATTTTTTTATTTTTTTATTTTTTTTTAATTTTTATTTTTTAGTTTGTTTTGCTTTACAATACTGTACTCATTTTGCCATACATTGACATAAATCAGCCATAAGTGTACCTGAGTTCNGGGGGGGGGAATGAAGGGCCGGCATAATAGAGAAAGGATTATAAGGGGGAATGAAAGAGCAAAGGCAAGAGCAAGAAAGCAATACAGACATTTAACGGGGGAAGGATTTTTTGTAATATGGGAGAGAGCTGATAGGTTCTGAAAGAGATGACATTTTGTTTTTCGCTCTTTCCTTTCTGTCTACGTTTCTTCCAGCACATTGTTGTATCTGTAAGTTTATTTTTTTCCTTCCTTCTTTCCATGAAAGAATATGAGTCAAAACATCCAAGGTGCTTCTCTTGTTCTATACATTTAGGATAGTCTAGCACTGCTCTTCATTAGCTCCCAAGCCCAGACTTTATTCCTCACTTAAATCTCAACCCGGAGCTGGGGGATATTTGTCAGTGGCCTCACTATGTAGGAAGAGAAGGAGATCACTTTCTCCTCATTACCTTCCTTTTATTTTTGCTCCTTAGGAGCCAAATGCTAAGACATACCCAAGGTTCTACGGGAAGACCCTTCAGAGGCAAAGCAGTCAAGTGGGATGAGTATGTTTTGGAGTGTGCAGAGTGTTGACAAAGTTAGAAAGTAGCTAGTACAATTTAGGTGTTAGACGACTTTTGGTTTTCTCATTGACAATTCACCTCGTCTCACCAGAATATTGTGGATCATTGCCTTGTTAAAAAAAAAATCTATTCTTCAATCCGTAACTCCTATCCTTCCACTTGAGCAGCTAGCAGAGAGTAAAAAAATAAGATCCCGTTTCTAAGAAAAATTCCACCAAAGTGTTGGAATTCAAACAAATGGCTTCCACCTGTTGCTGTGTCGAACGATGATGATCTGACATGGAGAGAAATCAATCCAGTTGGTATAGAGTGCCTGGAAAACCATGTCCAGATTCATCACATGCAACAGAGCTATGACCTGTCNAATAAGACCCCGTTTCTAAGAAAAATTCCACCAAAGTGTTGGAATTCAAACAAATGGCTTCCACCTGTTGCTGTGTCGAACGATGATGATCTGACATGGAGAGAAATCAATCCAGTTGGTATAGAGTGCCTGGAAAACCATGTCCAGATTCATCACATGCAACAGAGCTATGACCTGTCAAGGTCAGTGGTTGGCAGTTGAGTTGGGCCATGGTTGAGTTTCTCTTCTGTTGTCATCAACAATTGGGCAGCATCTGATGTCCTCCCTTTTGAGCAGATCTGCATTGGCTTAAAGAAAACATGTCTAGGGCTTCCAGCTCCTTCTCTCATTGGATCCTCCACACTGTACCCTCCACTCCTACCACCCTGACCCACTTGTGTTTCCAGATTATTCAGGACTACTGTACATACCCGGGTCATTGCACACACTGCTCCTTCTGCCTTCAGGTCCCTTCTTAACCGCTTCTACCTGGTGAGTACCTCCCCATCTTTTATGATTCAAGTCCAGCCTCCACTCCTCTGTGCAGCCTTCCTGACCACTCCCTGGAAGAATCCACCACGTCCTTCTTTTGACCTCTAATGTACCCTGAATGGACTTCTCTCATAACCCCTGTCCCTCCTTCCAGTTACCTGGGTGATTTTGAGTTTAATGACAGCATCTGATTCATATCATATCTGTATGACTTACCACTATGCTTGGCACATAGAGTGGGTCAAAATTTGACTGTTGAATGAATCAGTGAATGAGTGAAGTAAATGATAATTTTACCCACTGAAGAAAATTTTGATCTACTGATAGATCTGAAAAAGCAAGAGGTCAGTTTTAGCATTCTGAGCTATTTTACCTTTGTAATAATTACAAATTTATTTAAACTTTCTTCCAATGAATAGCCAGTACTTTTGACATCAGTACTTGTGACAGACAAATATACAGGTTCAAGACCACATGTGCTTTCTAAATAAAGGGAGCAAGAATATGAGTTCTTAAAATTCTGTAGAAATCCGTTCTGCTAATATGTGTGAAAATCATTCAGTTGTGTCTGACTCCTTGCAACTCCATGGACTATAGCCTGCCAGGCTCCTCTGTCCATGGAATTCTCCAGGCCAGAATACTGGAGTGGGTAGCCGTTCCCTACTCCAGGGGATCTTCCCAACCAACGGATTGAACTGGGGTCTCTGGCATTGCGGGTGGATTCTTTTCCAGTTGAACTACCAGGGAAGCCCCATTACGCTAATAGAGAGGGAGGGAAAAAGAAAGAATAGAAGAAGAGAGGAAAGGAGATTAAATCTTTGGACCAGAAACTATAAGGAGCTTTAACACACAAGTTTCATTCACTCAACAAAAGCTTGTTGAAGTGGATATTATTATCCCATTTTATGCATAAGAAAATGTTTATACCTGGTATAAATGTTTATACCTGGTAGATATTGAAAGTTGATCAAAACATATCTGCCTCTTCATCCCAAGGGTTGTAGAATTCTAGAAGTTGGGAAGTGAAAGGTTTAGCATATTATCTAGTCTTACTTCTTGAATTGACAGATGAGAAAACTGAAGCTTGGGGACATAGGAATCTTGCCTCAGGTCAGCAGTTGATGGAAGAAATAGGATTCAACGTCATGTCCCTAAATCTCAAACATACGAGGCTGTAGAACAATTGTTCCTGAACAGGCCAACTGTCCAAGCCCATTCCACTATGGTGTCTGGGTTAGATTTATGTACCTGGAATAGCTAACATCAGAGTTTGGAGACAAAAAGAATCTCCGAAATGTCAGAAATCAAGCAACTTTAGGTTGATTCTAAGAAAAGGGAGAGAATAGTCTGTGTATTTGAGTGGCCCAGGTTGGGTTTTTTCCCACTCTCTTAAAATAACTATATATTTACGCACAGCAAGAAGATATTATGGGTTTCCTGGTGGCTCAGACAGTAAAGAATCTGCCTGCAATGCAGGAGACCTGGGTTTGATCCCTAGGTCGGAAAGATACCCTGGACAAAGGAATGGCAATGCACCCCAGTATTCTTGCTTGGAGAATCCCATGGACAGAGGAAGAGGAGCCTGATGGGCTACAGTCCATGGGGTCACAAAGAGCTGGACATGAAGATACCATAGGTTAAATTGCCATTTTAACCCATTACCTGTCTTCGTCTTTCACTTTGGTATGAGCTGGTCTTGTCATGGTACATTAGACAATTTGCAGTTATTTCAGTGAATTTAACATTTCCTGCATAATCTTCCATTAAATGATAAATATAAACATTTAGGAATGCATGAAGAAATTCCCTTTTTTTTTAATCCAGAGTTTTGCAGAATCCTTTTTGATTTTCAGAGATGTGCACACTTGAATGAGCTGACTTGGAAAGAAGAGCAAACGCTCATCTGGGCTGACTGTCTCCTAGGTGATGTTCCAAATGCCTTATCAGTTAACTTAATGGTAATAAGAACCCATGAGGGCTTCCCAAGTAGCCCTGGTGGTAAAGAACCTGCCTGCCAATGCAGGAGACATATAGAAATGCAGGTTTGATCCCTGGGTCGGGAAGATCCCCTGGAGAAGAGAAAGGCAACTTCATTCAGTATTCTTGCCTAGAGAATCCCATGGACAGAGGAGCCAGGGCTACGGTCCATAGGGTTGCAAAGAGTGGGGCATGAGTGAAGTGACTTAGCACGCATGCACACACAAGAACCTATGAACTATTTACATAGCCACACCATAAAATATCAAGTATTTCCATTACTCCAAAGAGTGAGTCTATGTCCCTTAATGGTCAATCCTGTCCCCTCACGCCCCAAGCATCTACTGATCTGTTTTTTGTTGTTTTCCAAAATGTCTTATAAATGGAATCATATAGTATGTAGCTTTTTGTTCTGGCTTCTTTCACTTACCGTAATGCTTGTAAGATTCATCCAGGCTGTCAATTACTCACTTTTATTGTCCCACTTTACACATGAGGAAACTAAATTTCAGGCTGATTTAATGACTCACTCAAGCTTCTAAGTGGAGGCAGATCTCAAACCCAGCCAGCCTGATCCCAGTGCCTGTGTTTTACTCACCTCTCTATTCCTCTGCACTGAGTCAGGGCCCCTTGCCTTAGCCTTGATCATGTCATAACACACTTTGTGGTCTGGGCCGAAATGCTTCTCTTGTCTGGGGTTTCCTCCACTATATAATCATGATGCTGGTTTTACTCATGGACCCCCAGATGTTGTACAAAGAACACTGCTGCTGCTGCTGCTGCGTCTTCTTTTTTATTTTATTTTATTTTCAGGTTTGAGCAGAAAATGTTTCCATATAAAGCTAGAGCAGAACAACTTGATGAAGAAAAATGAACTGTTTGCCTACAGCCTAAGAAGATGTCTGTTCTCTACCCTCTGAACCCCAGTTCTTAGCTCTGGCTGCCATGCAGTTAGAATTGAATGAATATTTACTGAATCATGAATACTATGCCTATTCCATCATAAGCTAGTTCAGCCACTTGCTAGCTGGGGGATCGTGAGTGTGTAATGGCCTCTTGGAGCCTCAGTCTTACCTGTAATGTGGGGCTCAAAGCCTTATAAAGCACAGGGCCAAAGTCTAGCAATACCTCCATCAGCATTAAGCTCTTCTTGTTTTCTCTCTGTCACAATTACCTCGAGAACTGAATTCAAGTCCAGGTGTGATGAAACATGTAAACAACTATGAAAACAGAAGATATGATCAATTCACTCAATAAACATTATCCATCTCTTATTATGTGCTTGACCCTGGGCTAACCTACAGATGCAGCAATGAGCAGACAGGCTCATTCTATCAAAGGAGATGATTATACTGCTGTCTTGAACTACTTATGACCACGAAAGACCCCCAGCATATTAATTTTGTCAAATATATATCAATCATGAAGGTCATAATTGCTAACATTTATCAAGTCCTTTCTGGGTGCCAACTATGGTGCTTAGAGCTCCTTGCATACATGTTATTTTATTTAATCCTCCCAATAATCCTCAGAGGCTCCAAGATTCCTGTTTTCCAAGTGAGAAAAAACAAGCTGAAAGCCCTGAATGGTATTACAGGCAACTGGCTGAGCTGGATTTGGAACCAAAGCCTACGTTTTAAATTGATGTATTCAATGCTTTTTAATTATCTCTTATTCACTAGAAATTGAATAGTGAGAGCTGCCAGCAGGGCTGCTGTGACGCACAATGCCCAGGACATACCATTGCCTTTACTATCCATGTGACTCATATTTCTGAAGTAATGCAGGGCATGGCTGAGCCCATGGGAACCAGTGGCTGCCAAGAAGAAGGCAAGGGCTACTCTTGGCAAACTAGTCAGAAAGGAGGTGCTCGACACCTGGTAGGTCCCTAATAAATAGTTGTTAAATTAAAAAAAAAACGAACATGGCTTTCTGCTGGTATAAGCACTCACACAAAAGTTTACAGTCCGAAATAAAGAGACCAATGCTAGAGAGTTAGAAGAGCATACAATGACTGAAGTGTGGAGGTCACCAATACCACCTGAGTTCATCAGTTCTCAATCCTGCCAAGGCACAGAGCTCTTGTTCCCAGAGTTTGAGAAGGTAAGGAGAAAGATACAAAATGATGTGGAACATTCTTTAAAAGATGGGTATACCAAATCACTCCACCTGTCTCCTGAGAAACCTGTATGCTCCAGCTCAAGAAGTAATAATTAGAATCAGACATGGAACAACAGACTGATTCCAAATCAGGAAAGGAGTACATCAAGGCTATGCCTTGTCACCCTGATTATTTAACTTCTATGCAGAGTACATCATGAGAAACGCTGGGCTGGAAGAAGCACAAGCTGGAATCAAGGTTGCTGGGAGAAATATCAGTAACCTCAGATAGGCAGATGACACCACCCTAATGGCAGAAAGCAAAAAGGAACTAAAGAGTCTCTTGATGAGGACAAAAGTGGAGAGAGAAAAAGTTGGCTTAAAACTCAACAATCAAGAAATTAAGATCATGTCATCCAGTCCCATCGCTTCATGACAAATACATGGGGAAACAATGGCAACAGTGACAGATTTTATTTTCTTGGGCTCTAAAATCACTGCAGATGGTGCCTGCAGCCATGAAATTAAAAAACCCTTGCTCCTTAGAAGAAAAGCTATGAAAAACCTGGACTGTGTATTAAAAAGCAGAGGTGTCACTTTGCTGACAAGGTCAATATAGTCAAAGTTATGGCTTCTCCAGTAGTCATGTACAACTGTGAGAGTTGGACCATAAAGAAGGCTGACCACCAAAGAATTGATGCTTTCGAACTGTGGTGCTGGAGAAGAGTCTTGAGAGTTCCTTGGACAGCAAGGAATCAAACCAGTCAATCCTGAAGGAAATCAACCCTGAATATTCATTGGAAGGACTGATGTTGAAGCTGAAGTTCCAGTACTTTGGCCACCTGATGCAAAGAGCCAACTCTTTGGAAAAGATCTTGATGCTGGGAAAGATTGAGGGCAAAAGGAAAAGGCAGTGACAGAGGATGAGGTGGTTAGACAGCATCAGTGATTCAATGGACATGAATTTGAATAAACTTCAGGAGAAAGTGGAGGACAGGGAAAGTATGCTGCAGCCCATGGGGTCATAAAAAGCTGGACACAACTTAACAACTGAACAACAATGGCTCTCTATTTTCTGCTCATGCTCCCTTGACCCAAACAGATCCAGAATCCTTATAGGAACTGATATGGATGCTGAATGAGGGACTACATCCCAAGGAAGACATAAACTTGGGGCTACCAGTAGCCATATTTCCCTCTTTCAGAGAGAGCTTACCTGAAGAGTTGGGTAGGGCAAAGAGATGGGGGAAAGAGGGGTGGGAGGGGGAGAGGGGAGAGAAAGACTGATGAAATAATTCTAACATTCTGGATTCAACTCTGTTAAATCTATCTAGGCGTTACTTAAGCTAATAACATTGCTGTTTTTATTCAACCCAGTGTAAGCTAGTCCTTACTAAGCTGGTTTGAGTTGGGTTCCTGCCATTTGCAGTTGGAAGGGTCTTGACAAATGGGCTACAACCCGGAAGCAGAACAACTCATCAGGAGATTCTCTTCACCTTCTCTCCTCATATCTGGCTACAGGCTGGACCTTCATGGGCTTCAAGGCTACCTTCCCTGGCTGCTGGAGAGAGAAACATCACTTTTCTGGAGATTTCCATCATCCCCACCTTAATCTTTACGTGCAATCTGAGAGAGGCATTGATTCTCACCCAGCTGGCTGGATGGCACCCACTTCCTGTCCTGTGAATGTCGGCTGCCGTCCCAGGCTGTTATCTGACTCCACTATCAGCCAGCGGCATCCAGGAACACGCTGGACTTCTAGGAAAAGTGATGTTCTACGAGAGCAAATGCGTGCAGCCAGACCTGATGGCAGCTCTGGCAGATGTGCCCACAATGAAGTCCTGGACGTTGTTCATGGCCTCTTGTGTTTGGGAGCTTGGTGTGAGCTCCAGCAGGCAAGATAACCACTACACTGATAGGCACTTCTGAGCTGCTCACGCAAATCTTTGGAGGCTGTAGGAGCTGATGAAGGTAGGATATATCCCTGCTTGCAAGGAGTTTCACCTGAAGATTTTAGCATGTGTTATGTCCTAAACCAGCCACATATTAGCTGGGAAAGTTACTTCACCTCTCAAGAGTGTCTGCTTCTTCAGTTTTAAGTAGGCATGAGAACAGTAGTTGTTAACATATACTGAGTACAGCTGTGACCCAGGCATGCTAACCACTGTACGTGTAGTCCCCTCTCTCTGCAAAGGCTGACATGTTTTGAGATTTTTTTTCCCCCCAAACTTTAACGTTTTGAGATTTTAATCTGGGTTGATCATTGTTACTGTTTTCTGTGATGAGCATAGGGACCATCAACTGCAATTCGATCTTTTAATAAATAAGGAAATTGGCACCAGGGAGCAGTGGAATGGCTTGCCTAAACTCACAGAGCATAATCAGTGGCAGAGTAACATTAGAACCCAAGTCTCAGTCGAATTGTTCCATGCTTCAANTGTTACTGTTTTCTGTGATGAGCATAGGGACCATCAACTGCAATTCGATCTTTTAATAAATAAGGAAATTGGCACCAGGGAGCAGTGGAATGGCTTGCCTAAACTCACAGAGCATAATCAGTGGCAGAGTAACATTAGAACCCAAGTCTCAGTCGAATTGTTCCATGCTTCAAAGCAACAAAGGTTATAGGTGTCTATAAATGAGCCTGGAATACATGTGACTTCCATGGAGAAACATTTTAAATTCCATAGAAAAACATAAAACCTGACCTGAATATGTGGCGATTTGAGATATTTTACACTCTTCAGTGGGTGTTTTGAGAGTATAATGGTAACAATTATTCCCAGGTTAATCCATACATTTAATGTGATCAGATACCAGTTGGGCTTTTGGTGGACGTTGAATACAAGTGTTTTGTTCGTTTGCTTTGGCCACACAGTATGGCATGCAGGGTCTTAGTTCCCCAACCAGGACTGAACCTGAGTCCTTGCCCTGAAAGTGTGGTGTCATTACCACTGGACTGGCAAGGAAGTCTCAAAAAATGGTTTTTAAAATGTCTTTGGAGGAAGAGAGATCCACTAAGTCAACTGTCAGTTCAGTTNAGCCCTGGGATTTCTTTGGAAGGAATGATGCTAAAGCTGAAGCTCCAGTACTTTGGCCACCTCATGTGAAGAGTTGACTCATTGGAAAAGACTCTGATGCTGGGAGGGATTGGGGGCAGGAGGAGAAGGGGACGACCGAGGATAAGATGGCTGGATGGCATCACCGACTGGATGGGCGTGGGTCTGGTTGAACTCCGGGCGTTGGTGATGGACAGGGAGGCCTGGTGTGCTTCGATTCATGGGATCACAAAGAATTGGACACGACTGAGTGACTGAACTGAACTGAACTAATAAGAATTACTTTGGGGATACATCCATACAGTAAGCTATCTTGGGAAAAAAGTAGGACATACGGCATGAAGCCAAATCCAAGCTTCTAGACACTCTGCTATGCTTCCTCTCAAAAGGAAACCCAGGCTTCCGAGTCCTTCAGCCATTGTCCTTTTCATCACAGTAGAACTGTTTAAAATCAGACCTTGCCAATTCCCTGCAAAAATAACAACAGAAATTGGCTCCACGGATACTTAGAAAATGGAAATGGGAAATGTGATCTGTTTTCAGAGCTGAAAAGCAGTTGAATTGGGCCCTTGGGGACTTGGGAGGGGGCTGTCATTAGCAGGAGGATAAAGCCTCATTTGAGTTTTGTCTCCAAGCCAAATAAAAAAGGCTAAAGAATCTGGAGATGTGAGCTCTTGCTCCTGATCTGGAACTAAACTGGCTGCTTGATGGAAATCACTTATCTCTAACACGAGTACTGCGCCCCTGTAAAATGGAGCTATTAATACTTCTAGTCCTTTCCCACCTGACCACCTAAGGAAGAGCGAATGATTGCACCGCGAGAGCTACTTTCTCTCACCGCTTTGTATCCACAGGCTCCACTCATCATCTCACTTGTGCTCTGCATGTGTGCATCCTAAGTCACTTCAGTTGTGTCCCACTCTTTGCGACCCCATGAACTGTAACCTGCCAGGCTCCTCCGTCCATGGGATTCCCCAGCAAGAATACTGGAGTGGGTTGCCATGACCTCGTTTAGGGGATCTTCCCAACCCTGGGGGGTTGGGAAGAGACAGGGATTGAATCCATGTCTCCTGGGTTCCTGGATTGTGGGTGGATTCTTTATCCCTGAGTCACTAGGGAAGCCCCATTTATCCTATGAAGCAGGTATTATTGTTATGATATCCATTTTACAGATGAGGAAACTGAGGCCAAAAGACACTCGATTGCTTGCTGAAATTTATATATTTTGTAATAAATTCAAGTCTATCTGTGTTATAGCCCATGCTCTAGGACACATATTTGCTCTCCATGAGAATTCAGTTTAGCAGTTCTTACCCATTTCTCAGAATGCTATCTGGTAGGCAAAATAACAATTTTGAGATTGTTATTTTTCTCACTGTAACTCATCTATTGATAGTGGTGGATCCAAAGATTAACTAATTTCCCACTCAGTTTTAGGAAAATCAATGCACTCTCAGACTTGAAAAAAAAAATTGTGTTGATTTGGAATGGAAACAAATATCAAGAGAACCTCTTGTACTAATTTTTTGTACAGAAAGAATTGGGGATGAATAAAGTTACAGAAAAGGAAAGTCTCCTCTCAGAAGGAAGAAAGGAAGGTACCATGATGTAGAGAAATTGAGTCACCTTAACTGCATAACATTAATAACTCCATGCTGGTGAGAAAACTTCTGCACAACACTAGAAGCTATTGACTGCAGCATCTCAGAGCCCCTTGGGCATCCTTAGGTAATCATTCAAATTAAGAACAGCTTTTCATCGGCAGGTCCAAGGAGTCTCACACAACTCCAGAGTTGACTTCTGAAGCTCAACAGTCTTTATTATTTTGTCTTAGTGGTTCAGACGGTAAAGAATCTGCCTGCAATGCAGGAGACCCAGGTTTGATCCCTACATCATGAAGATCCCATGGAGAAAGTCATGGCAACCCACTCTAGTATTCTTGCCTGGAGAATTTCACAGACAGAGGAGCCTGGTGGACTACAGTCCATGGGGTCGCAAAGCATAGGACACAACCAAGTGACGAAAACAACGCACTTGGCTTCTGAAACAACGCACTTGGCTTCTGAAGATGGATAAATGTTAAAGGACTTGGTGCTGGCGCTTAAAGCACCTCAGGCAAATAATCCTAATAATTCACGTGGAACCACAAAAGACCTTGAGTTACCAAAGTAGTCCTAAGAAAAGAGATTGGAAAGTATAAAGCTGGAAGTAAAACCCTATCAGACTTCAGACTATCGTTATCAAAATAATATGATGGTGGTGGTTTAGTTGCTAAATCGTGTCTGACTCTTGCAACCCTGTGGACGATAGCCCGCCAGGCTCCTCTGTCCATGGAGTTCTCCAGGCAAGAGTATTGGAGTGGGTTGCCATTTCCTTCTCCCAAATAACATTATACTGGCACAAAAATAGACACACAGGTCAACAGAACAAAATAGAGAGCCCAGAAATAAATCCTCACATTTATGTCCAATTAATCTATGACAAAAGAGGCAAGAATATACAATGGAGAAAAGACAATCTCTTCAGTAAGTGGTGCTAGGAAAGCTGGACAGCTATGTGTTAAAAAAAAAAAAAGTGAGGTTAGAACATGTACTCACACCATATATAAAAACAAACTCATAATGGATAAAGACATAAAAGTAAGACCTGAATCCTTAAAACTCCTAGAAGATAACATAAGCAGAACACTCTGACATGAATTGTAGTGATATTTTTGGAGGGAATCAGTCTTTGAAGGCAAAAGAAATCAAAGCAAAAATAAGCAAATAGAATCTACTTAAAAACTTTTGCTTAGCAAAGGAAACCATGTACAATATGAAAAGACAATCTACAGAATGGGAGAAAATATTTGTAAATGATGTTACAGACAAGAAATTAATATCTGGAATGTACAAACAGCTCAAACAACTCAATAACAACAACAAAAGTAACCCAATCAAAATATGGGCAGAAGACTTGAATAGACATTTTTCTAAATAAGATATATAGATGGCTAACAGGCACGTGAAAAGATGGTCCATATCACTAGTTATTAGAGAAATGCAAATCAAAACAATGATATATCACCTCATACACTTCAGACTGGCCATCATAAAAAGTACAAATAACAAGGACAGGAGAGGATATGAAGAAAGGGATACCCTTGTACACTATTGGTGGGAATGCAAATTGGGGCAGCCACTATGGGAAACAGTATGGAAGTTCCTCAGAAAACTAAAAACAGAATTATAATATGATCCAGAAATTCCACTCCTGGGTGTATATTAATGGAAAAAAATGAAAACACTAATTCAAAAAGATACATAGCCAAGTAGCCAAGACACAGAAGTAACTCAAATGCTCATCAACAAACAATATAATTAAGATGATGTGACATATACATATTTTCTTAATTATGAGGATATGATATATGTATATAAATCATAGATTATTGCTCAGCTATAAAAAAGAATGAAATCTTGCCACTTGCAGCAATGTGGCTGAATTGAGAAAGTATTATGCTTAGTGAAGTCAGTCAAAGATAAATACTATATAACTTATATGTGGAATCCAAAAAAATTAAATAAAACCACCAAATGAATGTATACATAAAACAAAAACAGACTCGCAGATATAGAAGACAAATTTGTGGTTAACAAAAGGGAGATGAAAGGGAGAGAGGGACAAATTAGGGGTATGAGATTAACAGATATGTATTTTAATGTATCAAATGAATAAGCAATATGGATATACTTTAAAACACAGGGAAGGTCATTATTTGGTAATAAGATATATTTTGTTTTTAGTTGCTAAGTCGTGTCCAATTCTTTGCAACCACGTGGACTGTAAAGACTGCCAGGCTCCTCTGACCATGAGATTTCCTAGGCAAGAATACTGGAGTGGGTTGCCATTTCCTCTTTCAGGAGATATTTCCGACCTAGGCATTTCCTGCTTGGCAGGCAGATTCTTTACCACTGAACCACCAGGGAAGCCCATAGTAACCAAAAATGAAGTATAATTTGCAAAAAATACTGAATCTCTATGTTGCACATCCGAAACTAATACTGTATATCAACTATACTTCAATGAAATTTTTTTTTAAATTTTAAAAGCACATTAAGGTTTATTTTTCCAGTGTCAGACAGTGATGATCTTCCCTCACAGAGGCTGCAAATAGGCTAATCCAAAGGGACCCCGTGTCCCCTTGCTTGTATGTGTCAGATTGCAGCGTCAGAAAATGACATTTACTCCTGTCTGCTTTGCAACCAGGATAGACCTTGCAGACCTTCCAATCTCAACTCTTCATTTGTCTCATTATTATTATTTTTTTTTTACCTTAAATTCAGATCTTAAAATCTGAGAAACGGAGAGAGCCACAGTCGACTGAGTTCTGTCTCCCTCATGAACTATAGCTGAACGACATAGCCTCTTTGCAACTTGTTTCCTTGTCTTGCTTCAATAGGAGAAAAAAACGAGATTTTTTTAAAGTTTAAAACAATTTAATTTTAAAAAGTCAAAGAAAATCACTTTGAGAATCCTTTAGCTGCTTTGGGGCAAATAAGATTAGCTTCCTAATAGCAATTTTTGGCACAATTCCCTCAGCCAAATTAACTAAACTGAATAAAAAGCTAACTGATGTGGTAATGTGAGGGTAAAGTCCTGGTGGCTAGGAAAACTATTTGGCAGCTGCCCAAGAAAGCCACACAAATTTACAAAGGCAGTGGTGACCCTAAACCCTATATTAATAGGTAGAACAAAATTATTATTCCTTTTCATGCACGTTAACTTCCATAACACTCTTCAGTGTTGGGAAATTAGCTTGGCAAATGTCCAAGAAAACAGAAGAGCAGAGCTAGCTTTAAAGATATTAGAATTTCCAAAAGGTAAAAAAGACAAAATGTTAGATGCCAGGGGCAGAAATTCCCCAGCAGAAATGCTGCATCACTGACGCATATACAACCAAGACAAGAGGGTGTCTTCTCTCTAAATCACTTACTTAATGTCACATTTCTGAAGAAGAGACCACGGAAAGCAATTGGTATTCAATTGGTTAGGACCTTACTGATTGGAGGAAATTCTCCCAAGGCTCAAGCATCCTACCTTCTGTTTTCTTCTCCCTTTGAATATTAATACCTCCAGAGCACAAGAGAAATCTAAATATCAAGTCTCAAATTCTATGGAAGTAGCAAGATGATATTTTAAAATGCACTGTGATTTCTTATTTCTACTTGTCTAAGCAAAAGTGATCCTTTGTCTGAAGAGGATTCGGCAAAAATGGCAGAAAAAGCAAAAGCTATATATATATATATATATATATATTCAATCAGTGCTGCACTGGGTCTTAGGACTTTCAGCTGAGTCAGGTGGGATCTAGTTTCCTGACCAGGCATTGAAGATGGGCTCCCAGCATTGGGAGTATGGAATCTTAGCCCCTAGACCACATGGAAAGAGTCTTTCTTAAGCCCCTGGCAATATTATGACCTCTTTATACCTTTGTTGTTTAGTTGCTAAGTCGTGTCCAACTTTTGTGACCCCATGGAATGTAGCCCTCCAGGCTCATCTGTACTGGAGTGGGGTGCCATTTTCTTCTCCAGGGAATCTCCTGGTTCGAGAAATTGAGCCCACATCTCCCTAGAAAACTTATGAGATGAGCACTATTATCTCCATTTTCTTGATGAGGAAATTGAGACACCAAAAAGTTAAATAAATTATCCAAGCTCAAAGAGCTAGGAAATTCAATGTTCAGTTTTAAAAACTACTCAGACATGACTTAGTGACCAAACAGCAGCAGCAGCAGTTCATCTAGGAAATGCAGGGAACATGGGTAGAGAGGAGAGGAGACAATAAAGGGAAGGGTAGGGAGCCGACAAGGAGGTATTCAGTGATATGCAAACGCATTTTATTCCTTTTGGATTTCCCCACAGTGATGAACATGCCGCTTCGCGATCACCAGAGATCCACAAAATGGGGAGACAGACATTAGTGCAGGGGAAATTTTCTGACACCTCAAGAATATCAGTTGATCTAGCAAACAAATCAATCTCCTTATGGAGCTGGAGAGGACTTGAGAGTCCCTTGGACAGCAAGGAGATCAATGCAGTCGATCCTAAAGGAAGTCAACCTTGGATACTCATTGGAAGGACTGATGCTGAGGCTGAAGCTCCAGTACTTTGGCCACCTTATGCGAAGAGCTGACTCTTTGGAAAGACCCCGTTGCTGGGAATGATCGAAGACAAAAGGAGAAAGGGGCAACAGAGGATGAGATGGTTGGATGACATCAGCAACTCAGTGGACATGAATTTGAGCAAACTCCAGGAGACGGTGGACAGGGAAGCCTGGCGTGCTGCAGCCCATGGGGTCGCAGAGAGGTGGACATGACTTAGCAACTGAACAACAATGACTCTACAATCTAACATACCATTTTGTTGACTTGTTTGTTTTTTCTAACTTCTTCTAGTGTTCTTTCTTCTATTATTTTCCTCCTTGTGGGTGATGGTTATCATGGCTCATGTAAGTTGAAATATTTGCTCTCGCTAGGAAAATAGCCAGATAAGTAGCCATGATCAGCAGTAATAAGAAAGACAGAAGGGCAATAAGATGGTGGTAATGACCAGGGGTGGAGTTTGCATTCCTCAAATCCCTCTGTGACTAATGTGCTTTGAGCTGGATGCCTCAGGACTCTGGGCTTCCATTTGCCTATTTACCTTAGGTAGAGTACCTTGCACCTTGCACGTCGTTACATTTGTTAAATGTTTGATTAATAGTCTATAAATGTCTATTCTGAAGAAAAGGTTGAAATACCAGTCCATTT
This sequence comes from Neotragus moschatus, assembly GCA_006410615.1. Classification (NCBI taxonomy): domain Eukaryota; kingdom Metazoa; phylum Chordata; class Mammalia; order Artiodactyla; family Bovidae; genus Neotragus; species Neotragus moschatus. The sequence goes on along the minus strand of SJYA01002280.1, from coordinate 1,682,086 downwards.
CTATTCCCAAGGTCCTTCTTCCAAAAATGCTTCTTCGGTCTTCTATTCCCAAACATGTTCGAGGAAAACTTACTTCTTTCTTCTTTCCTTCCTTATTTCCTTTCTTTCTTCCATAGGGAAGTGGGTACGGAGCTCAAGCTTTAAGAATTAACAGTAGAGTAAAACTCAGGATCAGCATCTATAAAAGAAGATCATATCACTTCAATGGTTCCCAGCTTAGGTACTCTGAATTCTTAGGGTTCCATAAATTTAAAAATAATGATAATCGTTGAACTTTTGTGGCTGTTATCTATTGGCAGGTGTAATAAAACACCACAGGTTAGTAGAAATATCTCTTTATTTAGGGAACAGGAAACTGAAAGTGATAGAAACCTAATTCAACTTGCTAAAGCAAAGAAGTTAATTTATTTGTTCTTATGACTAAGCAGTACAAAGATAAGCTGTCTTCAGGCCCTCTAAAATCTAAGTGTTCAAATTATATTTTCAGAGCTCCATCCCAGGGTGGCTGACCATTCTGGTTTAGTCAGGGACAATGAAAGTTTTCCATCTTGGGAAACTCCTCTGTCTTGGGAAAACTAGGGCATTTGGTCATCATTTCCCTTTCTTCATTCATCTGTGTAGTTCACTGGTTTCATTCTCAGTGTAGATTCTGACACGGTAGTAAAGATGACTACTGGCAGCTTTCAACTTGCACGATCCTTACAACTAGTAACTCCAGGAAAGAATGACTACCTGTATCCTAATAGTTTCAGTGAGTTTCTGGGAATCATTCTGATTGGCCTGCCTTGAGTTAAATGACATCTTCCAAACCAATTACTGGGCCAGAGTAAGCAAATGCTCAGTTGGACAGCCTGGGTCATGTAGTCACCCTGGGTCATGTGGTCACCCTGCCATGGGACACCCTGCCATATATATATATATATATAACTTGTAAATATATAGATATATATTTACCACCTCTCATATAGGATAGGGTAATTCCCCAATATAAAGGTGCTGGAAAACAAAAAATGTTAGCCATGATATTGGGTTATTTCTTGAGTATTTACTCCATGCCAGGAGTTTGTAATATCACTATAATTAAATACATGTTTGACAGGGGAAATCTTTTAAATAATGGAGAACGGGGAGACATTTAAAGAATTCTTATTGGTGGAAAGTTGGAGAAGAGCGGAACTTGACCCTGATGCACAGAGCTGTAGGAGAAACCAAGAAGTAAATTCTGCAAAGTACCATTCAGGACCTTTATGGACAAGGGCACTTCTATTCTGCCCAGCTCACACACAAAGGATTGGGGTACTTGTGGCCTTCCTATGTATCATTATAGGGAAACTATCACATCATGCAAGTCAGAGAAGGCAAGATACTTGTGTGATCCATCACATGGAAAGAATTTCAAAGCTTCCCAAGCATCACTTGTCTTTTAAGTCTTTTACTTTTCTTACTTGTTTCTTGGCTCCTTGATGATTAAAATTCCATTTTCAGGATTAGAAATAAGTCTTAAAACACTGTTAGCTTTAAGGGAGAGGAGGTCCGTATATTGAAAAATCAAACTAACATGATGCATGGTTGATATTATATCTTTCAAAGCCGATTTGGCTTTGGTGGGGCAGTGAGGTGGTGTTGGAGAGGAGATAGCTGAGAGACTTGAGGAAGGTATCTGGAGGAACTTGGAAAACAACAGCCTGGGTTTATGCTGGACAAAATGGCAGAAGCCAAGTTATGATCAGGTCACAGGTTCAGGGGCTGAAACTCTCCAGAATTCTTGGAAGGCCTGGTCCCTGTGTTCTTTTTTCACATGTGGAGGGTCTGAATGTTAGCATTCAGATCAATTCTATCAGTAAGAAATTCCAATTCTTGGAAACAGGGCAATTTAAAAAAGAAAGAAAAGCATGTTATGATTCATCTGGGGAAGGATAGTCCAGAGAAAACCCCTCCAGATGCCCATGATGCCAATGTACCCTCAGAAGCACACCGCTCATTCCCCCAAGTAGCATGAAAAATCAACAGCACTTGGCTCCACCACAAAAGGAGACCAGTGACTACATGGTCAGCCTTAGCTCACTTGTACCTGACCAAGGTTCAGTCATCTACAAAATGTAGTTTCACACAGGTTTACTGGTGGCTTTGGGGGTTAGTACAAAGTTTAGTAAAAATCAAGTAAAACACCCGATAGCAACCCTGTCTTATTAAATGTGAGCTTTCCTTCAAGCTTTGGCCAAATGACCGATTCTCAGTGAGACGTTCACTAAATGCCTGATTAAAAATTGCAGCTCCCTAAACCAACTCTCTATCCCTTTGCCCAGCTTTATCTCAGCGTGTAATGTACCATATAGTAACAGTGTTCGCTGCTCAGTCGTGTCCGACTCTTTGCAACCCTGTGGACTGTAGCCTGCCAGGATTCCTCTGTCCGTGGGATTCTCCAGGCAAGAATACGGAGTGGATTTCCATTCCCTGTTCCAGGGGATCTTCCCGACCCAGGGATTGAACCCAGGTCTCCTGCATTGCAGGCAGATCTTTACCATCTGAGCTACAGGGAGTCCTAATGTACTATATAATCTGCATATTTATTTGTTTGTTGACTCCCCCAAGGAGTGTAAGGTCCATGAAGGCAGGGATATTTGAGGGCTTTATTTGTTGCTCTATGCCCAGAACTTAGAACAATGCCTGGCCAAGGATCACATGGTTAAGAAGGATTTCTTAAATGAGTGAATCAATTAATATATAAAGGATTTAGAAAAATATCCAGCACAGAGTCAGCACTCACGAATGTTAGCTTTTACTAGTTTCTTTGTAATGTCTGAATTTCAACAAAGTAGGAATATTTGTTATAAGTCCCTAATATTAAAATAACAGAAAATGAAAAGTCTGTTTCATGATTTTTTAAAAAATAAGGTCAATACTCTATCCCTAATGCTTTCTGATGTTTGCACCTGTATTTCTTTTGGGTCCAGATCACTTTGATCTTATATTGTCTTGATCTCTGTTGCATACTGTCATCAGGGAGGGGATGTGTTTATGTAACTATATAAAGAAACCACATCAGCTCAGTTCAGTCCAGTTCCTCAGTCGTGTCCGACTCTTTGAGACCCCATGAATCGCAGCACGCCAGGCCTCCCTGTCCATCACCAANTGGAAAACTCAGCAGTGGCCACAGGACTGGAAAAGGTCAGTTTTCATTCCAATCTCAAAGAAAGGCAATGCCAAAGAAACCTCATAAAGCCAATAATTACTTTTTTTTTTTTTTTTGAGGATTAAGGGCATCAATCAAAGAACGAATAATACATTTCAATAAGGAGAATGGTTCCAGATCCTTTCTTTCACTGTGAACTCCTCCCTCAAAAGCAAACATGGTGAGAAATCAGGTTGTCAAAGCTTTGCTCTCATCCACCCTTTTTAAGAGTTATCAAACTGATTCATGGATGTGGTCTTTGCCAGGTCACTTAGAAGTAGATGGGGACAGGAAGTGAGGTACATAGGGAGGGGTCCAAAGGCCTTTAAAATTGATCAAAAGAAGTTGCCTAATAGGTAATGAGACTGTCTGGGAGACGTTCCCAGTGTGGAGGAAGTGCCCAAGACTCAGGAATGGGGTGGAGAGCGTTGTGGCAGGTGACAGCCACTATGAAGAAAGAGCTGCTTCTCTGAAGCCGAACTGGGGAAGATGGTCCAGAGTGGGACACAGTGAACAGCATCATGGGGCCCCTTGGGGCAGGAGCCTCGCTGACTCCCCTCATAATCATTTCATTTCATGTTAGTAGGAGTCTCAAGGGTGGACCTGAAGTCAGCCTCTATTTGTCTTATACTTATTTGTGCTGTTTGGACTGCCGTCCATTTCCTGTAGATGCAGGAGGCCTCCTCTATGGGAGCTATGCCTTGGTCCAGGAATAAGAAGGGACAGTTCTCATCCCAATCAGGATTACTTTGTAGAGCCAGTGCTCCATTGTGGAGGTAAAGGAGGTGAGAAATGACTTAATTACTTATTCATTTGTTTGTACATGTTTACAGGGCACTGGGCTTGGTGCTGCAGATAACAATAACAGTAATAAAACGATGACTACATGTGCGAAGACTGTATCAAGTGGCTTCCTTGATTAGTTTATTTGTCACAACAATCCTATGAGATAGGTACATTGTTCATAATACACAATAGAGAAAATTGAGGCGTAGGGAGGTCAAGTAATTAGCCGAAAGTCAAATGTCTAGTGAAGGGAGAAATAAGGGTGAAATCCAAGTCTGCCTGATTCGAGATGCTCTGCTTTTAACCACCATAAAGACTTGGGTGGATCTCACACTCATGAGGTTCACATTCTAGGGAGAAAATCAGGCAAACAAACATGACAGAAATGTGGTGACTGCTAAAGTGTTGATTAATTTCAGCTACATTGCAGTAATTCCCATAGCACAGAAATTACTATCTGAAGCTTTTCATTACAGCTAAATAATATTAAAAAGCAGAGACATTACTTTGCCAACAAAGGTCCGTCTAGTCAAGGCTATGGTTTTTCCAGTGGTCATGTATGGATGTGAGAGTTGGACTGTGAAGAAAGCTGAGTGCTGAAGAATTGATGCTTTTGAACTGTGTTGTTGGAGAAGACTCTTGAGAGTCCCCTGGACTGCAAGGAGATCCAATCAGTCCATTCTGAAGGAGATTAGCCCTGGGATTTCTTTGGAAGGAATGATGCTAAAGCTGAAACTCTAATACTTTGACCACCTCATGCGAAGAGTTGACTCATTGGAAAAGACTCTGATGCTGGGAGGGATTGGGGGCAGGAAGACAAGGGGATGACAGAGGATGAGATGGCTGGATGGCANTTAAGGAAGTAGTAGTGGTGTTAGTCATGTCTGACTCTTTGTGACAGAGGATGATATGACTCATTGGAAAAGACTCTGATGCTGGGAGGGATTGGGGGCAGGAAGACAAGGGGATGACAGAGGATGAGATGGCTGGATGGCATCACTGACTCAATGGACATAAGTCTGAGTGAACTCCAGGAGTAGGTGATGGACAGAGAGGCCTGGCATGCTGTGATTCATTGTGTCACAAAGAGTTGGACGTGACTGAACTGAACTGAAATACCATTTATATCCTCTATAACAGGGGTTCTAAACCTTAGCACTTTCGCCATTTTGGGCCACACAATTCTTTGTCGGAGAGGTTATCCTGTACACTGTAAAGTGTTTAGCTTAATCTCTAGCCTCTACCCACTAGATGCTAGTAGCACAGACTCCCTAGGTGTGACAACCAAAAATGTCTACAGTTCAGTTCAGTTCAGTCACTCAGTCATGTCCAACTCTTTGCAACCCCATGAATCACAGCATGCCAGGCCTCCCTGTCCATCACCAACTCCTGGACTTCATCCAAACTCATGTCCATCGAGTCAGTGATGCCATCCAGCCATCTCATCCTCTGTCATCCCCTTCTCCTCCTTCCTCCAATCCGTCCCAGCATCAGAGTCTTTTCCAATGAGTAAACTCTTCACATGTGATGGCCAAAGTACTGGAGTTTCAGCTTTAGCATCAGTCCTTCCAATTAACACCCAGGACTGGTCTCCTTTACCAAATGTCCCTTGGGAACAAAATTTCCCAAGGTTGAGAACTACTGTTCATTTAGATTTAAGCATGTAGAGGGCAAAAGTATGCCTTATTCATTATTTTATTCCACTTCATTAATTTGCCAACAAAGGTCGTCTAGTCAAAGCTATGGTTTTTCCAATAGTCATGTATGGATGTGAGAGCTGGACTATAAAGAAAGTTGATCATCAAAGAATTGACACTTTTGGACTGTGGTGTTGGAGAAGACTCTTGAGAGTCCCTTGGACTGCAAGGAGATCCAACCAGTCCATCCTAAAGGAAATCAGTCCTGAGTGTTCATTGGAATAACTGATGTTGAAGCTGAAACTCCAATACTTTGGCCACCTGATGATGCTGGGAACGATTGAAGGCAGGAGTAAAAGGGGACAACAGAGGATGAGATGGTGGGATGGCATTACTGACTCAATGGACATGAGTTTGAGTAAACTCTGGGAGTTGGTGTTGGACAGGGAAGCCTGGCGTGCTGCTTTCCGTGGGGTCACAAAGATTTGGACACGACTAAGCTACTAAACTGAACTGAACTGATTCCACTTCAACATATACTCATTTATGGAGCATTCCCCTCAACAGTGGAATACACAGTATTTTCAAGCACCCATGAAACATTCTACATGGATGTAGAATGTTAGAATATGGATAGACTATATTCTAAATCATTAAAAATTTCCAATAAATATTAAAAAATTGAAACAATGACATTTATGTGTTCTGGACCACAATTTAACTAAATTAAAAATCAACAACGGAAAGAAATATTGGAAATTTCCAACCATCTGGAAATTAATACATTCATAAATATCCCATAGTACAAGAAGAAATCACAAAGGAAATTGGAAAATATCTGAACTGAAAGAAAATGTAAACACAGCATATAAAAGTTTGTAGTATGCAACTACAGCAGTGCCTTAAACACTTTACATGCTAAAGAAAAAAGATTAAAATTCAGTAATCTGAGCTTCTATCCCAAGAAATGAAGGAGAACAGATGAAATTTACAACAAACAGGAGGAAAATAAAGATCAGAGTGGAAATCAAAATAAAAACAATCAAAAATTAATCTACCAAAAGTTAATAATTTGTAAGGATTAACAAAATTAATACACTTTAATATAGGTTTATCGAGAAAAAGGGACAACAGACAGTAATAAAATCATGAATAAAACCACTATACTATAATCATTATTAAACCTACAGAAATTAAAATGTTATAAGGAAGATTATTAAGAACTTTATGGCAATAAATTCAATAACTTGGAAGAAATGGACAAATTCTTAGAAAGACATAAGTCATCAAAACTGACTTAAGAGATACTAAATCAAAATACTAGCAATGATCACTTCCTCCCCATAAAATGATTAAGAAAATAATTCAATTCATAATAGCATCAGACAGAATAAATACTCTGGAATAATTTAATATTAGCAGTGAAAGATACTCAAGCCAACAAAATATTGCTGAGAGAAATTAGAGATCTAAATAAATGAAAAGCCATTTTTTTAGATTACAAGATTCAGTATTGTTAAAATAGTAATTCTTCTCAAATTAATTTCTAGATTCAACACGGAATCATAAAAAATCCCTGGAGGCATGTATGAATAAATTGAGAAGTGTATTCAAAGTTGATATGAAAATACAAAGAACATAGAATAGCCAAGAGACTTTAACTATGTTGGGAGATTTATATTACTTGACTTGAAGACTGACTAACTGTGAACCTAAAACACTCAAGACAGTGCAGATTGGCATAAGGGTAGACATAGAAAGCTATGGAGCAGAATAGAGAATCTAGAAATAAATTCATATAATTTTGTTCCGTTGATTTTCAACAAAGATATCAAGATAATTCAATGGGAGGGGGCAGATATAGTTTTTTAAAAAATGAAGTTGAAATAATTGGATATCCATGTGAAAAAATGAACTAAGATTCTGCCTCCCTTTACCCATAAATTTTTAATTAAAAATAGAGTGTAGACCTAAACTTTAGAGCTAAAAGGATAAAATTTCCAGAAGAAAACATAGGAAAAAGTCTTTGTGACCTTGGGTTAGGCAAATAGTTCTTAAATGTGGCATCAAACCTACAATCTGTAACAACTGAACACATTTGCTAATTGAACTTCATAAAAAAAAAAATCTTTTGCATCTCAAAAATGCATCACTAAGAGAGTAAAAAGGCAGGCCATAGACTGGAATAAAATTTTGCAAGTGATATGTCTTATAATGCAGATATGTCTAGAATATATAGAAAATTTTTACACTCAATAATAATACGACAAACAACCCAATTAAAAATGGGTAATGTATTTGAAAGAGATACTTTACTGAAGAAGATATGTGGACTACAATAAACACAGGAAAAGCTGATCATCATATTTCATTAGGGAAAAACAATACCACAAGAAGATATGATTACTTATAAACCAGAATGATGAAGGGCTTCCCTGGTGGCTCAGACGGTTAAGAATCTGCCTGCAGTGAGGGAGACTTAGGTTCGATCCCTAGGTTGGGAAGGTTCCCTGGAGGAGGGCATGGCAACCTACTCCAGTATTCTGGCCTGGAGAATCCCCATGCACAGAGGTGCCTGGCAGGCTACAGTCCATGGGGTTGCAAAGAGCTGGATGTGACTGGGCAACTAAGCACGTCCAGAATGACCAAAATTTAAAAGACCAATAGTACTATGAGCTGATGAGGAAATGGACTGATTAAAACTTCCATGCACCACCGGTGACAATGCAAAATGGTGCAGCTGCATTGGAAAGCAGTTTAGCAATTTCTCAAAAAATCAAACATAAACTTACCATATTATCCAGAAACTCCAGTCCTAGGAATTGGCTCGAGATAAGTGGGGAAAAAATGTCCACACAATGACTTGCACACAGGTCTTTATAGCAGTATTTTTCTTAATAAAAACTGTGTATATTTAGGGTGCAGAGTACATCATGAGAAACGCTAGACTGGAAGAAACACAAGCTGGAATCAAGATTGCTGGGAGAAATATCAGTCACCTCAGATATGCAGATGATACCACCCTTATGGCAGAAAGTGAAGAGGAACTAAAGAGCCTCTTGACGAAAGTGAAAGAGGAGAGTGAAAAAGTTGGCTTAAAGCTCAACATTCAGAAAATGAAGATCATGGCATCCAGTCCCATCACTTCATGGGAAATAGATGGGGAAACAGTGGAAAACAGTGTCAGACTTTATTTTTCTGGGCTCCAAAATCACTGCAGATGGTGACTGCAGCCATGAACTTAAAAGACGCTTACTCCTTGGAAGAAAAGTTATGACCAACCTAGATAGCATATTCAAAAGCATAGATATTATTTTGCCGACTAAGGTCCATCTAGTCAAGGCTATGGATTTTCCTGTGGTCATGTATGGATGTGAGAGTTGGACTGTGAAGAAGGCTGAGCGCTGAAGAATTGATCCTTTTGAACTGTGTTGTTGGAGAAGACTCTTGAGAGTCCCTTGGACTGCAAGGAGATCCAACCAGTCCATTCTGAAGGAGATCAGCCCTGGGATTTCTTTGGGAGGAATGATGCTAAAGCTGAAACTCCAGTACTTTGGCCACCTCATACGAAGAGTTGACTCATTGGAAAAGACTCTGATGCTGGGAGGGATTGGGGGCAGGAGGAGAAGGGGACGACAGAGGATGAGATGGCTGGATGGCATCACTGACTCGATGGAAGTGAGTCTGAGTGAACTCTGGGAGATGGTGATGGACAGGGAGGCCTGGCGTGCTGCGATTCATGGGGTTGCAAAGAGTCGGACACGACTGAGCGACTGAACTGAACTGAACTGTAGGGTGTACAACATGATTTGATAGACAAGAACATAGTGAAATATTTATTTACCACAGTCAACCTAATTAATATATCATCTCCCCACAGTTAAACTTTCTGCGTGTGTGTGAGATGAAAGCACTTGAACTCTACTCTCTCGTAAAATTTCCAGTATTTAAACAGTATTCTTAACCATGGTCATCATGTACATTAGCTCTCTAGACTTATTCGTTCAACACAACTGCTAATTTTGTACCCTTTGACCAACAACTCCCCATTTCCCCTAACTCCTCAACCCTGGTAACCACTAGTCTACCCTCTGCTTCCATGCTTTCCACTTTTTTAGATTCCACATACAAGTGAGATCAAGCATCATTTTTTTGTAATAGCAAAAAAAAAAAAATCAGTGCTCATCCATTTGTGTGTTGATAAATTGTGTTGTATTCATACATGGAATCCTACTAGTGATGAAAAAAACAAGTACAACACAGGCAACATCATGGATGTATCTCAAACGTATTATGCTAAGTGAAAAGAGCCAGATGCAAGGACTACCTATTATGAGTCCATTAATAGGAAATTTCTACAAAAGGAAAAGTGATAGAGACAGAAGGGTCAGTGGTTACTTGCAGCTGTGGTTGGGAGCAAGGACTGAATGCAAATAAGTACAAGAGAACTTTTGGCTGATGGAAATACTTTAAACTGGATCATGGTAGACCATTTTGTGAATTTATGGAAATACATTGCAACATTCACTTACGAAAATACACTTTATGGTATATAAATTGTATCTCAATCAAAGTGTTAAAAATTTTAAATGGTTCAATTAAGTCCTGAGTGAGTGTAAGTCGTTCAGTTGTGTCTGACTCTTTGCAACCCCGTGGACTAGACAGTCCATGGAATTCTCCAGGCCAGAATACTGGAGTGGATAGCCTTTCCCTTCTCCAAGGGATCTTCCCAACCCAGAAATCGGACCCAGGCCTCCCACATTGCAGGCAGATTCTTTACCAACTGAGTTATCAGGGAAGCCCAATTAAGTCCTAAAAGCAAATTATAATACTTGAGTTTGGGGCTATTATTTTCTGTTTGCCCCATTTCTGAAAATAAACGTTTTCTCTATTATACTAATTCTATGAGAGAAGAGATGGGTCAGAGAACAAGTCTTTGAGATATGTGTTAATAATTTCTATCTCACCTTTTCACCACTTATCATTAAGAGGCAAAAAATAAGGGAAGTTTCCTTGAAATTCAATATCTTATGTTTTGAGCTTACTTTTAAATCATAAATAGGGAAAAGAGAATTAAATAATGATGTGCTAACCAAATTATACATAATATAGATGATGTTCAAGACTACTGAAATGACTTTGGATCTGTAAAAAAGTGTTTAAAAGATAACTTGTTATATAGACTACCTGTGCAAAGCTGCAGCGACCTGACACTGAGTAGGTACGAAGCTTGAATGAAGTCCTTCATCTCTTGGTTGGTCTACTTTCAGGTGTATTTCAAAGTGTGATCTCTGGACCACCTGCATCTGAGTCATCTAAAGACCAACTCCTGTCTTTAAATCTGCCAGCAAAAGACAGATTCCAGAACTTCATGCCAGAATTCATGAATCATGTATTAACTGATTTGTGATCTCTGATAGGGGTTTAGAAATAATATCCAATATTTACATTTTTAACAAGCTCCTTGGGCATTTTTAATGAACATTAAATGTGAACAACTCTTGACCTAGGTCTTTCATCATTTGTGAAATGGAGGGATTGAACTAGAACTATTTCTTAAATTGTTTTTTAATTTCATGAAGTTGTGTCTTCTCCTTTTACCCATATATTTTACCTGTTTTTTAAGCTCCTAATCGTCCTCTGATCAGATTTTTAAATTTTTATACATTTACTTGTAAAGAAAGGACTGGGACTTCCTTTCAATGCGTTCATCCTTTACTCTGAGAAGCCCACATTTAATCATTGTCAATGCTCTGTTGATCAGTATGTGCTTTCAGCCTTTCTAGGTGTCTCTCTTATTTTCCACCATTTAGGCAGAAGGATGAGCTTAGTACTTAGCAATCAGTACTTCGCCATTTAGCTCCCTCAAAGTGGCCCAGTGAAGGGGTAGAGGACGGCTGCTAGGGATTTGGGACCTTTGCTCCCCTCATCCTGGCTCAGACAAGCTCCTCGACCTTTCTATTGTCGTTCCTCCTCTCTGAAATGAAGATAAGAGTATCCTTACCTCATAGGATCTTTATGAGGATTGGATTAATACTTGTAAAACACTTGCAATTGTACCTGGCCTACGGTGAGGGCAATGTAATTGTTTGTTCAATAAAGGTACTAGTGTGAGTTGGTTTCAGGTATGCGCTTCCTGTGGGACAGTGCTGAGGTGTCAGGGCGGTGCTCTGGCACACGCGTCAGGTACAGAGCTTTGCTTTTGGGTTTCAGTGTTTGGGGGGGGTCTTAACCCAGCCAGATAGGGATCTCCAAAGCCACATTCCAAGGAGAGCCAGAATTCCACAGTGTGTGTTCATATGTGTGTGCGTATGTGCAAATGTGTATACTTGGTTGGAGAGGACAGAGAGTAAACAAGTAACGTGCTATGAACAAGATGACCTCAGATATTAGTGTCAAGAAGTGAACAAAACGGAGTAATATGATGACCAGCATAATTCTGGTCTTGCTGAATTGTTCCTTTGTTTCTGCCTCCATTCCCTCCTTCCCTGATCCTACCTAACCCCAACCTCCCACCTCACCCATCCCAAGATTGGCCAGCCAGGGCCAATCTTGGGCCTGACACGTGGAGTCCACATTGGCATATTCAGTTTGGTCTGCTCCTAAGGGTCAGATGGGCCAATTTCCCACATCCTGTGCGTCCCTTTATTTAAAAGCCCCAAATGACTATTCCAGTGACAACCTTGTGAAAAATTTTCCTTGAACCTTGGGCTAAAACCTTCCTTTATTTAATTTCACCTTAATTGCATCAATTAGGCTGCTTTCATGTTTGCTCAACAAACTCTTTTGTTTATTTCACTCAGCTCTGAGCAACAGCTGCCAAATGGAGCCTTTGTTCTGAAGACCTTTTCTAATAGTTTTCACACCAATTCTGTTTGCTTTCCTCAGTGGCAGCTCGTACCCAACCTGAAAAAGTGTGACCATTAAGCCTCTCAGGACAAGCTCAGTTGCCAGCTGCCATTTACCCCCCATTCAGTTCCTGGAATGGAAGACAATGCCTTTCTCCTCTCATTTTGAAAGGAGATATTTTTGGTTGTGTGGGGAAGGGTGTCAGAAGCCCTCAGAGAACTTGAAGTTTCCTCAGAGTCTCACTATATGACACCCGTGTCCAGCGCCCAGCCTTTATCCCTCCCCCCCAGATCACTTTTGCTCTTAGGCTAGAGTTCTGATCATAGCTCACTTCACCTCCCTGCCTCCCATCCCACCCCACTCCACCCTGTTCGTCATAGCTGTAAGAGGTGGATGATTCCAAAATGAAACCCATCATTCCACAGTCTTACCTCCATGCCACAGCTTCAGCCTTCCCATGGCTTCTCACAGAGCTCAGGGTAATCACTCTGTAGCTTGCTTCTCCAAGTCCTTCGGGCTCAATTCTCTCAGTTCCAATTTCTTCAGTCCCTGGGACTCACTGAGGAAGCTCTTCTTCAAGATGGTGCCTGTAAAATTTCTTTCCTCCTATAGCCAAGCCACTCCCCCACTAAGGAAAAGGGCTATTTCTCCCCTTCCCTTGAATCTGGGCTGGCGATAGTGACTTGCTTGCTCATTAAAATACAGTGAAAGTATGTCCTGGAACCTCCAAAACCAGATTGTAAGAAGATTTGGCTTTCACTTGGCCCTCTTGAAATATTCACTTTTGGAATATTTGCTCTGGGGAAAGCTGACTGCCATGGTAGAAGCCCAAGTATCCTGAGCTGGCCATGTCATGAGCAGTCCAGACCGTATGGAATGGCTGTGGAAAATGAGATACCATGTGGAGAAGGAGAGGAGCTGAGAAATGCAAGGCACCAAGATGTTGATGGAGAAGCCATCTTGGAGGTGGACCATCAGTCCCAGATGCCCCAGCTGATGCCAAATGAATGAGAGACTTACCATCCAACCAAGCCATTCCATACCCTTTACTTATAAAATTACAGTGAAAGCAAATGACTGTCTTAAGCCTCTAAATTTGGGGGTAGTTTGTTATGTAGCAATGCACAGCTGGAAAATTACTTCTTCAGACAATTCACTCAGACCTTTGTGAAGTCCACTCAAGACTTTGATTCATACTCCCATTCACTGTCCTTGAACCTGCTCCATTTTCTGCCTGAAAGACCCTTCCCTCTCCTCTCTGCATAGCTCATTGTTGCTTTTTCCTTGAAAACCTAAGTAGCACTTTCTTCACCTAGACTTACTTTTTAGCCTTCTAGTCTGATGCTAAAGCTGAAACTCCAGTACTTTGGCCACCTCATGCGAAGAGTTGACTCATTGGAAAAGACTCGGATGCTGGGAGGGATTGGGGGCAGGAGGAGAAGGGGACCACCGAGGATGAGATGGCTGGATGGCATCACTGACTCAATGGATGTGAGTCTGAGTGAACTCCCGGAGTTGGTGATGGACAGGGAGGCCTGGCGTGCTGCGATTCATGGGGTCGCAAAGAGTCGGACACGACTGAGTGACTGAACTGAACTGAGTCTGTGTAAAATGATTCCTCTCTAAGATCATTCAACAAATATTTATTAAGCCCCTCCTATGTGTCAGACACTGAGGAGTCAACAGTGAAGCAGGCTGTCGGGATGCTGTGTGCGTCCCTCTGACATCAAGAACTCCGCGCTCTGTTTGAAATGGCTTCTACTTTTGCCCAACAATGAGCTCCCTCCAGGCAGAGGTGCTGTGTTTCTCTCGCCACATCCCGAGTATCCAGCACTAACACAATGCTGGTATATAGCAGGTGCTTGGTAGAACTCAAGCTAAGGAGCCAGCAATTGTGACTTTAGTTTGCGTTTGTATGAGCTGTTCACTTTAGTTTTGGCTGAGTCAGTTCGAGCTGATTTTGGCCAAGTCCAGCTTCCTCAAGTGGAAACATTATCCAAACTCTGAAATGACAGTGGTGGGAATAAAGCCTATAGCAAATCCCCTGATCTGGGTATCCTTCAAATGCAAGTCACCAATGCAACAACATTAAGAATCCAATGATAGAAGCCCTATAGAAAAAATTGGGAAATGCTTGCCCAGGAATGCACAAGGAAATCTTCTATTTTGAAAGTGAGATGGACATTCAGGAAGATTAGTACCATTCTTGTCACTCTGAATGGTAGGTATATCATGGAACCTCTGAACCTAGTCCCTCTGTCTCTTCTGCTTTAGGGTAACAAACAAATTAGAGGATGAAAAGAACCTAAATTCTGAAGAGTTTTTGTTTTCTTTTGTCTTGAATACACCAAGCAGCTGAGTAAGAGAACCAGCTCAGAAAGTCAGAGTCAGGTGCTCTTGCCTGAGGGTGGATTCAAAGGAAAGATTTATCAGGACTGAAAAACAAGGTCTGCTGTTAGGTGGTTCTGTCTTTTGGTGCTCATCACTGCGGTGTGTTAATAGCCCCCCAGACACGGCTGCAGCTGTTGTCAGTACAGTGCAGAGAAACAGCAAGCAGTTTGCTTGTCATCTCAACCAGGGGTGATATTACCTCCTTGACCCCAGGATACTTGGCAAGGACTGGAGACATTGTTGGTCGTCCCAGCAATTGTTGGGTGAGGATGGAAGCTGCTGGAATCTAGTGGCTGGAGGCCAGGAGTGCTGTTAAACATCCTACCACACACTGGACGGCCCCTTTACAGAATCACTGAGCCCAAATTGTCAACAATGTCGAGGCTGCAAATGCTAGCATTGGCTTCACACTTTAGTGTACATCGGAATCACAAAAGCTTGTGAATACAGTTTCCTAATTTGGTAGCTCTGGGGTAGGATCTGAGAATTTCCATTCTGACATTCCTAGAGGTGACCGATGCTGCTCTTGGGACCGTACTTTGAGATCCATTGGTCTAAAACTTTCCTTCCCTATGTGGCAGAAGCTCAGAGAGGGTGCATGATGGGAAAACCCAGGAAGGAAGTCTCCATGCAGGCCTTTTGGGGAACCTCTCTGATCTCACCATGGCTCAGTGAACTTCCTTCTAGTTCAGTCCAAACACCTACTTTGGGTTGGAACTGAACAAACAATGCATAACACAGCAAAAACAAATAACAACAACACTCCTGGAAAAAAAAAAAAAAAAAAAGCACCCTTTACAGAAGAAGGAAACCAGCCATCACTCAGTCAAGTTTTTGGCACATTCCATGGAAGGACTCTTGCAGCAGATAACAAAAGCTCCAGTTCTCTGGAAGGGCAGCCAGACCAACAAAAGTTCAATTAGTAAGTCTTGGCAAATAGAGACAACAAACAGTTTGGCAATAATAAATTAAGGCCATGCTTGGCTGACACCCAGGCTCGATACTGTATCCCTGCCAGGCTTTGTGAAAGGGTGGCTTTGAAAGGTTCTGAAAAGGGTCCATTTCCCAAACAATTCCAGCTTTTGTTTATGGCCACCTTGTTCTTCTCTTTGCTCCTTTCTTCACTTCTCTTTGCTCCTCTTAGGCATGAGAGGTAGGCTTCTGCCATTCAAGACTTTGTCAGGTCCCTTCCTTGCTTCCCAACATGGTACCAGGAGTCCATTGCCCACCTCTGCTGTCGCCATGGAAAACACCAATGGATGGGACCTAGGGGATGGGAGACTCAAAGAAATGAGCTTTCCAGTTTTAAAAACATCCCATTTCCAAGAAAAAAGAGAACAAAGGCTGCTTGCACTTAGAAACACTGTTTCTATTTTGAATCTGTGTTTAAGGGGTAGAAAAGGAAATAACTTAGTGAACTTGGTGAACACCTTAAGCCTGAAGACTGTAGTGCAGAATCCACATTTCTCAAAGTTATCTGCAACCTGTAAGATGCTGTTAATGACATTAATGAAGATAATGACATTATCTAATATTTACTGAGATTTTGCTATTGCTTGACATAATTCAAAGTGTTTTACATTTTTAAATTTATTTTTTGAAAAATCAAGATAGACATTTTATTATTCTCATCTTACAGGTGAGCAAATAGAGGCAGAGAAAAATTAACTCATAGAGCTAGAAAGTGAATAGTATCTCTGAGATGGGGATAAAGATTTTATTTCCCTGTGGAAAAATGCAGTCTGACTCGTGTCAGTTTTGTAACTATTTGTGTTAGGTGGCTATTCCATGCTCCATGGAGGGCCCTTATAGCAACAGATACCCCTGCTTCAGGCAACTATGTAGCTGGACACCAACTCTTAGCACCATCGGGTGAGGTCTTGCTGGCAGGAACTTGGCATTACAACTGTGCCCTGGCTGCTGGCACTGATAGCTTAGGACAAGGAGTAATGTAGGGTTGTACTTAGGATGCACTGAACGCACAGGGAAGAGAACCCAAAAAGGCAAAAGGGGCTGCCAACCGAAAGGAAGCGGCAAAACCAGGTTATTACTTAAAATTGAACATAGTGGCTTTAAGTTTGATGTTCGTGATCATCAAGGTCACCTCTCGCCCCACATCCCAGTGTCCTCACGTGGCAATGGGGGCTCAAATGATGAACCTACGCAAGGATACACAGTGAATGGTAGAAGGAAGACTAGAACCTGAGACAACCAACTCTGATTCCTGAGCTCCTGCCATTACCCCACTCAGCCTCCTACTGTTGGTAGATCAGTGGCCTGAGCCACGTGGAATTTCTGTATCTGGCAGGTTTGGTAAAATTCCCAGAATCTTAGCACCCAGGGAAATTTCCCCTGGTTTGATGCCCTACCTTCTATGAAGCGGAAGCGAGAGTGGCAGCGACATTGAAAGGGTACTCCTGGGTCTGCAGTTAGAGGTGTGAGCTCCACCCGGCAAGCATGCTCCAGGCCACTGACACCCAGCACTGCGTGAGTTAAGCAACGGGCTGCTGTCGAGGCAGCCGTCCTACAGGACCCTAAGATCAATGAGACTACATTGTCAGCTCCCAGAGAGCATCAGGAAGACACAGGAAACAAACATGGGGAAAGAAATCTGAGACTGAGTTGCCAGGGGTCTCAAATATCTGACCAGGCAGGCTTGACTTCACTCTGAAGACAACAGGAGACTTCCTGAGTAGATTTTGACAATGGAGAGTTCCACTTTGGGAAAAGGGATATATATGCCTTGATGCCAGAAAATGAGGGCCGACAGCAGGTGGCAGGCATGGTATCTAGGAGAATTCTGCAGCCATCCAGAGAAAAACTAATGTAAAGACTCAGAAATTTTACATTTAAGATTATCAAATAGAAATGAAAACATAGGTCCATGCAAAGGTTGTACAAAAATGTTCATAGTACTTTTATTCACAGTGGCCTAAAATAGAAACAACCCAAATAAATATCCACAATGGTAGGATGGATAAGCACATTTATTCATCCAATGGGCTGCTACTCATTGCTATTTAAAAATGAACTACTGACGAATGAAACTAAGTGGAAGAATCTTACAGACATTATCCTCAGTGGAAAAAGCTGCCACAAATGAGTACAGAGGGTATGATTCCATTTATATACATTTCTAAAACAGCCAAACTAATCTAAGAACAATAAATCACAACAGCGGTGACTTTGGGAGAGGGGAGAGTTTGAGTAGAGACAAAGAAACTGGGAGGTAAAATATTCTGGATCATAACAGAAGCCTGTGTTAAATGGATGTCTCCATTTGACAAATCTGTACAGCAAAGATTTGGACTGTGTAAATTTTGCTTTACCTAGAAAATAATTATAAAACAATAATAATAATTGATCAGAGAATGGAAGACGGCATAATATTGGTGACTGTGGAAACTGAGTGATAGTTACACAGACTTTCATTCTGTTTATTTTATATGTATTTGGGACTTTCCATAATGGAGTATTGAAAGTAAATAAGGGGCTTAGATAAAGGCAGTGGAGAGAAGCCAGGGGGATGAAAGACATTGTAGAGGTGGATTCAAAGCATCTTGGCAACTACCTGGATGCGTGGGGCAGCTTTCAAAGGTGAGTGTTGAAAATGATGGTTCAAGTGGCAGGATCTTTAATGAAGTGAGGAACAGGTTTCAGAGGGAGGGTGGTAGGTAGGTTCAGCGTGAGATATGTACATGCTCAGTAGTGTCCCTGCGACCCCATGGACTGTAGCCCACCAGGCTCCTCTGTCCATGGGCTTCTCCAGGCAGGAATAGTGCAGTGGGTTGTCATTTTCTCCTCCAGGGGATCTTCCCAACAAAGGGGTTGAACCTGTATTTCCTGCGTCTCCTGCATTGCAGCAGATTCTTTATCTGCTGAGCCATTGGGGAAGTCCATTGTGAGATATATCAGTTCTGGAATGCTGAGGAGCAGATGGAGTTGGAAAATGGAAAAGAAGGAGCATGGTGATCTGCCATGAGCACCCTGGTTATTATGTTAAAAAAAAAAAAGTGGTAACTTTCTATACACATTTTAAAATAAAGCAAGTTCAGTTCAGTTCAGTCGCTCAGTCGTGTCCGACTCTTTGCAACCCCATGAATCGCAGCACGCCAGGCCTCCCTGTCCATCACCAACTCCGGGAGTTCACTCAAATTCATGTCCATCGAGTCGGTGATGCCATCCAGCCATCTCATCCTCTGTTGTCCCCTTCTCCTCCTGCACCTAATCCCTCCTAGCATCAGAGTCTTTTCCAATGAGTCAGTTCTTCACATGAGGTGGCCAAAGTACTGGAGTTTCAGCTTTAGCGTCATTCAAAGGAGGGGAAATGATTTATGACTAGGAGATCACTGAATAGACCACATACTTTTAACAGAGAAGGAAAGCAAGTTTGGGAAAACTCATCACCTCTTTAAGACTGCATAACTTTTAAACAATTTCCGTTGATTTCTTAGAATTCTGAGCTGTTTGATTCCAACTCAGGCATCATGAGCTAGGCTTCTTTGTCTTTAATTCAGTGCTATTTCTGTGCAGTCCTCCAACTCTTCCATATTTACTGTCATTGGAAACACTTCCCCATTCCCTGAGAGTGCTTTTCCACCCCCTTTCAGTGTAATGAACTCTGGCTACAGGGTCCTCAGAGTGGACAGAGGCCATTGCTGCCGGTAGTGTGAGCCCAGTGCAATACATATGAAAGTCAACCTTAGAAAAATGGCACCAGTAACTTGCTATAGGAAGGCAATCTCTGCATCAGTTAGGCCCTTTACATAATCTCTGATTTGTGATTACACACATTTTAAAAACACAATTAGTTATGGGCCAGAGCTATAGATGTCTTTGATGCATAATTTGCTCTTTGTTTCCAGAAAATTGAGCAAGAAAACAGTAATACTCAGTTGGCTCCATAAGCCTCTTTGCAAACACATGCCCTAATCTCTGCAGCTATCAAGCTGGAATCAAGACTGCCAGGAGAAATATCAATTATCTCAGATATGCAGATGACAGAAAGTGAAGAGGAACTAAAAAGCCTCTTGAAAGTGAAAGAGGAGAGTGAAAAAGTTGGCTTAAAGCTCAACATTCAGAAAACTAAGATCATGGCATCCGATCCCATCACTTCATGGGAAATAGATGGGGAAATGATGGAAACAGTGACAGTTTATTTTGGGGGGCTCCCAAGTCACTGCAGATGGTGACTGAGCCACGAAAGTAAAAGACGCTCACTCCTTGGAAGAAAAGCTATGACAAACCTAGAAAGCACATTCAAAAGCAGAGACATTACTTTGTCAACAAAGGTCTGTCTAGTCAAAGCTATGGTTTTTCCCAGTAGTCATGCATGGATGTGAGAGTTGGACCATAAAGAAAGCTGAGAGTGGAAGAATTGATGCTTTTGAACTGTGGTGTTGGAGAAGACTCCTGAGAGTCCCATGGACTTCAAGGAGATCCAACCAGTCCATCCTAAAGGAAATCAGTCCTGAATATTCTTTGGAAGGACTGATGCTGAAGCTGAAATTCCGATACTTTGGTCACCTGTTGTGAAAGAACTGACTCATTGGCAAAGACTTGATGCTGGGAAAAACGGAAGGCAGGATGAGAAAGGGATGACAGAGGATGAGATGATTGGATGGCATTGCTGATTCGATGAACATGAGTTTGAGTAAGCTCTGGGAGTTGGTGATGGACAGGGAAGGCTGGCGTGCTGCAGTCCATAGTGTCACAAAGAGTTGGAAACAACTGAGCAACTGAACTGAACTGATCCAGGATTAAAGGGCTTTGTGTTGAGTGGTCCCCTACTTACCTGTCCAACCCTGAGTTTTTCTAAATGTGTATGGGATTATGTCATTTCTGAGGGCTCTAAACCCCTCAGAAGTTCCTCCACTGTACTTAGGACAATGTCCCAACTCCTTGGCACAACCTATGAACCTCTTCATGCTCTGGCCTCTGTTTTGAAACTTATCATGTCCTGGCAACCCCAGCCTTTCAGATCATGGAATCTCAGTAGCACAGCCATTAACAAACTTATATTCACTCATCTATTCTTTGGTTCATTCACTAATTCATCCGTGAATATTCTGTATGACTTTATTAGGTGTCAGCCTTGGTACTAGGCACTGAGGATTAAGTTAGGAATTGGGGAGTCAAAGATCTTTCATTCTCGGTGGACATTAATCAAATCATCACACATCTACATAGTGACAAACTGTGGACACAGAGAGCTAGAGAAAGGACATTCCAGGCAAAGGAAACAGCTGGGGAGCAGAAGAGTTTGGCATAATTGAGGAAATGGCAGCAACATCACAGTGAAGGAGGAAGAGGTTGGAGAAACAGCAAAGGAACAAATCATGCGGTGTTTTGTGAGTCAAGGTAAGAAGTTTGAATTTTCTTCAGAAGGTAGATCTTTAAGTAGAGAGGATAACACAACAACACGTGATGTCAAGGGATTGCTGCTGGCTACTGGGTGGAGAAAGAATTACAGACCAGCAAACAAGGGACATGGGAGACTTGTTAGGAGACTCCTAGAGAAGACTGGGTTAATGGAGAGATCAACCATCCTTTGCCTGTAGCAGAGGGATTCCATGGGGGTGGAACTTGCAGCACTAAAACCTGAAAAGTCTCAGGCAAACCAAGAAAAATTAGTCACCCTCCAGGTAAGACACGATGACGTCCTGAATCAGGATGACACTAAGTGGAAGGACATGCGTGGTCTAGAGACAGAAGACTTTTGTTTGGGAACAGGACAAAAGGGATAGAGGGGGATTTTATAAACACATTCTGGCCTTTATAACCAGTTGGTAGAAATTGCTATTGAGAAAGAAAAGAAGAACCATCAGGCTTCTCTGCCCATGGGGATTCTCCAGGCAATGATATTGGATTGGGTTGTCATTTCCTTCTACAGGGGATCTTCCCAAATCAGAGACTGAACCCAGGTCTCCCACACTGCAGGCGGATTCTTTACCATCTGAACCACCAGGGACGGCCAAGAAAAGTGGAGTGGGTAGCCTACCCCTTCGCCTGGGGAACTTCCCATTTCCAGGAATTTTACCAGGCTCTCCTGCATCTCTGGCGGATTCTTTACCAGCTCATCTACCTGAGAAGCTCTTTCTCTGTCTGCCTCAGGGCTTTTTGAGCAGAAAGCAAGCTAGTCTAGAAGAATATCGAATACAAACCATCTCCTCATTATGTAGTAACTTCCAGAACTTCAGGCAAATAAACAATGTCTTGCACTAGGGTCAAAGCCATGGTCAGTGAGGAGTTCACATGCTGTCTTGTTTTCAAAGAGGCCAAAGCAATTTACAAACTTTTAAGATAATCTTAAAATCCCATGTGGCACCAACGAAGAGACAGGCAAAGAGACAAACTGAAGGAGATCAAGTTATCATCATTATTGCTGGTAAAGCCAGTGTTTCGCTGTGCTGCCGGGATAACTGATAGCAGAAGAGGATACATCTTTTCGCAGAGAGCTGCTTCCTCCCCAGGGAGCACTGTGTGGTGCAAGGAGCACAAGCTTTGGGCTCCAATCCGCCCTCAGTCACTTACCAGCTGTGTGACCTTGGGCAATTTACCTAACCCCATGAGCCTCTATTTTCTTGCCTATAAAAGGAGGATAATTACCTACGTTGCAAGGTTATGATGAAAATTAGAGATAAGGTAGGCTGTGTAATAGGCTTTCCATAATGGTACCTTTCATTACCTCTGTACCTCATCTGTCAAAGAAGGATGATCTCGCTTGTATCTGCCTTATAGGATCTTTGTGAGCACTGAATGAGATTATACACGTTCGGTGCTTAACACAGGTCCTGGCACACAGAGGGAACTAAACGTTATCAATGACTTAACTACTGTTACTAGTGGGAAGAGCTGCTGCTGGTCTCCTTACTCTCCAGTCACTTTTACTCATGATTGATTCTAGGCTTATGTGGATTAAGAGAATCCTCACCCTGCACAGAAGTCATTTTCCAAAGGTAATATGCAAGTTGGAAGTCACAAGTATTCAAAATTCCCCTTGAAAATACTTTCCAGTTCCCTCAAAGTACTATCTCCCTGGTGGCTCAGATGGTAAAGCACCTGTCTGTAATGCGGGAGACCTGGGTTCAATCCCTGGGTCGGGAAGATCCCCTGGAGAAGGAAATGGCAACCCACTCCAGTACTCTTGCCTGGAAAATCCCATGGACAGAGGAGCCTAGTAGGCTATACAGTCCATGGGGTCACAAAGAGTCAGACATGACTGAGCGACCTCACTTTCACTTTCAAAGTGTACTTGGTTTTGTACTTATGATTCTGTAAATTAATGTTTACATATAAGTGTATAATGCATTCAGCATCTTACAGTACATAATAAATATTTTATATGCAAATTTTCCTTCTGCAATGTCACACAGTATTTTAATATTTTTGCCAGTATGAATAGTTGAATTCTTATGGGTTAAATCACACATAATGTGATTCTACCATAATAAACCCCTCAAGAGTGAGGGGTTTTTTTGTTTTGCTTTGCAAAACTAGTGCTTTTCTCTCCAAAACTAGAGACAATATATGCTCAAACACTTCAGTAGTGTCCGACTCTTTGTGACTCTATGGACTGTAGCCCAAGAAGCTCCTCTGTCCATGGGATTTTCCAGCTAAGAATACTTGAGTGGGTTGTCATGCCCTCCTCCAGGAGATCTTCCCAACCCAAGGATCGAACCACATCCCCTGCGTCTCCTGCACTGCAGGTGGGTTCTTTACCACTGAGCCACAGGGGAAGCCCCAGAGACAATAGCTATAGTATTTTCTGATGCTGCCATTGTGTCTCAGAGGCTTAGTCATGCCTGACCCCTGGCAACCCCATGGACTGTAACCCACCAGGCTCCTCTGTCAGTGGAATTCTCCTGGAAATAATGCTGGAGTGAGGTGCCATTTCCTCCAGGGGATCTTCCCGACCCAGGGATTGAAAGGGATCGAACTCGTGTCTCTTCTGTCTCCTGCATTAGCAGGCAGACTCTGTTGCCAGCAGCGCCACCTGGTCAGTGCTGCCATGGTCATACCGTTTTACAACTAAAATGTAAATAAGCACATTAAGTCATTCAGCCAACTACAAAAAAACAGCTATATCCATCAGCATTTATTGAGCAACATTTATTGAGATGTAGTAAATCAGCATGTACTGTAATACATACCAGACACTGCTAAATGCTTTACCTGTGTTTGTGAGAAGCAGCAAAGCTCTAGGACTGATATTCCTGAATTAATTACTTGGGATCCAATCCTGGCTCCACTATTTTCTGGCTGTGTTTGAACAGGTGGTTATCTCATCTGAACTTCAATTTTCTAATCTGCAGAATGGAGATAATAACAGCATATGATTCATCAGGTTGTTATAATGAATTAGTAACAATGAAAGTGTCTTAAATAATGTTTATAGAAGGCACTCAAATACTGGCTTCTATTTTCAGTACTTTGTACATTAAAACTATAAGGTAAGAACTATTCCTAGTTTATACACAAGATTGTTAAGACAGAAAGTTTATATAGTAATGTTTAGTTAGCATTTACTACAAACCCAAGATAGTCAGAGTGCTTTACATAGATTCCTCTAATGAATTCTTACAGCAACCCCAGGACATAGGTGCTGTATCAATCCCACTTTTCAGATGAAGACACCAAAGACTCAGAGGAATCATCAATGAAATCTAAGGAAGGACTTATTCTGTAAGTAGCCATTTTCAGCGTCCCTTCATTCTGAATCAGAAGAGATTATGTTCTTTTTAAAAGTGTCTGTCCCTCACCTCTATCGTTCTTTGCCTGACTGCTATATTTGTAGAGTGTGGGGAAATCAATGGCTTATTCATTCTTTCAACAAGTTTACTGCAAGCCTGCTGTGCCTACTGCTGGGGACACTGCAATCAAAGATCTGTTCCCTGTCTACGCTTGCACCAGCACACTAGGAAACTGAAAGAGATTAACAATTTCCCATAAAGCAGTTATCCACACATAATCTCTTGAGATGCCTGCTGGGAGAGGTTTCCGGGGTAGGCATAACCCAGCCCCCGAGATGCTGACCACGTGAGCTCTTCCTAACTGCTCACTGCTCAACAGGCTTTGATTAGCTCTCCAACCAAGAGAAAGCAGTCTTCGGTGATAGAACGTTTCAACCAGGGAAAACACAGATAAGCCTGACATGTTAGAACTTGTGGTGGAAGCTCAATCATTTGATCTGTTTCTACTTCTGCAGAGTGATTTTTTTTTAAGGTCTTCAGATTAAACTGGTTCACCTGAGTTGCCCTGATCTGCATCAGTGTTTCCAGGTGATTGACAAACAAACAAGTTGGGAGAGCAATATAGGGTTCTGGTCAACCCAGAAGTGTCAGCAAAATATCTGAGTTTTTACAGAAATGGTATTAGTATTTCCCCCAAATCTATACATTGTGATTACAGCATGAAACAAGAAGCATGGAAAGAAGATGAAGTCTTGCTTTGCCTTGAAAAATCGTGTGACCTTAAGTGGGCCATTTATCTCTAGCAGCCTCCGTTTGGTTTTTTCCCATTAGAGTCAGTCAACTGTTGGGTCCCTCTCAAGAATTCTATTATCAATATGATTCTTGGATTTGATTTCTAAGTATGGTTTAGTCCCCTGGAAACCCCCACCCATGTGGATTAACTTTGTATATTGCTGACAGAACTAGACTTCTGTGCCCCAGTAGCTAGGAAGAAAAATATGGAAAGTACTCTAAAGCTAGAAAAACTGCACATAAACCCCTCATTGGTTGGTAAGAAAGAAGTGGTTTTTTTTTTTTTTCTATACTAAGTTACAATGATGGCTATTTTTATTTGCCTCGTCATAAGATGTTCTAGGAATACCTGTGAGTCCAAACAAGTAGAAAGGTGAAACCATTTTCTTAACATTGGCAACCCAACATACCACTTGGTGCCAGAGAACATGGTCACTTTGACAAAGAAGTGTGAGACTAGTCAGGTAGCCAAGGCTTTTCCCATCAGGTTCTTCTTCCTCACCCGATTCACTCTTCTTAACCTAATCAGTAACCACAAGGACATGGCAAAGGGGTTAAATAGGTATTTTAGAGCCCAGGATTCCAAGAACTGTACCAAGCCTCTACCAGGACTGTTTTCAGAGCCAAACCAAGAGGAAATGACTTTTTCTGTTTCCAGTCCACCAAAAAAAAAGAAAGAAAGAAAGAAAGAAAAAAAAAGCCCAAACCTGGTAATGCCAAAGAAAAGGCACATGGCTGAAAGAAGAAAGCAATAAAACTGAAACCACTTCCCCTACCCCTGTAACACACATACACACGCACACACCCTCTCTCTCTCTCTCTCTGCTGCTGCTGCTGCTGTTGATCCATTTCTTTCCTAGGTTTGGCCAATGGACAGTTATATCAGTATTAAGCTCAGAAAAGTAAAAATTGAGAACTCTTAGAATTTCCCTCAGCTGAGGCTCTAAAGCGTAGCAAATAATTCCATTCATTACCGCTAAACTCTGGAAAAGGACACTCTTAAATTTCGCCAAAGAAAACAACAAATCTCTTCTCCCCAACTCTCTTAATCTCATGCCAAATAAAACAGTCACTGTTTTCCCCAAACTCTAAACATAAACTTGTTTGTGATGATGAGGTTAAACAATTTGTAAATTTGAATTTCAAGTTGAATTTGAACTCATGAATCAGTGGAAATAAAACTTGATAAACGGATTGTTCTGCTTCTAGATGACATTGAGTGCCTTGGTCCATGGGGATGTTATGATCTAAACAACATAGGGAATTGAATATATTAAGTGAAATTCATATTAGAGCCATTAATTTTCCATCACTTCCCCCCTCTCCACAGGCTATATGTTTTTTAAAGTAAAATAGCAGTTATTGGCTATAAATAAATGTCAGCAGAAAATAATTAAAAATTATACCTGTGATGCCAAACTTTTTATAAGAAATATTAAGTTTATGATAGAAGGCAAAGCTAATATCTAAAAGACTGGAATATTCAAAATCTCAGTAGCAGAGCCATCTCTGCAAAAATCAGTTGCATGACTTCAGCTAAAATATAACTTGTCTGCATTTTCTTTGACCTTTCAGTCAGTTCAGTGCAGTCGCTTATTGTGCCCAACTCTTTGCGACACCATGGACTGCAGCACACCAGACTTCCCTGTCCATCACCAGCTCCCAGAGCTTGCTTAAACTCACGTCCATCAAGTTGGTGATGCCATTCAACCATCTCATCCTCTGTTGTCCCCTTCTCCTCCTGCCTTCAATCTTTCCCAGCATCAGGGTCTTTTCCAATGAGCCAATTCTTCACATCAGGTGACAAGAGTATTGAAGGTTCAGCTTCAGCATCAGTCCTTCCAATGAACATTCAGGACTGATTTCCTTTACGATTGACTGATTTGATCTCCTTGCGTTCCGAGGGTATTTGACTTTATTCTTCTGTAAATAAAAGATTGGGGATGGAAGGTTTCTTAAGTTTATTTTTAAAATCTAGATTTCAGTGACTATTTTAATTATAATTAGGGCTTCTCTTGCTGCCTTTTACCATCAGTAACTGTCACTTAGACTAATCCTGAACTTATACCAGGATTAAAATTCTTTTTTGATTAAAATTCTTTTTTGCTAGCACAACTTTTATTATGTAATAACAATGGGATAAAATTTTGGGACTTCGGGTCAGCTTAATATCAAATGTCCTTCCCCATGACACCCCCTCCAGGTCTGATCGTTTCTAACAATTTCTAGGTAAGGTCTTTTTGTGTAAGCAATCATTCCTTTATCTGCTGTCACTCATGTAGTGTTACTGAAATGCATGCAGAGGAGTTTCAGGTCCTTGCTGTCTTCTCCTACCCCCAACTGCATGGCTATAGGAGAGACAGAGAGAGACAGAGAAAGAGGAAAAATCAGTAGACACACAGGAGAGATTGTTTTGCACTGCAAAACTCTGTGACAACATTTCTAATTGTAAGTGGTAAATTATACTCCTTTTTAATAAATATCTACTATCAGCTTTTCAATATGTCTTAAACTGGGGGCTGTTGGTCAGGTGTTAAATGAAACGAATATATTGGATATCTCATAGAGTATGCTTTTAATCTACCAATTTAAAAACCTTATGAATATTATTTTTTGATGCATTAAGGCTAAGTGAGTTGATATGGGGTGGGAGGTGGGGGGGGGTTCAAGATTGGGAACTCTTGTATACCTGAAACGAAAAAAAAAAAAGTTAAAAAAAAAAAAAACCTTGTGAATAACAGAATATTTCTTAGGAGCTGCTCTTAAAAAGAAATTGCCTCTTCTGTTGCAAAGCATTTAAATATACTAAACACATTTTTTAATGTTAAAAGTCATTTGTACTCATTATAGAAAAGTCATAAAATACAGAACAGTCTGAAGAAGGAAAACTAAAATTACATGTACCCAGTATGGAATTAATAGGTATATACCACTATATATAAAAAATATAAACAATAAGGATTTACTGTATAGAACAGGGAGCTATATTAATGTCTTATAATAACCTATAATGGAAAATAATCTGAAAAGAATATATATGTATTACGTATGCTAGAATTCTGGGGTTTTTTTTTTCTTAATTTGGTATGTGTATGCAAATACCTGTATATGCAACGTATTTACCTGTATTTTCATAGTTAAGATCATGCTAAGGCTATAGTTCTCAGCGATTCAGTGATGACACATCCACCCATTTTTCAAAACATCATATAAAGCAAGGCTTGCTGCAGATGCATTAAGGCTAAGAGAGTGAGGACCATTGTCCAGAGTTAGCTGTCCCTGGGGAATTTTCTTGTACCAGGTGCTTTGCATTCCACTGATTATACTTATCACACATCATAATTTTCCATGCTTCCAGGAGAGGTATGATGTAAGCCAGACTCTATCAAAGAAACGTCCCTAAACAAAGACTACATTTATATCTGCTTAATCCAGCACTACTTTTGAATGCATGCAGGCTCAGTGGCTTCAGTCGTGTTCAACTCTTTGTGACCTTGTGACCTTGTGGACAGCCTCCTCTGTCCATGGGATTCTCCAAGCAAGAATATTGGAGTGAGTTGCCATGCCTTCCTCCAGGAAGATCTTCCTGACCCAGGGATCGAACACACATCTCCTGCATCTCCTACATTGCAGGTAGGTTTTTTACCCACTGAGATACCTGGGAAATGCAAATGTTTTCAAATCTTTTCTCAAATAGGTTCTTGACGATTTTGCAGGTATAGTAGTATTATAACACCTCGTGTCTAGCCAGTCAAAAAGATCAATCTTTCCAATTCTTCTACTCAATTTACATTCAGAATCACTCATAAGTCTGTATCATATGAAATAGCAATTCATTCCAACTTTGATGTAGCAGGTGGGGGAAGGTCTATGAACTTATTGAATTGAATTCCATGTTTCCTTATCACAAACTGCTAGAGTTCAGTTCAATTCAGTCGCTCAGTCATGTCTGACTCTTTGCGACGCCATGAATCGCAGCACGCCAGGCCTCCCAGTCCATCACCAACTCCCAGAGTTCACTCAGACTCACACCCGTCAAGTCAGTGATGTCATCCAGCCTTCTCATCCTCAGTCGTCCCCTTCTCCTCCTGCCCCCAATCCCTCCCAACATCAGAGACTTTTCCAATGAGTCAACTCTTCCCATGAGGTGGCCAAAGTACTGGAGCTTCAGCTTTAGCATCATTCCTTCCAAAGAAATCCCAGGGCCGATCTCCTTCAGAATGGACTGGTTGAATCTCCTTGCAGTCCAAGGGACTCTCAAGAGTCTTCTCCAACACCACGGTTCAAAAGCATCAGTTCTTCGGTGCTCAGCCTTCTTCACAGTCCAACTCTCACATCCATACATGACTACTAGAAAAAGCATAGCCTTGACTAGATGGACCTTAGTCGGTAAAGTAATATCTCTGCTTTTGAATATACTATCTAGGTTGATCATAACTTTTCTTCAAAAGGAGTAAGCGTTTTTTGATTTCATGGCTGCAGTCACAATCTGCAGTGATTTTGGAGCCCAGAAAATTAAAGTCTGACACTGTTTCCACTGTTTCCCGTCTATTTCCCATGAAGTGATGGGACTGGATACCATGATCTTCATTTTCTGAATGTTGAGCTTTAAGCCAACTTTTTCACAAACTGCTAGAAGGCACATGCAATTTGCCTGCTTGCTGACAGCATTCTCCTTAGCATCCAGCACCATTCCTCAGAAAGGATGGTTGAATTGATCTTAACGTACTCAAGAAGGAAAGAATGGTTAATGCTATCATCAGATATCCTACAGTCACTGTTTGGTTCCATCTTGGGAAACAGTTTCAAGGGAGGTGGAAGTGCCAATGTAGTATGAGATAGGTGAAGAAACCCTGAAGAAGAAAGAACTTGTCTTAGATTCACAGCAGGAGGCTCAGGTTAAAATGCAGGACTTGGGGTCACTACTTCATCTTATCCAGTCACCATGACTTTTGCTGCATTTAACCTTTTGGGCATCCTAAAGAGTTCTGTTCTCTTTTCTATTTTGTTTATGAAGCTTTTTAATTTGGTTATTTCATCAATTTCAGAAACATTTATTGAGGACCTAGTTCAGTTCAGTTCAGTTCAGTCACTCAGTCATGTCCAACTCTGCGACCCCATGAATTGCAGCGTGCCAGGCCTCCCTGTCCATCACCAACTCCTGGAGTTCACTCAAGCTCATGTCCATCGAGTCAGTGATGCCATCCAGCCATCTCATCCTCTGTCATCCCCTTTTCCTCCTGCCACCAATCTCTCCCAGCATCATGAGTTAACTCTTCGCATGAGGTGGCCAAAGT
Source organism: Neotragus moschatus (assembly GCA_006410615.1). Taxonomy (NCBI): domain Eukaryota; kingdom Metazoa; phylum Chordata; class Mammalia; order Artiodactyla; family Bovidae; genus Neotragus; species Neotragus moschatus. The sequence goes on along the minus strand of SJYA01002280.1, from coordinate 1,651,470 downwards.
ACTGGAGTTTCAGCTTTAGCATCATTCCTTCCAAAGAACATCCAGTACTGATCTCCTTTAGAATGGACTGGTTGGATCTCCTTGCAGTCCAAGGGACCCTCAAGAGTCTTCTCCAGCACCACAGTTCAAAGGCATCAATTCTTCGGTGCTCAGCTTTCTTCACAGTCCAACTTCTAGTTTGGATGCCTATAGCTTCCCTATGCTGACAGCCTCCAATCAGGCCATACATGAAGTCTTTCTTCATGTATGTGTACCTAATATGTGTACAGTGTATGAAAAGTAGTTCATATAGTATGTAGCTCTGACATATATTCAGCATAATTTAGGCAGAACTGAATTCAAACCTCAGCTCTACCTTTTACTAATTTATTAGTTTAGGCAAGAGAATCTCTGTGCCTCAGTTTTGTCATATGTAAAATGAGGATAGTAGCAGTACATAACCCTCAGCATTGTTACAAGATTAAATTGTTAGTATCATTATTTTTTTTATTATGGCTTGTTCTAGACATCATGAATGGTACCAGAAAATTCAACCACCAGTCTCAGAAGAGACATCTCCTGAACTAAAAGAAATTAAGAACCAAATGGGCTGGTTTGTGCTGTTTTAATTCAGGGAAGGGAGAGTAAGCAGAGGCTTGGGTAATCAAAAAAAAATTTAAAAAGATTTCATGGAGAAGAAAAAACTTCCATGTGTTATAGAAAAGAATGTATGTGATTTGATTGAGAAATTAAGCTTGGAGGATGTAAGAGTGGATATGGCAAGGAATAAGTTTGAAGCCAGAATGGGGAAAGATTGACTATCCAACTAATGATTTTAGGTTTCCATTTGTTAATTCATTCACTTATTCACCAAGTATTTATTGAGTAGACACTGTTGCCTTGATGATACAATCGTAAGCAAGGCACAGTCCATTTCTTTTTATAGATCAAATGAAAAAAGCAAAGGCTATTTATTCTGAGCTTGCCATAGCAAGGGAGTCAGCTACATTTTGGGCTTCGCAGGTGGCCCTGGTGGCTCAGCTGGTAAAGAATCTGCCTGCAATGTGGGAGACCTGGGGTCGAATCCTGGGTTGGGAAGATCTCTGGGGAAGGGAAAGCTTACCCACTCCAGTTCATCTAAATGAGAATTCTGGCCTGGAGAGTTCCATAAACTGTATAGTTCTTGGGATCTCAAAGAGTTGGACACGATTCAGCGACTTTCACTTCACTTCAGGTGGTGCCAGTGGTAAAAAACTGCCTGTCAATTCAGGAGATATAAGAGATGCAGATTCAATCCCTGGGTCAAGAAGATCCTCTGGAGGAGGGCAGGGCAACCCACTCGAGTATTCTTACCTGGAGAATCCCATGGACAGAGGAGCCTGGTGGGCTATGGTCCATAGTGTTGCACAGAGTTGGGACACGACTGAAGCAGCTTAGTAGGCAGGTAGGCAGGCAGGCAGATGCATTTTGGCAGAAACTCAAAGGCTAATAGGGGAGTGGGAAAGCTTTACAGTGGAAAGAAAGAAAGACTTCATTACGGCCTGGTTGGAGGCTGTTAGCACAGGGAAGCTATGGGCATCCGAACTAGAAGCAGGGCATCTTATATAATCGTTTCGGGATGCATATTGACTTCCTTTGATTTAGTCCTAAATTGGAAGGAACCTACAATTAGAGTTATTAATCAACTCTTGGCATTTGGGGCCGCTTGTCACAGAAATATTGTTTAGCTCTCTAGATTGTCGTTGGAGATAGAAATCTGGCTTCCTGCAAGTCTGACTTAAAGCAGGTTGGCTTCCTCGGTTGTTTATTATAGATAAAGGGACTGGTTTACTGGGCAGTTTGCTGTAGGTTGCGAGTCAAAGTTCTATTTTTATACATGGGGTAGCTATTGTCCATTTGTACATTCAGTCTAGTAGAGAAATAAACTAAAAAAGATTTTAGAAACAGAAGCAAAACAAAAGAGATTAGACTATAAAATCAATGACTTACATAAGGAATTAGGGAATGACTTTTAAATAAAGTAATCAGGGAAGGCATTACTGAGGTGGTGGCAAATATGCAGAGATCTTAAAGGTGAGAGAGAGCCAGGCAATTGAGGAGCAGATGGAGGAGCTTCCAGGCAAAGGGGCAGAGAAAATAGTCTGAGCCAAAAAGAGCATGTGATATTCAAAGAAATGAAGGATCAGTGCAGCCAGACAAGAGTAAGCAAGTGGAGAGTGCATGAAATGAGGTTTGAGAAATAGGCAAGATTCGGGTCAGATAACATTTTGTATGCCACGATGAATAATAGATTCCATGCATGCAGGGGCTTAAGCAGAGAAAATTAAGGAAGTCATTTCAGTAGTCCAAGTAAAAGATGTTAGTCATGGTCTAGACTGAGGAAATAGAGGTGAAAAGAAGCAGTCAGTTCCTTGAGATGTCTTGAAGAAAGGACAAAAAGAACTTGCTGATAGCCCGAAGTTGGAGGCAACAGGGGATGGAGATAAAAGGAAGAAAGAGAGAGAATTCCAGTGATTGTGGCACGTACTGAGGTGGGAATACTGGATAAAGAGAGAAAAAGTAGTAATAATAAATGGCATCTAAAGAGATGGGATGCTGGATGGATTCAAGGGCCAAAGATCTCTGGGTTGGACTTCTGTTGAGAGTGTGTACTTTGTTTAGTTGAGCAAATGATGCCCAAATAAAGGACAGGGAAGAAAGACAAATGGGTAAAGTTATAAAACTGAAGCTGAAGATGAACTCCAGCTGGGAATATCTGGCCCCAAAGTTTCTGGTCAGTTCAAATAAAAAATAGATCAACAACAACAAAAAAAAATGGAATTGCTTAACACTACGTGGTCCAATTAGCTGATCTATTGGCTGCACTTGGAGTACCACTTGGTGATGGTCAAATGCAAGGCACGGTGCATTGCTGCTTGTAGTTTAGTGAAGATGAGAAGAAATAGCCAGATTTAGGTGAGCTGGTAGTCATTAATGGTGAAAGCTCTCTCAGTTGTTGACCTTGATTTCTACTGACAGAGAAAACAAAAGCAATCAGAAGAAAATGCCCAGATGCCCACCACAGCATCTACCAGCTGCTGGCATTGAGACCTACATATTGGGCCCTCCCTCCTGTTATAAGGGCTTCCCCAGTGGCACAGAGGGTAAAGAATCTGCCTGCAGTGCAGGAGACCCAGGTTCAATCCCTGCGTAGGGAAGATCCCCTGGAGATGGGAATGGCTACCAACTCCTGTATTCTTGCCTGGAGAATTCCATGGACAGAAGAGCCTGGCCGGCTACAGTTTATGGGGTCACAAAGAGTCGGACATGACGAGTGACTGATAGTTTCACTTTTACTTTCCCACTGTAAAGAATGTTGCCCATGGTCCTTTCTGAAACCAGTACGTCCACCTGGGCTCAACAATTCAGAGACTCCTTTGTCAATGAACAAACTCAGTGCTCTTGTTCCATTGTCAAAAAATGATTGTAAAATAAAATTTTAAAGTTTCACGTCACATTGACTTTACTTCCCCTGCCAACAAATATCCCACTTCATCTCTCATTTTCAGCAAAACTCCTTGAGAGACTTGCCTCTTTTTTGATGTCTACAATTCCTCTCTTACTATTCTCTTTATTTTTCCTTTGCTCAGGTATATTGAAATATAATTTACATACTGTAAATTTCATCCTTTTGAAGTACACATTTCCAAGAGTTTCAACAAATGTAATAAATAGTCATGTAGCCACCATTACAATCTAAAGTACGTCAAATATCCATTACTCCAAAAAGTTCCCCTGTTCTCCTTCACATTCAACCCCTTCTCCCCATCTGCATCCTTAGTGACCACTGTCCTGATATTTGTCCCTATATTTTCACCTTTTCCAGCATGTCAAATAAATGGATTCCTACAGTCCTACAATCTTATGCATGGGGTACGTTTCTCTTATGTGCTAAGATGCTTCATTCATGTCCAACTATTGTGACCCAATGGACTCTAGCCCCCAAGGCTTCTCTGCTGCTACTGCTGCTAAGTCACTTCAGTCGTGTCCGACTCTGTGAGACCCCATAGACAGCAGCCCACCAGGCTTCCCTGTCCCTGGGATTCTCCAGGCAAGGACACTGGAGTGGATTGCAATGTCCTCCTCCAGGGGATCTTCCCAACCCAGGGATCAAAGCCCTGTCTCTTATGTCTCTTGTATTGGCAGGTGGGTTCTTTACCACTAGCACCACCTGGGAAGCCCCCTACCTGGGACATGTCTCCTAGCACAGTGTTTTTGAGACTTATCACACTTAACTTTAGTGTATTCATTTACATTGCTGAGTAGTATTTAAGTGTGTGCACGTACCAAAATTTGTTTATCCATTAACCAGTAAATAGATGCTTGAATTGTTTCTTATTTTTGGTGATTATGAAGAAAGCCTACACAAACATTTACACTTGCAGTTCTTTGCAAATATTTCCTCTAGTCTATGGCCTGCATTTTTATTAGCATTCTCCCTCAAAGAGAAAAAAAAACTTTCAATTAAATTAAATTTGATTATAAACAATTAGTTTTTGTTTTTTATATCATATCTAGGAAATCTTTGTGTAACTCATTATCTCCAAGATCTTTTACATTTTATTCTAAAATTTTTATTGTTTCAACTGAAATTTATGTCTCTGATTCACTCAAAATTAATTTTGTGTATGTGACTAAAAAAAAGTTCAACATTTTTGTATATGAATGTCCAATAGTTTTTGCACCATTGACTGAAAAGGCTATTCTTTCCCCACAAATTACCTTGGCATCTTCGTCAAAAATTAATTTTCTTTAAATACATAAGTCTATTTCTGTATTTTTATCCATATGTTTATCTTTACACCCAGAAGAAATTGCTTTATTATAGTTTAACAGTTAAGTGTTGAAATGTGAGTCCTCCAATTTTGCTCTTCACTCTAAAAACACAACTGAGCAACTGAGTACGTATGCTTGGTGAGTTGTAGGGACAATAGACTCACTTCATGGAGAACAGAGAAAGGCAAACTCACTCATAGCTGACAAGCTTAGCACAATTGCTGTGAGCTTTTTAATATAGTTCCTTCCAGTCTTCCCTCCACCCCAGCAAGTCCTCTGCATAACCTTTTAAGATTCTGGCAGGTGGGTATGAAGATCTACTCGTCTTGCAGACCCTCAAACCAAGCCATGCACTTAAGTCTCCTTGCTTATTAAACCTGCCACCTGCCCATCTAAAGTGGTCTGCCTCCCTCTTCCTTCACTCCTTGTGCCTCCTATATGGAGGCCAGTTTCAAATTTCATTCAGGAAACTTCTGAGGTTGTGAACCAACAATCATGAATGCTCAGACTATGACAAAGTCAAAATACTTTTCATGTAGAAACATATTTGTAAGTTTAATGTCCATCAAATGACCATATCATAGTTTCCTTAATCATTTCTCCTACTTTGGAACATTTCTCTTGTTTTTAAATTTATACGTTTATAAGCAAGTTGTGATAAATATCTTTGAACACAAAGTTTTTCTGTGGTTAGGATTATTTCCCAGAAGCGTAGATACAAAGTCAGAGATAAGAACATGTACTTGGCGCTGGATCCCATTACACAGTGGTTTTCCAAACTGGCCCACTTTCTCTCAGTAGCCAGCAACTTCCTGCGTGCTTGTGTGCTAAGTCACTTCAATTGTGTTTGATTCTTTGCAACCATGTGGACTGTGGCCTGCAAGGCTCCTCTGTCCATGGGATTCTCCAGGCAAGAATAATGGAGTGGATTGCCATGCCCTCTTCCAGAGGATCTTCCTAACCAGGGATAGAACTTCTGCATTGCCTGGTGGGTTCTTTACCACTAGCACCACCTGGGAAGCCCAGCAACTTCCTGACTCAGCCCTGGATGCTGAATGGCTTCCAACAAGCTCTGTTTTTACCAGCCCTTCTGGCGATTCTGATGTTGTTTTGGAAATGTTTGGCTTATCCGAGTGTCTTCCTTTTCTCCATAAACACTCTAGGGGGTTGGATGAGTTAATTCTTTGTCACTACCTTCAGGAACAAATCCATGAAAGTAACTCCGATTAACTAGAAGTGGTTGTAAGTACTAATTCATTCAACAAATTCACTGAATATGGATATATGGATGTTGACTGAGGTGCCAGACATACAGTGATATAAGACAGTTCTTGCTCTCATGGGGGTTACATCAGGGTATGATTTGGCAGATAGTATACAAGAAAACAAATTACTTTTTTTTAGATGATTTCAGAGAGTGATTTATGTTGCAAAGATAGCAAATGTGATAGAGTATGCTGTGGAAGTACAGGAGAAGTCACTTTACCCAGGATGGTCAGAGGTGAGACTGTGTGAAATGATGGATGAATAGAAGTGCAGAAAGTATTCCAGGCAGAAGAAACTGCAAACCTGAAGTATTTGAGCAACAGAAGAAAGAGGCCAGCAGGGGTAGAAAGTGGCTGGTGAAAGGAAGAATGATGAGGAGAGGAGAGGGCGGCAAGGACCAGAGGATGCAGGGCTCAGAAGCCTAGGTAAGGAGTGTGTATGGTTACATTTGGGACATCACTGAGGGGACTGAAGCAGAGGAATGACATGTTGTGATGCATACATTAAAAAAAAAAAAATGTCTGCAGTTACTGTGTGTCGAGGGAGTGAAGAGGGGAGGGGAACAATTGAGAGACTTCTTAGGAAGCTCCTGAGATTCCAGGCAAGAGATGATGGTGGGTTGGCCTAGAGTATGGCCATAGGGATGCAAAGAAGTGAATAGAAGACAGCTGTGTTTGGAGCAGAGGGAGGGGAACACTCCACAGAAGAGCTTTTCTTAGGAGCAGACATGAAAAGTAACCCCGTTAAAGCGTGAACTGAAGCAGAGTCTTGGATTCTATTTTAGTGCCCTCATCACCCAGCCTCGTGACCTTGAACAAGTCACTTTATCAGCCTGAGCCTACCTTTCCAGGGTTGAAATAAACATGTAAGATCATTTCTAGTTCCAATATTTTCTTATCAATTTTTGATATAATATCCTCTGCCTCCTTTATTCAACAAATATTTAATGAATGCTTACAAGTGCTGTTTGGACTGCAAGGAGATCCAACCAGTCCATTCTAAAGGAGGTCAGCCCTGGGTGTTCTTTGGAAGGAATGATGCTAAAGCTGAAACTCCAGTACTTTGGCCACCTCATGGGAAGAGTTGACTCATTGGAAAAGACTCTGATGCTGGGAGGGACTGGGGGCAGGAGGAGAAGAGGATGACAGAGGATGAGATGGCTGGATGGCATCACTGACTCGATGGACGTTGAGTCCGAGTGAACTCCGGGAGTTGGTGATGGACAGGGAGGCCTGGCGTGCTGTGATTCATGGGGTCGCAAAGAGTTGGACACGACTGAGCGACTGAACTGAACTGAACTGAACTACTAAGTGCCAGCACTGAACAGGCATGCCTTGTTTTACTGTACTTTGCAGATACTGTGTTTTATTACAAATTGAAGGTTTATGACAACTCTGAATCGAGCAAGCCTATCAGTACCATTTTTTACAACACCATTTGCTCACTTCATGTCCCTGGGTCACATTTTGGTAATTCTCTCAGAATTTAAAACTTTCTCATTATTATCAGATTTATTATGGCGATCTGTGATCAGTGATCTTTAATGTTACTACTAAAATTTGCTGAAGGCTCAAACAATGGTTAGCCTTTTGGGGCTAACCATTATTTTTAAATTATTTTTAAATTAATGTAGGTACAGTGGTTTTCTTAGACATAAGGCTATATTGCACACTTAATAGACTGCAGTATAGTATAAACAGAACTTCTATTTGCACTGGGAAACCAGAACTTTCATGTGGCTAGCTTTGTTGTGATATCTGCTTTATTGCAGTGGTCTGGGCCTAAACGTGCACTATCTCTGAGTACTAATGGATCCATCAGGGACTCATCTTCTCTGTGGAACTGACAGCTTTGGAGAAGGGACTTGTATTAAATGTATAATTGTACAGGGAATTATAAGCGCTACAGTGGAGAATCACAGGGGAGGTAACCCAGACTGAGGGTAATCGAAGAACTTCCCTGGAGAAGGGGCAGTTCAGGAACTTTCCTGGTAGTTCAGTGATTGAGACTCTGTGCTTCCAACACAAGGGGTGTGTGTTCGATCCCTGGGTGGGGAACAAAGAGCCCACATGCTGTATGACGTGGCCAAGAAAAAAAAAAGAAGGGGCATTTTGACTGTGGTGCCTGGTAAGGACAGAGTCTGCCTGCTAGGCTCCTCTGTCCATGGAATTTTATAGGCAAGAACACCGGAGCAGATTTCCCACTTCACCGTATAGGGCTTCTCAGGTGTCACTAGTGATTACAAAAAAACAAAAAACAAAACCTGCCCGCCAATGCAAGAGACATAAGAGACTCGGATTTGATCACTAGATTGGGAAGATCCCCTGGAGGCGGATATGGCAACCCACTCTAGTGAAGAGACTCAGCACACATGTGCTCCACCCTGTGAACTGTAGCCCAACAGGCTTCTCTGTCCATGGGATTTTCCAGGCAAGAATACTGGAACAGGTTGCCACTCCTATTCCAGGACCCAGGCATTGAACCCACATCTCTTGTGTCTCCCACACTGACAGGCAGATACCTTACCACTGTGCCACCGGGGAATCCCACAGTCTAAGACAAATTGGAAACCTTAGAGGCTGTGTTTTGTGAGCTTTGACCCCAGCTGCTCATGAGACTGAAGAGAGTCCAGTTCAGGCCTGCTGCAAGGGCCAAGGAGTCCCGGGGACGTTCTCTCCTGAGGTCAGCCAGTTCTAGTTTGATAAAGCAAAACATTTTTCCTAGAACTGAATGTCAACAGGAGGCATATTCTGTGACCTGATGTCATGATACCCCAGAGCGAAGGAGGCCTCTGGCAACACACTGGGTACCTCCATCTCTCTCTGCCTCTACCCAGGGGTCTGGGACAGAATGCCAATTGCTGAGCCTCTTCAGGCCAGATTTGGCCTGTCCATTTGGGGAAAAGGCACACTGCCCATTTTCTATTTTGAGGATTATATCAGAAATGAATTTCTCCAGGACAAGATAAAAGAAAAGCATGTCAAGAGGCTCTGTTCATTTTGAAAGTGACTGATTACTCCAGTTGCTCCATCCAACCCCATCTCCCCATCCAACCATCACATGAAGATACAGAAACAGGATCTTTATGGGGCTAGAGTTTCCAGGGCCTTGGGACTGATGCTGGCTTTAGTAGCAGGAGAAAGAGAATGATTACAATGTTTTCTTCTTTTTGGAGGATTCTACGCAAACTGACTCCGTTGGAGATCACCCACTGGCCAGGTCCAGGGTGTTAGCAAGCCTGGAAACACTGTACATGGAAAAGAAACCCTATTTCAGGATCTGGAGAGCCTAAGAGGAGAACAACTGGATCCATCCCCAGGCCCTTGTCCCAGTGTACCGAGGAAGGCACACAGTGAATGCCCGATTCACCAACTGGTTTTCTAATCAGGAATGCTGAGAGCACTTTAAAATCCATCTTTATGGGATATTTCCACAACTCTGAATAAAAGCCCATACCAAGGCAACATGGTGCCATGACTAGGTAAGCAGATCCAGCAGCCAGACTGCTTGGGTTCAAATTTTAGACCTTGTGACTTAGACAAATCATCCTCTAAGCTTTACTTTCCATATCTTCATATGAAACTGGTAAGAGCACACCTATCACAGGTTGTTGATTTTTTAATTGAGATATAATTGACATATACCATTATATTAGGTTTGAGTATACCTATTGTCAGTTTTTTTTTTAAGTTTTTAGTTTTTAAATTATGAAAGTATGATAACACATTTATAGGAGACTTGGAAAACATGGAACAAAGTTATAGATTGTTCCACTATATATTACAATTATTTTTTAAATCAATAAGTTAAGATTTTTGGTTGGATTTTCAGTATCAAAATCTCAAAAATTAATAGAATAAATAGAAAGGTAGAAGAATATAGTAGAACTGAAAAACAGTGTGAACCAATTCAACATAATTAAGATTTATACAATTTCACCCACTAGCAGGGTCCAAATTCTAGTCAAGTTCTCAAAGACTATAAACCAGGAGATACTGGAACATATCCAGGCATGTAAAACATGGTACAAAAATTTCATGGTCTAAAGGTTTTGAAATCATACAAAGTCTGTTCTCTTATCACTGTGGAATTATGTTAGAAACCAATATCAAAAGATACTTGAAAATAACCCACATAGTTTCAAGTGCAATGTGACATTTACCAAGAGAAATCTTGGACTTAGCCTCAAGAAGGTTAAAAGACTGCAAAAGCACAGAGAATGATTGCAAAGAAGAAAACACTTAAATGAGACATAGGTTTGTTTGTTTTAGGTTTTTAATTTGAAGAAAGAAATGAACCGATGTAGGTAATGTGTATAGCACAGGGTCTGAACTCCATCACTGATGTCATGCTTCCTGCTGTTGCCACAGTTGCTGAGGGATGGTCTAGTCACCAGCTACTGAACCCAGGTGGTCACATGGTCACTGGAAGCTTTCCAGATCGGAAGTGGGAGATCTGTTACCAATTCTCCCTGTAACTTTGGCCAAGATACTACGTTTGACAAGGAAAAGAATGAAAGAAAAAGGACTCTATTTTGTTGCACTGGTCTTAGTTGCAGTAAGTGGAATCCTGAATCTTGATTGCAGTAAGTGGGACTTGTAGTTGTGGCATGCAAGCTCTAGTTGCTGAAGTGTGCACGTGTGCTCTGTTGTGTCTGACTCTTTGTGACCATATGGACTGTTGCCCACCAGGCTCCTCTGTGCATGGAATTTTCCAGGCAAGAATACTAGAGTGGGTTGCCATTTCCTACTCCAGGGGATCTTTCCCCTCTAGGGATCGAACCCATGTCTCTTTTGCCTCCTGCATTGCAGGTGGATTCGAGATCTAATTCCCTGACCAGGGATTCAATACAGGCGCCCTGCATTGGGAGTTCAGAGTGTTAGCCACTGGACCACCAGAGAAGTCCCAGGACTCTTAAGATTCTAATTAGCATTTTATCATTTTCTAAGAGAACTCGAGTGAATCAAGGATAGGAAGATAAAAGTTACAAATTGATGTCATCTCTAAGTTCTCCTTTTCCCTTTCAGCAACTGCATCCCACAGGACCCTTCCCATCGCCCAAGGCTTCCCCAGGTGCCCCTGTCCATGGCTGAATGTTCTCTACTGAACATTAGTGCTATGGGTAACTCTAGAGGTCATCCGTCCTGGCTTTCTCTTTGCAGGTAAGGAAACCGAGGTCCAAAGACATGAAGGGATGGACCGACCGCCATACAACCACTCCACCCAGAACCCAGCCTGGAACCTGCCTGCTCTAAGTTTGCCACACCCCGGCTTCTCTTCCACCCAAATAAAATAAGTAGCAAGGGCCCGAGGACAGAGTGACAGCTGCCTCCTTGTGTGAGGAGCCTTGGTGGCCTCTCCCTCAAAGAGGCCAAAGCAAGAACTGGGAGGTTTGTGCCTGTGTTGCCTCCAGTTCTGGGCCAAGCTGGCTGTGTGTTTTGAGTCAACTACCTAACTCTTCTGGTTAGGTAGTTGATTAACCTGACCATTTTGTAGGTCCAGTAAAACCGGATGGATGATTTGGCAGGATAAAACTCCTCTGGGTCTTTTTCCTCACCTCAACCCCAGCTGCTCTTCAAGCATGGGTTTTCCTCCCCTTACCAATCATTTCATGAAAAGACCCTAAGGTGACTGAAACTTGTATCAGATCTGAAGCAGCTCAAAGGGATTATTTAGCTCCTGACTCCTGAGGGAATCTATCTGAAGCTTAAAGCCCGGTTCCCAGGGCTGGCTTTGGAGCTTTCTCTTCCAGTGAGTGAACAAAGCCCATTTAGAAACCTAAACCTGCCCTCCAGCCCCTGGGGTCCAGGCCCAGCTCCTGGATTTGTGCGACCCACAGAGGAAAGCTCTTGCCGCCAGCTTGAATGGGCCCATTATGCACGGCTAATTCCACCGCAGAACACGGTGTCTCCAAGGGCCTAGCGGCAACTGGTCCTACCTGTTTAGAGTCAGTACATTCTGTTTGCTGGAGGGATGAAGGGAGCACAGCACACCACCTCTCACCATCATAAATGCCATTTCGGGTTAATGATTACCAGGTACAGTGGTACTGTAGTCAGACTCTGCACACACTGAGCGCCCTTCCCATGGAAGCCGGCGGGCAGCGTATAAAGGGGGTCATTGTGTGTGCCGGGTGAGGGAGGGAGGGGTGCCTACGGGTGCCAAGTGTGGTCTCATAGCTCACACACGCGGGAGGGGGAGGTTGGGACACCGTGCACGTATGGTCTCATTTTATAAGACAATCTATTTACATCCATTGTTGACACTGGGGTACTGTTACTGAAACTGGAATTTGTGTCATTCAATAAAATGCCCGATCAGACTAACCTGACATTACAGGACATCAACTCAATCCTACACACACACACACAAAAACCCCCAAAGTTCCCATCTTTGGCCAGACCTGGCTCTTTTGTAGCCAGAATCATCATCCTCCTGCTGGGGAGTCGTGTGGACCTGCCTGCAGACTGACAATTGAGGGGGGTTTCTAACCACCTGAATGACTGAAGTTGATGACTGCCAGGCCCCAACCAGCCTCTTCTGTCTGCCAGAGAGAAAGCAAGAATGTTCCCTCCTGAAGTCTCAGTTTACAGGCTTTTCACACTGTCAGTAGGCAGGACTTGCCACTTGAACTCCTATTTAAAGGTTCCTCCCCAGAGTCCTGATATTGCCTTGAATCAGCCCAGCCCTGATTCTACCTGTTTCTACTGCCACCTACAGAAAGAGGGGATTGCTTTAAGGCTAGAAGGCTGTGACCTTGGCCAATCTTGTAGGTCAGTAAAACCAGATGGAAGATTTGGCAGGACCAAGGAGACCCCTGGGTCCTGTGGGGGCGGAAATCCCCCACTGCCTGAAATTCCACCTTTAGTATACAATTATTTTGTATCAAGTATTGTCCTCTCTTGGAATTCTCACTTCAAGTCCAAGGAACTCTGAGATAATGAGAATACAAATGTTTAGCCTTGAAATACATTTGTCAGACTGGAAAAGACAGCATGAAAATCTTAAGTGTTGGAAGTTGGGGGCTGCAGTGAAATTGGAAAAAAGGAGTCCAAGGAGCTTGAAACAGATTGAGTGCCAAGGAAGAGTTGGGAGATCTAAGGCGCATGAGGAACTTTCCTGAGTGACCAGAGTTACAGATTCTTGTTTCCTCTTCCCCCTTCAAAATCAAAACCAAAAGCATAGGTTTTCACATATATGAATTCATAATGACTATAGCAGACACTGTTGTTTGCCCATTAAGCAAACAATGTTACCCTTTATTTCGGGAAATTTCTTTCTGGACTTTAAGTCTATGTGGGTCAGGTGCAGCTGACTTCATCCCCAGGCTATAAGCATCACTTAGGCCTGGTTCACCAGCTGACAGCATCCCACAGGCTCGTTGGCCACAGTCACTATTAAATAGATAGGCAGGCCCGTGGCCTGAGCTAAGCCAGTGAAGTTCAAACGTAAAATTTTGGGCTAAACTATTGGAAAAGTAGACTTGCCTTTCTGCTCGTGGTTCTCAGCTGATCAGTGCGGGCCTAGACCACCCAGTGGTCTTATCATGGCATGTGAAGAACATGCCTGGGAGTGAAATCAATTCAGAGGAGCACAGAACTAAAATTTTCAGGCCATTATTTGTATGACAGCATTCAAACCTCTAGATCCAGCTATATCTGCAGCCAGCATAACTTCAGACATTTTAGTTACATTGGCCAAAAAACATCCCCCTCTTCCTTAAGGCAGCTTGAGTTTCTGATAAAACAGAACAAGTTCTCAGAGTTACACTCATTCTGCTCTACAGTTCTTGATGGTGCATGTCCCCAGCTGCTGGCAGCATTCTTCTCTACTGATCCTCCACATTCCAGAGAACTTGGCTCAAACCTGGACCTCAGTGCACCCATCAGCTAACTGGGGGTAATAATGGGGTTCATAGGAAAGAAAGAGAATTATTGAACTGGGAAAATTATTATCCCTTTGAAAGAAACCCATTGCAGAAATTCAAAGTCTTATGTTCACAAAAGTAGACTTCGCATTTTGTCCTTGAGAGAACTCTGGAGCTTTGCCACTCAAAGTGGGGTTGCTGGACCAGCATCAGCCATCCCCCAGAGTTTGTTAGAACTGTGGAGCCTCATCTTTATTCCAGACCTACAAATCAGCTTCTGCATTTGCATAAGGGCATCAAGGGGTTTGTGTACACATGAAAGATAGGAAACATGGCTTACAAGACCCCAGGAAGGCAAGACCCCAAGAATACTTTAGTTTTATATGCTGGGGTACCATGAAGATCTCAGTTAAAAGTGGGTTCCTCTTCCTGTCTATTAGTTTGAAAAAATACTGTATTTCAGTCTCCACATTTCACAGAGAGATGAACTAAGACTGAGAAAGCATGAGTGACCCATCTAAGATGAGAATCAGCTGCTCAGTCAACATGAAAAGCTGGTATTCTGAACTTTGTGACCTTGAGTAAAGATTTCTTAAACATGATTTCAAAAGCGTGATCCATTAAAATTTTTTTGATAAACTGGACTACATCCAAACTTAAAATTTCTGCTCTACAAAAGATACTGTTAAGAAAATAAAAAGACATGTCATAGTCTGGAAGAAAATATTTGCAAAACAAAATAATATTTGCAAATATTTATTTGATAAAGGACTTTTATCCTCTCAAATTCAAATATTTTAAAAAACAATTTAAAATGAGGAAATATTTGATTAGATACTTCACAGAAAGAAGTTATATAGATGGCAAACAACCACAAAAAAGATGTTGAACATCTTTAGTCATTAGGAAAATGGAAGTAAAACCACAATGAAATATCTATACATAGATACTATTGGTAAAAACAAAAAAAGACCAAGTACAGTGGGGAAGATGTGAAACACCACTTAAAATATTCATATATTGCTGGCAAGAATACAAAGATAGAACAGCCACTTTGAAAACAAATTTGGTAACTTCATGCAAATGTAAACTCATGCTTATCATGTGACTCAGGAATCCCACTGTTAGGTATTTATCCAAGAGAAATGGTCCACATGCAAAAAAAAAAAATGCTATATGTGAATACTAATGGACAATTTAGTCACAATACCTTAAACCTTGAAATAACTTAAATATGCTTCAACTGGTGAATGGATAAATAAAACTGTGGTACATCCATAAAATGGAATCCTCCTCAGCAATTAAAAAGAATTAAAAAAAAAAAGGAGCGTGGATGAATCTTAAAAGCACTGTACTGAATGAAAACAGACTCAAAAGACTACATACTATACTGAATGAAAACAGACTCAAAAGACTACATACTATATAATCCCACTTATACAACATTCTGAAAAAAAAGCAGAACTATAGACACAAAAATCAGATCAGTGCCTGCCAGAGGCTGAGGTGGGGGCAGATGGTGGACTGTAAAGGGGCGGTATTAGTTTGCTGATGATAAACTAATACAAAGGGTTGCCATAACAAAGTGCTTCAAACTGAATGGTTTAAGTGCTAAAAATGATCTAATGGCCCTCAAAGTCCGAAATCAAACTGTTGGCAATGTGGGCTCCTGCTGAGGGCTCTGAGAAAAGGACCTGGTCCAGGCCTGTCTCCTTGATTTGTAGGTGGACACTTTCATGTTCACACGGCATCCTGGGCATGCATACATGTGTGTCCAAATAGCTCCTTTTCACACCAGTCATGCTGGATTAGGGCCCACTCTAATGGACCTCATTTTGACTTGATTTCTTCTGTGAAGACTCTATCTCTAAATAAGGCCCTATTCTGAGGTATTGAGAGTTACGAGTTCACCATATGAGTTTTGCAGGAACACAACTCAACCCCCCAAAAAAAAGGGCATAAGGAAACTTCCTGGGTCTATAGAACTGTTATATACATTTAATGTGGACTATTTTTAAAGCTGTTGTTGCAGTTGTTACAATATTGCTTCTATTTTATATTTTATTTTTGGCTGCAAGATATGTGGGATCTTAGCTTCTCAGCCAGGGATCGAACTCACACCCTCTGCATTGAGAGATGAAGTCTTAACCACTGGACCAACTGGGAAGTCTCTGTTCTAGATCTTAATCGAGGTGGTGGGTCCATGTAAGTATACATTTGTCAAAACTCATAAAACTATATCCTAAAAAGCGTGCATTTTATCCCACGTGAGATAAATTTTAAACTCAAAAAACAAGGTATATCTCCTCAATCTTCTTTCAAATGATTATTACTTTTCCCAATCTACTGTGCTGTCCTGACTATACTGTGTGTTCCAGACATCTGTAAAGATAAGGGATTATTTCCCAGAACCCCAAATAGCTCACACTTTCACAGAAAAAGCTATTTTTCTGCCACGTGAGTATATCTAAAGCAACATGCCTCCAAAGCATGAAGGTTCCATCTCATCAAATGGCACATTTAATACCTTGCCTGTCTTGAGTAGGATGGAGAAATACAAAGGGAGGGCAAGCTGGGATGATCTGGTTTGGGACCTGCCGAGGTTAGCTGGAACTGGGCTCCCCTCCCAACAGGTAGGAGCTGAACATTTTACCCACAAGCCTGTGGCATCGCACCTGGAGCCACGCAGAGGACACCTGCAGGAGAGGGAGACAGGCGATCAAACCGCCTGCCAGCTATACTCAGACACACAGGAAAGAACTCAGGAGGTGACTTCATCTTTGCGGGAGGAGAGTGGGTGGATGGACCTGCTCCACCCACTTCATTTGAGCCAGTGTCGGGGTGGGGGTTAGATAATACAGACGTTGCTTCATAACAGAGGAAAAATGTTTAAAGGGGCCAGAGATAACAAACCTTGGCACCCTCCCTCCAGGCCACCCCTCTGCTTTCTTATCTTTCTTATTCTGCCACCATATGACTCTGAGCCATCCTGCAGGTCCCTGAGTGAACTTGGTCAGTTCAGAAGGAATCGCTTGATGAGTAGTGGAGGCAGGAAATTTTTGTTCCTTTCTTTTTTGCTGTGCGCGTGTGTGCGTGTGTGTGTGCTCACATGCGTGTGTGTAACCTAAGTCAAGGTGTACAGGGATGACTGGAGAAGGGGAACCATGTTTCTGGAAGGATCCAGGATGTGCTACAGCATATGCTGATTGCCCAGCCCTTAGCTTTCAGGAGAGGGGCTCGCTCTGTAGACAGTGCTTTCTGAACACTCATTTCTCTGCAGAGGAAGGTGTGGCCAAGGCCAGCTGCAGCCAACAGGGAGCCAGCTGGAAAAAAGGGAGCACAGAGAGAATCTTCTCAAGGGGCTTGATGGGAACAGCCCCCAAACATGGCTGAGCCATGTTAGGAGTGTGGAGCCTCACAGCAGTGCCCAGGGAGGGGCAATATGGGGGAATGCTGTCGGCATGTTGGCAGCTGCCCAGCCAGCCTCTGAGGAGTATGACAACACGGCTTGTTCTTTCCGGTTACCTGTCAGAAATGAGTTCACTGTTTTGTTAACCTTCTCAACCTTCCCATTTTCACGGATACTCTGTCTAGCTTCTATTTAGTCTGGCCCTACTGTTTTGTCTCTGTGTTTTTATTTCAGATGCTTTCTTTTGACCTCTTAAATTTTATTTTTCCTAATTTAATTACCTAAACTGAAACCAAAAAACCTTCCATTTCCATGGCCTTAGTTTTCTTATCTGTAAAATGGGGCTAGAGGAAATGTGCTTCTTTTGGTCAGTTCTGTGTCCAAAGAGCCAGAGATTCAGACTCAGAGAGTCTGTGTTTCCAAGGTTTTATCTCCCACATATTTATAAAGACTACAAGGGATGATGTGCTCCCTCCCCTTTAGTCTTCATAATATCACAACAAGGTACTATTATTATCCTCATATAGAAGGTAACTGAGATGCAGAATTTAACAGACTCCCACATCACATGCATTCCAAGGTGCAGGCAGGCAGGATTTGAACACCAGGTAACGCTTTTTTTTTTTTCAGCTTTGTTGAGAGATAATCAATATTTAACTATGTACTTTGTCTAAGGTATTCGAGGTGATGATTTGGTATATGTATATATTGTGAAATGATCTCCACAATAAGGTTGGTTAACAGATCCATTACCTCACATAGTTACAATTTTGTGTGTAACTAAAAGTTCAACAGTTCAAATGATACAATATAGCATTGTTAGCTGTAGTTATCATGCTGTACATTGAAGAGTTATCTGCACTCCTCATGTTTATTGAAGCATTATTCACAAGAGCCAAGATATGGAAGTGACCTAAGTGTCCACTGATGAATGAATGGATAAGAAAATAAGGTAAGTATATACAATGGAATATTATTCAGCCATTAAAAAGAAGGAACTCTTGACATATGAGACATGGATGATTCTTGAGGGCATTCTGCTAAATGAAATAGGTCAGGCAAAGAAAGGCAAATACTGTATGAGCTCACTTATATGTGGAATCTCAAATAAATGAACTCATAGACAACAGAGAACAAATTGGTTGTTACCAGAGGTGGGATTTGCAGGGGTGAGAAAATGGGCAAAGGTGGTCAAAATGTACACACTTTCAGGGTTCATGCTCTTAACCACTCCATTCCACGATTTCAAGGCCAGTTTTACATCTTTTTTATTTTTTGCTATGTCATAGCTGGTGCATCTTTTGGACTCTCCGAACTAAACTTTCCACTTTTCTCATTTGACAAGGGGAAAAAAATTATGATTCTTGTCCTAAATAACAAGCAGGTGGTTGTTAAAGTTGTTAAAGTGCCCATGGTGTCAGCCATCCATAAGAGCAGTCTTTTAAGTTATTTATTTATTATTTGTTTATTTATTCATATATTTTTGGCTGCACTGGGTCTGTATTGTGGCACATGGGCTCTTCGTTGCTGCATGCAGACTTTCTCTAGTTGCGGTGAGAAGGGGCTACTTTCTAGATGTGATGCGTGGCTTCTCACTGTGGTGGCTTCTCTTGTTGCAGAGTATAGACTCTGGCTGGTAGGGCTCAGTAGTTGTGACGAGTGGGCTTAGTTGTTCTGCAGCATGTGGAATCTTCCTGGAGAAGGGGTTGAACCTGTGTCCCCTGCTTTGACAGGCAGATTCTTAACCACCGGGCCACCAGGGAAGTGAAATTTT
The DNA here is from genome assembly GCA_006410615.1 of Neotragus moschatus. Classification (NCBI taxonomy): domain Eukaryota; kingdom Metazoa; phylum Chordata; class Mammalia; order Artiodactyla; family Bovidae; genus Neotragus; species Neotragus moschatus. Next base: position 1,632,360 of record SJYA01002280.1, on the reverse strand, counting down.
GTACATGCACATTCAGATACGTAAAAATGTGGGGAAGAAAACAACCTGGTTGACTGCTCATAGCCTGTGGTCTATTTGTGAGTAAAAAAATAGGTTGAAAATACTGCCTCTGCTGTGTTTGAATGTCAGCTCTTCACGTTCAAATACTAATGTAGCACTTTGCATTGCTCGGGGCAGAGAAACTCCTCGGTAAATTAGTGGCAGAGTTTCTTCCAGCCTCTGTTTCCCATCAGGTTCCCACCAAGGGCCTGAGTTACCCACATTCTGGAAAGGAACAAGGTAGAGCCAGCAGAATGGCCCAGGTCAGCAACATAATGGGTTCTAGGGGGCTCACAGACCCACACTGCCAGAATGACGGACAGGAGGTGTCCAGTAACTGAGCAGTAAGAATCAGGGCCTAGCTCAGGCAGGGCCCAGCCCACAACATGAGATGGATGAATCCAGTGTCGCAGCCTGGCCAGCCTTCCCACAGAGGTGCCTGCCTATCTCCCAACCACCTTCTTGTCTCCTGGCACTTTTTCACTAACAACAAACCAGTAAGGCTTTCCTCCCTATCAATTAACTTCTTTAAGATATTTAACTGTGAATAGATTTCATAGCTGATGGTATTTGAATTTTGATGGAGGATTTCTGCAGACCCCAAAGAATTAATCACTGAAATAAGGCTTCCTGGAGGGGGAAGGATTAACCTGACACCTAGGCAAGGGCTTACAGGTTCGCATGTCTCCAGGGGCAGGCAGTAATTTCAGATGTCTGAAGCTGGCACTAGAAAATAGGGAGTGGTGAAAGATAGTGGCAGAAGGTAGAATCATTCCTATCTAAAGGCTTCCAAGTTTCCCTCTTAAAAACATTCTTCAGGCAAAACAGCCGAAATACAAACGAAGAAAAACAGCTACACCCTAAATGCAACATGGTTTCCTTGGTCCGTAGAGTCAAAGCTATGGTTTTTCCAGTAGTCATGTATGGATTGGACTGTGAAGAAGACTGAGAGCCAAAGAATTGATGCTTTTGAACTGTGGTGTTGGAGAAGAGTCTTGAGAGTTCCTTGGGCTTCAAGGAGATCAAAGCAGTCAATCCTAAAGGAAATCACTCCTAAATATTCATTGGAAGGACTGATGTTGAAGCTGAAGCTCCAATACTTTGGCCACCTGATGAGAAGAACTGACTTTTTAGAAAAGACCCTGATGCTGGGAAATATTGAAGGCAGGAGGAGAAGGGGACAACAGAGGGTGAGATGGTTGGATGGCATCACCAACTAGATGGACATGAGTGTGAGCAAGCTCCGGGGGTTGGTGATAGACAGGGAAGCCTGGTGGGCTACAGTTCATGGGGTCACAAAGAGTTGGCCACGACTGAAACGACTTAGCATGCCTGCCTGCACCACCTCACACCCATTTCAAACCATTAGGATAGCTGCTACCAAAAGAAAAGGAAAGGAAAGGAAAAAGCAAAGGGAAAGAGAAGGAACAGAATGAGACAAAGTGAGAAAAGAAAATGTTGTTGGCAAGGATAAGAAATTGGACCCCTTGTGCTCTGTTGATAGGAATGTAAAAAGATGTAGGCACTATGGAAAACAATATGACATTTCCTCAAGAAACTAAAAACAAAATTATCAAGGATTCAGCAATTCCACTTCTAGGTGTTAAAAGGAATGGAAAGCAGAATCTCAAATAGATACTTGCACACCCATGTTTATAGTAGTCAATCCTAGAGGAAATCAGCCCTGAATATCCATTGGAAGGACTTATGCAAAAGCTGAAGCTCCAATACTTAGGTCACCTGGAGCTAGCTCACTGGAAAAGACCCTGATGGGAAAGACTGAAGGCAAAAGGAAAAGGGGATGGCAGAGGATGAAATGGTTAGACAGCATCACTGATTCAATGGACATGAATTTGAGCAAACTCTGGGAGATAGTGAAGGACAGGACAGCCTGGTGTGCTACAGTCCATGGGGTGGCAAAGAGGCAGACACACTTAGTGACTGAACAGCAACATTCCCAATAACTAAAAGATGGAAGAAACTCAAGTATTCATGGGTGGATGAATGGATAAGCAAAATGTGGTATATACGTACAGTGAAATATTACTCAGTCTTAAAAAGGATGGAAATTCTTATACATGCCACAGTATAGACGAAGCTTGAGGACATTATGTTAAGTGAAATACGCAAGTCACCAAATGGCAAATGTTGTAAGATTCTACTTATATGAAGCATCTAGAGTTGCAAATTTATAGAGAAGGAAAGTATGTTGGTGGTGGTCAGGGGCTGGGGGAGGAGGGAACGGGGAGTTACTGTTTAGTGGCTATAGTGTTTCAGTTTGGGAAGAGGAACTGTGGTGGTGGTTCCACAACAAAGTGAAAATACTTAATACCACTGTGCTGCTGCTGCTGCTACTAAGTCGCTTCAGTTGTGTCCGACTCTGTGCGACCCCATAGACAGCAGCCCACCAGGCTCCCCCATCCCTGGGATTCTCCAGGCAAGAACACTGGAGTGGGTTGCCATCTCCTTCTCCAATGCATGCAAGTGAAAAGTGAAAGTGGAGTTGCTGTACTGCACACTAAAATGGAGAAGGCAGTGGCACCCCACTCCAGTACTCTGGCTTGGAAAATCCCACAGACGGAGGAGCCTGGTGGGCTGCAGTCCATGGGATCGCTAAGAGTCAGATATGACTGAGCAACTTCACTTTCACTTTTCACTTTCATGCATTGGAGAAGGAGATGGCAACCCACTCCAGTGTTCTTGCCTGGAAAATCTCAGGGATGGCGGAGCCTGGTGGGCTGCTGTCTATGGGGTCGCACAGAGTCGGACACGACTGAGGCAACTTAGCAGCAGCAGCAGCAGGGCTAATGGAGCAGGGGATACACATTGAAAAAACTTACATGACCCTGATATTCAGCGTCCCATGTCCCACCCTCCACTCCCAAAAGAACAAAGAAAAGAAAATTTTCAGCATTGACGAGAAGAAACGGAGATCCAAAGTGGTTAACTTTCACTTATTGGAGGTCCTCGCTGGTTAGCAAACGAATTCATGGTGGAATGCCTGGGAGCTCAGTAGCCCGAGAAGGGGCATCTGATGCCTCATGCCAGGGCAGTGCTGCCTCAGGGGCCCTGTGACTCCAGCTTTGAGGTGCTCGGTTGGACACCATGCCTCCACGTGTGCGGCCAGATCTTTCGGACGTGTTGTCCACCAGCTCCAGGCTGATTTTAAACTGTGTTTCAGATCGCACCACCCAGAACCCTGTACCCCTTGCCAACTCCCTTGGGAACTACAGGTGGGGAGGCAACATCGGACAAGTTTCTGCAGCAACACCTGGGGTTTAGGAACCACCATTAGCAATGCAAATGCCAGGGAGTGCCAGCTGATTTATTAAATGGAGCTCTTGGCATGGTCCTCTTGCCCCACTTGGTTCATCAGTCACCCCCTTGTCAACCCTGCGAGCTGCACTCATGGGCTACATGTGCTAACCCAGCTCAATTACCATTGTCTCAGGGCTCTGGATTTACAGAGGCTTATTTGTTATTTCCTGGACCCCAGTGATTAGAGTCATGAGATCCTGTCGGTAGCCTGGTAGGCTCTCACCTTCTCTTTCTCTGCAATTTTATATTTTCTTTACCAAGGGGTAGACAACTCATTTCCCTCTTTCTCAGGTTTCAGGGTCTGGCCCCCCCCCGCAAGTCCCTTCAACCACAATGCTTTCTCACCCTGGGGTCTTTGGAGGCGTGGCTCCTTCCACCTGACTTGCCTTTCCCCTTTCTGCCCTCTCCCTTCCCTCCTGGGGACATTTTGTCCCCTGATTTTGTCCTCCTGGGTCATTTGGCAATGTCCAGAGATATTGAGATTATCACAACCAACATGTTGGGACTGGTGCTAGTAACATCTAGTGAGTAGAGGTCATTACTGCTAAAGGTTGTGAGGTGCACAGGACAGCCAGCCCCCACCCCCAGAAAGAAATGATTATCTGGCCCCTATGTCAACAGTCCTGAGGTTGAGAAACACCAGCCCAGCTAACCAGACCAGTCAGCTATAGGTCAAGCATCACCTCCTCCAACGGGAAAGCCATGTCTGACCAAACTTCCCTGTCATCTTCACTCCGCCCCCAACCCCAGTCCCCGAAATGTACACCAGACCGTGCCATATTTAGGGCGTACTTCTTCTTTCTTCTAGAGTACTTACCTTAATTTTTCAGTGAATTTCTGTGCTTTTGTTTGATTAATGTCTGCTCCCAGGCTCCAAGCTGCACAAGCTCAGACACCTTGTCTAGGCTCACTCACCTTTACATCCCCAAAGCAGAGCAGGTGGCTTGATACACAGCAGGTTCTAATGAGATCTACTGGATGAGTAATGGATACATACTCCTTCCATATGCCCAGCGAAGGGCTCTCCAAGTTCAAGGCAGTCCTTAGGAACTGTGGACTGAAACAGCTGGGAAAGCCTGTATGTAGCACTGATCGCTGAGAATGAGGGGTGAACAGAATCTGATTAAGCCTCTCCCTGTCCCTGACCCCCTCTTTTATTCTGTCTCTCCCTTTTTCTCTCATCCTTTCCCTCCCAATAGACAAGTATTTATTGAGCATCTACTGAATATCAGGAACTATTAGGTATGACGTATACAGCGATGAACAAGACACACACAGAACGTGACCTCGTGGATCATTAGTCTTCTGAGAAGACAGTCGTTAAACAAGTTTCCACAAGTACGATAAATATCCCAAAGGAGCAGAAACTGGGGCTATGAGTGTCTATGCCAGGAGAATCTGAACTGGGTGCAAAGAATGAGGGAAGGATTCCCTTTTCTTCCTCCATCTTCTCCCAGTCTTCCTATCAGACCTCTGTTCCTATCCCTGGGCTGGGATTAATGTGAACAATATGTTAAATTATAAACTTGGGAAACTAAAGTGTGTAGACATAGCACAAGACAGCTGCTGGGGGTAAATAGATGTTACAGCTTTTTGTATTTACTTTCACTTCACCCTTGCTTGAGTTTTAATTTGAAAGTCTATCTGATAATGCACTTAATTGTCTTCGATTGAGTCTCTGGAAACAGACTATGAAATATAAAGCTGTGTGCAAGTTTGTTGGGGATTGGTCTCAAGAGACACACCCAGGGGAGCTGACTTGAATGCACATGTAGCAGAGCCTGCAACCATGGTACAGGGAGCTCTGGAGCTGGGGAGACCCTCAGAGAGGTTCTGAATTAAGGCCAAGGAGTTGGGTTTTTGCACCTCCTCAGTCACTGGCTGCCAGCTGCACCCTGGAAGGGCATGACCTTGGATGAGCAGTTTCCTTCAGCCAAGGGCGGTTTCCAGCGAGGAATGCAGCTGTGAGCCTTCAGCAACTGATCTGCCTTCTTCTAGGAACTTTTAGAAGCTGGAGGAATCAGCTCTAAAGAGGGGTTCTGGGCAGATCACCCCAGTACCCACTCTAGGAATCTGATCATACAGCAGGGCATGTGAGTTTCACACAGACACACATACACTCGTACTTAAGGGATTCTGTGTCCCCAGACTGTGTGTTATCCGGATACGGTTACACCACTCAGAAAGTTTGAACACCAGCACTTTAGAGTAGAGGTACCCAGTCGACAAAATGACCCATTGTTATCAGTTTCCCTCTACACTTCCATTTCTATTATGGGTCCTATGTTTCAAGAAGTGAGTGAAGTCGCTCAGTCGTGTCCGACTCTTTGTGACCTCATGGACTGTAGCCTGCCAGGCTCCTCTGTCCATGGGATTTTCCAGGCAAGGATACTGGACTGGGTTGCCATTTCCTTCTCCAGGGGATCTTCCTGACCCAGGGATCAAACCTGGGTCTCCAATACTGCAGGCAAACTGCCTACCATCTGAGCCACCAGGGAAGCCCATGTTTCAGGAAAGGTCTTCCAAACTACTATGTTAGTAATGCATGTATTTCTCCATTTTGAAAGTAATGAAAGACAGAAAGAACTCTGGGTGATAAAACCAAGAAAGGGAACCCCAAAAGCATGCTGATTTGGACCCTGATATGATTAAATTTTAGCTACTGCAATGCTTAAGAGTCTGCATTTGAGCCCAGTATCTAGGTTCAGATACCAGTTCTTCTACTTGTTCTCTGAACTTGAGTAAGTCAGTTAACTTGCCTCATTCCTGTTTCCTCATCTACAAAGCAAGAATAACATAGCACTTACTTCATAGGATTATTATGAGGATTAAATGAACCAAGGCAGTCAAAGTGTTTAGCATAAAGTCTAAACATAGTAAACCCTCAACAGATGTTACTCAATATCGTTAACCTGCATAGTATTTTTTCCCAGGGAAATGGCAGATTTTGGCTTTTGAAACTATTGGGGAGGCCCTTGTACCAGTTAAAGTTAAGCTCAACTGCGACAAAAAACCCGAAGTAAGAGGTAGAACGTTTTTTTTTTTTATTTCCCTCTTAAGGTATGCACTGTCACCTAGTATGGCAACTACATCGTTTTCAGACCTAGACTTCTTCTAGCTGTTGCTCGTTTATTTTCAACATAAGGATCTTACCTCATAGTCCATATGGCTTCTCCAGCCTCAACCATCACATCTACATTCCAAGCCAATTGGAAGGAGAAGGGCACACCCCCTACTTTTAAGAACGTTTCATGGAAGCTGTACATTGACTTTTTCATCTATCCTATGGGCCAGAACTTAACCTCATGGCCAGCCTTAGCTGCAAGGGAGTCTGGGAAACATAGTCTTGTTCTGGGTAGCTGCATGTTCAGCTAAAATAAGAAGAGCCGTCTTCTGCTTAGGAAGAAGGAGAGAATAGATATCAGAGTCTCTGCCAAATGTCCCAACTTTGCTGTGAACATTGGAAGGGGAATAGGCACAGACCATTAACTTCAACATTTCACTGATAATTAATGGTGAGTCCAGGACACATAGAAGTACTCTTTCCTTTGATCTGAAGTTGACCACTGTGATCCCTCAGAGCCCAGGAATAGATTCTGACTGAGTCACCAGTTGAAGGCCCCTCTTCTTGCCCTACAGGGAGCCTCTCTCTTTGGGGGCCCTTTCTAATCACACAGAAGCCCCACACCCATGAGCCCCTGGATCCCTACATCCTTCCACTGTCCTCCTCATTCCATCTTTTCCCTTCTGTGGCTTGTAAGATGATTTTCAGTGTTGTCTTGTTCTCCTAGGCTGGAAAAGGAGAGGACTTAGGATAGTGGCAAGGTAAACGGGGCCCTGGGGACTGCCTCCTACAGCCACTCCTGTTGTTATTCAAGGTTGCCTCATTCTCTTATCCACCTGTGGGTCCTTTTGACAGAAGTCCCCTCTCATTAGCTGTCCTGCTGTGTGCCCATCTCAGGAGGAGAAGCTCCCACCTCAGCTCTGTCCTGGAACAGGTTCCCCACACCCCACTTCAGGGACCACTGAGGACTCCAGCTGAGACTCGAGCATATAGCCCATGGCCCAAGTTACTCAAGACACCCCCAGAGGGCAGTAGACTTTATTCCTTATCAAGGCCCAGGCAAATCCCTGGTCCTGTCAATCTTTCCATGACTTTTCCCAATAATTTATTACTACAGGAAACTAATAGGCTTCCCTGGTGGGTTAGATGGTGAAGAATCTGCCTGCAATGCAGGAGACCCAGGTTCAATCCCTGGGTCAGGAAGAGTCTCTGGAGAAAGAAATGGCTTCAACTCCAGTATTCTTGCCTGGAGAATCCCACAGACAGAGGAACCTAGTGGGGCTACAGTCCATGGGGTGGCAAAGAGTCAGACATGACTGAGAAACTAATACTTTAGGAGGGAACTAATAGTTACGAGGTATCCACTATGTGCCAGGAACTGTGCAGGGACTTGTTCATTGAATCCTTTCAACAGTTCTTTCAGATAGAAGATTTTAACTCCACTCACAAGTGAGGAAACAGGCTCTAAGAGGCTGAGAAACTTGCCTAAGGCTATAGGTCTTGAAAGTGGTGAGGCCAGGATCAGAACTCAGATCTGATTCCCAGACTATGTTTTTAGTCCAGTAAGAGTTTTCTGTTACTTAAATGCATTTGATTAGTCAGTAGTGTGGGGTGTGGAGAATCAAATTAATGCAACATATACTTCCTGAGCTATTACTAAGTGCCAGGCATTGGGGAGATGAATGAGAAAAGACACAGCAGGAATTTCATGGGGATCCAGTGGTTAGGACTCTGTCTTCCACTGCTGAGTTCAGTTCAGGTCAGTTCAGCCACTCAGTCGTGTCTGACTCTTTGCAACCCCATGAATCGCAGCACACCAGGCCTCCCTGTCCATCACCAACTCCTGGAGTTCACTCAGACTCACGCCCATCGAGTCAGTGATGCCATCCAGCCATCTCATCCTCTGTCGTCCCATTCTACTCCTGCCCCCAATCCCTCCCAGCATCAGAGTCTTTTCCAATGAGTCAACTCTTTGCATGAGGTGGCCAAAGTACTGGAGCTTCAGCTTTAGCATCCCTGCTAAGTGCCTGGGTTCAATCCCTAGTCACAGAGCTAAGATCCCACAAGCTGTGCAGCACAGCAGGAAAAAAAAAAAAAAAAATCTCACAGCCCCTCAAAGAACATCAGTTTAGCCAGGGAGACAGTCATAGACACAGATTATTTGTATCAACGTAACCCATATTTGGCTGGAGACTTAAGGGGCGTTAGGAGTCATAGGAGGCTGTCTGGAGGGCTTCATCTCTGAGTTGAGTCTTAAATGGTGAATTTGATGTAGCCAGGTGAAGAGTGGAAAGGCTTTCCAGGCAGAGGGCATAGGACATGCACAGGTCAGGCCGCAGGGCCAACATGACATCCAGGCACATGCCGTGTAGGTTTTGGTTCTAGTGTGACAATCTAATATACACTCAGTAAACATTGTGCACCAGATAAACCCATTTTCCTCCCACAGTACCTGAGAAAAACTTTCCAGTCTCTCTGTTGATTTGTTGGTCAGGTTCTTCTTAACTTTTTCAGCTGTTGTCCTGGCTCATATTTCCACCTCCTCCCCACCTCCCTAGATCTTTATGGAAAATGCTCCTTTTCATCAGCAGACATTTTTTTGTCGTGTTCCTGAGACTCTGTCTTGTTTTCATTCATTGGAAGCTGAATGGATGTTGTACAGCGGGGGCTTCTGCTGAGATGCTGGGTGAATGAAAGCAGCCATCTTGAGTGAGCAGCATTTTACAGGGACTTTGACCGATTTTAGGAAGACTGTGCCCATCTGCTTCCTCCATCCTTCTCAAACATGGTTTCCAGGGAGCTCTGGTATCAGCTTAGCTCATTAAGAGAGATTTGCCTTCTATTGGTCCCCCAATCTCAGTTGCCAAGACACCTGGGAGGGAGAGATAGTTCTTTATGTCTTCAGTCCCTCCAGCTTCATGTTGCTACGGCTTCTCGCCATCTCTAAACTTCTCCAGTTTTCTTTCTCAACTTACTTCAGTCTCCTCTCCCTCTTCTTGCTTCCCCATCCCCACACACCTTGTGACTTATACTCAGAAAATTAAGTGTTACAGGTTTCAGTAGAAGCAGGAATTTCTAAGGGTGAGATTTTACTATCAGAATTCCAAGTGATCTTTCTAAGCATTTTTTGGGCCAGTGGTCATCTCAGAGGGCTTCCCTGGTGGCTCAGGTGGTAAGGAATCTGCGTGCAATGCAGGAGACCCAGATTCAATAGTTCGATCCTTTGGTTGGGAAGATCTCCTGGAGAAGGTAATGGCTACTCACTCCAGTATTCTTGCCTGAAGAATTCCATGGACAGAGGAGCCTGGTGGACTACAGTCCTCAGAAACCCCAGAAATCATAGCAGCCTGTTAAAAAGGTGGTACTCTATAGAGTCAGGAACATGGGCTCTGCCCTCAGATAAACCTGAGTTCCAAACTTTGCTCTGCTGGTTCCTGGCTGGGTGTCCTCGAGCAAATGACTAAAACTCTCTAAGCTCCTGTATTCTTGTCTGGAAAGCAGGGATGATAAAAGCTCCACATCAGTGAGATATAGGTGGTTGAGATGAGAATATATATGCAAAGTGCTTGGCATGGAAACCATTATTATAGGTCCTCTTGCCAGCTTCTTGGCAGCTTTTGCTGATTCATTTAACAAATGTTGAATGCCTGGTGTGCATCAGATGATGTACTAGGCTCTGAGAGCACAGGAGTGAATATGATAAAGTGACTGTCAATTGTGATCATATGACCACAATGCATGAAGACACTGGGAACAGGCCTCTTTGCCTCTGTGGCTAAACTGCTCGTAAAGGGTAGTACTCCTATTCTGTGCATAAGCAGAAAGTTTGCCATCCGTCACTCTCCCAGTCTGACCTGGCTTCCTCCTGAGAGTTTCAACATTTTATTAAATAGATTTTGGATTTAAGAAAAGCATCCTAAATAAGTTCCATTAGGTAGAACCACTGATTCTTGTGTTCTTGGTTGTCTTGTCTTCACCTGGCATAACTATAACTAAATACGTTTTAAAATTATTCTTACAGTTTGTGATTATAATACCATATACACTCATGGTAGAAAGGTTGGGAAATACAGAAGATAAAGAAAAATGTATATAATGATTTATACTAACATTGATTTAATGCAATGTTCTCAAAACATGGTCCAAAGGCCTTCTGGGGCCCCCTGAAATTCTTTCAGGGGGTCCACAGAGCCAGAATTCTTTTACTACTAATACCAAGCCATTGTTTGTTTCGTTTACTCTTATTGTCTCTTGAGTGTACAGTGGAGCTTTCCCGAAGTAACAGGGCATGTGAGTGTATCATCACCTAAACGCTTATGTGCAGCTGCATACCTATGTTTTTAAACTTTCAAATTTTAATTTTTGAGTATAGTAACTATCCATAGACATAACTCACGCAAGCAAAAGTTCTTTGTGATAATTTTCAAAAGGATAAAGGAGTCCTGAGAGCAAAATGTTTGTGGTTTAATGGTTTATTTTTTTTCCAGGCTTTGACCTATGAATATCTAATCATAAAAAACCTGGCACCATATTATATGTACTTTGTATCCCACTTTTTCGCTTATCTAATACATAAATATTTACACAAGACATTAATATACCTTTATATCGTACCTCCTAAATAATAACAATAGCTCTTCTATGAGTTGGGCACTGTTTTAAGCACTTCACATAGCAACCCTTTAAGATAGGATCTGTTATAATCTCCCTTTTAAGAAAAGTAATTAATGTTAATTAACTCTCCCAGGGTTATAAGAGCTAGGGAAAGAAAGAACTGGAATTCAAACTCAGGCAATCCTGATATACAATAGTTCATCATCGAAACGTTCCAGAATTTGTGTACTCATTCCATAATTTTTGGACATTTAAGTTTTCAACTGTTTTCAATTTTTCACTAACATAAAACAATACCATTTGAATGTCTTTGAGCATAGCTTTTTTTGGGTTCACTGATTATTTCTTGTAATCAGGTCTTCGACATGGAATTATTAGGTTGGGGGAGGGAAATACCAATTTTTTTCCCAGAATTTTGATACATATTGTCAGATTATCTTCCAAAAAGCCTGTGCCCATTCACATTTCCACCCTAGAGACTTGGAGAGCCTTTATCTCACTTCATCCTCACAGGATAGGCAAAAGAACAATAATGCTTTGATTTACTAGATGTGTTTTTCATCTCTAGGGAAGCCGAATGGCATTTAAAATCTGTTTTGGCCATATGTATTTCTTCTAGCATAAATTGTCCACTTTATGCTCTATTTTTATATAATGAGAGTAACCTGATTTTCATTCACACATTCTTGTATTTCTGCCTCCAAGTAATTGCTATCAACATCAGAGTGGTCACTTAGACTCTTACTCTAATGATAATACCACTGGATATAAAGTATTTGGAGTACTTTATGGACCTTGGTTGCAGAGTAGTTTATAAAGCACAAAGGAAAACAGGAAATTCTTTGTATAGAGCATTATTATCACCTTTAAAAAATGTTATTTGTATTTTTTTTTTAAAAAAAACAACAATACTATACTGTGTATTAAGCTGATTTACCAGGTTGGATCCAAGTAACTTTTTGGCTATCTGCTACTATCAACTCTTAATCCTTGGGACTAGGAGTGATTACAGAAGTTATCTGGAGTGGTTGCCATCAGTACCTTGTCTATTTCCCCATCACCTGGCTGGTGGGCCCATCCCCTGGATGCTGTGGGTAAAGCTGTCTCAACCTCAGCGCATTCTCTGCTGAACAAGAGCAGCCAACCCCATAATTGAGATACCCCTACACACCCTGACAGCAGCCGGTAGCCAATGACAGAGAGATACAAAAGGCTGACATCCCTGCCTCGAGGGAAAATCAGCTATGTGGTGGAATTCCTGCTTCAAAGCTTTCTGTGGGGCTAGACTGATGCTAGTTTTCAACTGAGAACATGTCCTTACTTCTCTTTTATCCTCTTGCCCCCCTCTGCTTCCCTCACTTCTCTTCTCCTGTGAGCACTTTTTCAATGAAAAATCCCCACCTTAGGCTTCGCTTTTAGGGAATTCTACCTAATATGGTACCAATCACAGCTGTGGGAAATAGACTGTAAGAATTTCGGAAGTGTATCTGTCACAGACCGCATGGCAGTGAGGATCCCTCCTGTCAGTAGGTGAGGTATTGATAGTTTCTGGCTTGCTACTGCAATGCAGTGGCTAAGAATTGTACTTTTGGTGAGCAGGGGATATAGGAAATAATGGCCCAGGCATTTGAGAAGTATGGAGCAAAATCAAACACTGTGCAACTGGGAGGCTGCTGCTAAGTGCTGTTGATTCAGTGAAGAGAGAAAATGCAAGGCTCATATGTGTTAATCAGTGACTTAAAGCTGAAGTCCTCTTTGATGGCACTTAGAGACCGTACTTCTTTGCAGCCAGAAGGCAAAGAGAGCCGAAAGGCAAGCACAGAACCATGGCAAGGACAGTAGGAATTTATAGACGCAGGGCTATGTCTATGTCCCTCCTCTCTGTTCAGAGTGTAGTCCAAAGAGATTCAAATGATCTGACAATTATGCAGAATAATATTGGGACTTGATCCACTATATGATATCATTTTGTCAGTGATGAAAGTGAAAGTGTTAGTCACGCAGTCGTGTCCAACACTTTTGTGACCCCATAGATTGTAGCCTGTTAGGCTCCTCTGTCCATGGGATTCTCCAGGCAAGAATATTGGAGTGGGTTGCTATTTCCTTCTCCAGGGGATCTCTGTGATCCAGGGATGGAACCTGAGTCTCCTACATTGGCAGGCAGATTCTTTACGACTGCGCCACCTGGGAAGCCCGTATCAGTGATGAGAGGTGGCATATTCTCTGGATGCCTTGGCAACATTCATGTGCTTCAAGGAATAGGAAGTAGGAAATAAACACTACAAAGATTCAGTGACTCGCTACTATGGTGAAGTTTTTAGGGAGCCAGTAATCTGGGTATGCTGGATTATCCTATCTAAAAACAAAGTCAAATGTTTGTACTTTGTGTTTTATACAATTAAGAATAGGCCTCTTTGGGTTTAGGAGAAAGCATATTCTACCCCAAAACTGATCATTTATTGGTTGACACAGAAGGATCCTTGATTGAGTGAAGTCTATAACATTCTTCCAATGAATCTCTTTACTAGAATTCCCATCTCAGGCTCGTGCTTCCAGGAAACATGACATGAGACAGATGCTTCAAATAAGGCCAAGCTGTTCAGAGCCAGAAAACAAGACACCTGGGTCTTAGTTCTACTGAGTTTTCTTCTAGCTGAGTGATCCAGGCATGTTATTTTGCCCCTTCAGGCCTCCATGTTCTCATACATAAAATATGGGATTTATGTTGGTTCAGCATTTCTTCACCTTATTTCATCAGATAACAGACACGACAGAAAATTTTTACATGCATGATACATTCTCAAGGGTGTGCCCCTCAGCGCCCATAAAAGAAGCTGCAGGTTATTCCCAGCAAGCTAGCTGTATAACTCCATACCTCCTCTCATTCACGAATCCAAATTAGAATGCAGGGGAAGATTATTTTCCACCCCCAAACTTTTAGATTCTGAAAATGAGTCCAGAAAACCTAGAGTTCCAAAACCTTTCTATTAATATATTGGGGCCTCTCTGATACTTGAAGTAAGAGCACTCATTTGTACATAAAAATTTGACTATAAGTTGAACATACATTTGATAGTAGCTTCACCTATTGTGATAGCTATATGGAGGAGTCACACTCCATATTTACCAATTGCTTACCCCTGTGCCATTTCTAAGATTCCAGAATACTGGAGTGGGTAGCTGTTCCCTTCTCCAGGGGATCTCCCCAACCCAGGGATCAAACCCAGGTCTCCTGCATTATAGGCAAATTCTTTGTGACCCCACGGACTATAGCCCACCAGGCTCCTCTGTCCATGAATTTTCCAGGCAAAAATAGTGGAGTGGGTTGCCATTTCCTAATCCAGGGCATCTTCCCAACCCAGGGATTGAACCAGGATCTCCTGCATTGGCAAGTGGAATATCTACCATTGTGCCACCTGGGAAGCCCTGAGGGGTAATGTACCAGTGGTCAAAGCACTCAGTTCTGGACCTTGCTCTGGTACCCAGTAGAAAGGTAACCAGGGATGAGAGACTAAGAATGAATGAGATACAATAATTAAAATGTGTGGTTTTGTTTGTGAAATGGGTTGTTTTCTTTTTTTGAATGTTGTTGCATAGATGTATTTTTTAAAAATAAAATGAAGTATCCACTGCATTTTTAGGCATATATTCTATGAAGATCTTGAAGATAAGAACTTGGAAAGTAATATTATTAAAGGTTCCATTTATGGAATACTCTATGCTTGAATTATGCTAAATAATTTATAATTAGGTCTTCACTCATATGCCACCTCCTCAAAGACACCTTCCCTGACTGTCCTATATCAAACAGTTTCCCTGTCACTGTCCATACCTTAATCAGGCTTTATGCTTTATAGAATTTATCTCTGTCCAGCCTTATAGTATTTGTGCTTATTGTTTATTTCCCCAGATGGAATTTAAGCTCCATGAGAATAAAGGATTGGATATTTTGTTCTCTGCTGTATCTCCAACATCTAAAACTGCTTCAAACATTATAGTCCCTCAATAAAATATTTATACAAGGAAGATATAAATGAATGATCTCGTGGAATTCTAACCACAACCCTATGAGCTAAGTCTTATTATTATCTCCACTTAGTGATTCAGGAGACTGGGCCATAAAGACCATTAAGCCATTTGCTTAAGGACGTATTAAGTGGTAGAGCCTGTATTCAGATCTAAGTGTGACTCACGGCTTCAGCCACCAGACTATACAGCCATTTAATAAACACAGTGTTGCTTCTCAGAAGGTGGTATCTGGTCTCTGTGGGGACTCATTACATTGTAGATTATTGGGTTCATTATGATACCCTGAAATAGAGTGAGTGAGGAGGGCTGGGGGAGGATAAAGGGTAGGAAAGGTAGAAGGTGGAGAGAAAAAAAGTATATCTGTTTCAGGTATCAGTTCCCAAGTGAACCAGTCTGATCCCTTGGTCTCTTATCTGAACCCTCCCAGAAAGAGGCCAGAAGGAGCTGTTTTCACAGGGACTATGTGACACCTTGGATGCGTTGCTGCCCAGGTAAAAAGATACTAACAATTTGGCCCCTTTTAGGTTAGCAACTCTGGCAGTGCCGTGAGGCATAGCCTTGGCCCAGATGTCAGGTTTGCATGGAGCCTATGGAGGGAATCTTAGGAACTGGACATCAACAGAGAGACTGGATGGAAAGCAACAGAACTGTGTGCAGACGCCTATGGAACATCCCCTGGGGGCTTCCAGAAGAGCTTAAAAGGTGGGCAGAATTTGCTGGAATCTGGGTTTCCATGTTTAAATAAGTGTGGACGAGTGCTAGCTACTGATGATTGAATTGTAATTGCAACAGTGATTCTATCAGTACTTACAAATACTATTTTTCCTCTTCCATGGTCCCTGTTTTCCTTTGGCTGGGCCTGGGGGCTTCTACTCCTTTGGGTCATGCTGGTCTATGGGGCTTTCACTCTGATGTGAACCACAGGACATGACAGAAGTTTATCATTGGTCCCAAGGAATAAAAACAACGGACAATTCAGAAACAGCTCTGGAGCTCACTTCCTGGTGTCTCATCTCTATGGACATGGGTGAGCCCCAGAGAGAGAAAGGGGCCTCTTATCCTCTCCTTGGTCTAGGCCCACTGACCTTGCAGAGCCCGAATTCCATAGGGTCACAGGACCTGAGTCAAGTTGCCCTTGATTTCTAGTAGCTGAGCTTTCTTGAGAAGTCCCTCCAGTGTTGAGCTGTTAACTCACCACTCCTTTATTTACATATTAGGTAGATGAAGTACACCCACTCAGATTGTGAAACACCATTCATTGTTTTTGGCGAGTTGCTCTTAGGTGTTGTCAAGAAGTCTTATTCTGAGGGTTTCAAAAGGGTTTCATAGCAATGTCAACTCTGTAGTTATGGCCCTCAGTAAAACCTTGACCTGAGAAATGAGAAAAACTCCCAATAGGTGAGGTAAGTAATTAAGCAAGGGACTGCATTTTACTGTGTCAATTATAGTACATTTACCGTAAAGCTAAACTTCCAATAACCCTTATAAAGTCCTCACAGGTAATGACTTAACCACGAATAGTAAATTCCAGGGCTGCAGAACAGAACACATTTGTTCTTTAAATACTATTGGGAAAGGGAAACTAGATTAAAATTGAAAAGAGCAGTTTTCCCAGGTTCCAGTCATTGAAGGTTTGGCTTGGGTTCAGTGGTGGAATCCTGGTTTTCCCCCCAAACCTCCCCAGTACTGTATGCAAATCTTAGGTGTAGCAAGAGTTGGGCATGAAATCAACTGCAGCTCTGGAATGTTTGAAACATACACGCAACTTGGTAGAATATTCTCCCTTCTCCTGGGCCATTTTGCTTCTTGTTTCTCTGGAAATTAAAGGCCTATGACCCACTGCTTTCAGACCCACAAAGTTGCCCAACTCCAGGGGGGACACTGTGACCCAACGTGCAAATTGCCCCTAAAGTTGTGCAAAACGCCAGCCCTGATTCCTTTATAATGGAGTCATTCATACCACCACCTGTAAAAATGATGTTCATTCCAGCTGGATATTCCATCCCAGTGTTCTTTCCCCACAGCCCGGTTCAGGTTCAAGGAAGTTTTTAGCCTCAGTCTATTTTTTACCTTTTTCTGGGCATCGTTCAAAGACGGGACCTCTCCTCCATACCTAGGGATGTGATAGACAACATCTGCCACAAGGGGGATGAAAAAAAAGAAAAGGGTCTAAATTGCTCCCAAGAACCTGAAAAAGCTATGGGAATTTGTCCTGGAAAAGGCATAAGAATCGACTGTGATGGAAGATAATAATTTCAGTTCCAGATCTTGTATCTGGTACTGAGTGTTAATAGACTTTGACATGAAATGAGGGCATGGTGTTCTTGGCAGATGATGAGAAAAGCAATGTGTCCCGCTTACCCCCACCTCCCAGCCGAAAGAGGTTTTTTGTTCTTTTTGCAACAGGTCTTTACTTACAAAAACAGCTGGTTCCCTTAGGAAGTATGTATCCAACTAATCCTCCACATAAATACTTGGCTTCAACAGAGAAAATAAGTTTGTTATATTCAGCATAAAACTTGATTGCACTTGCCTCCAGGCCTTTGAACAAGCCGGGCTGTTTTGCCCATTGGGCACCATAGGCATAGTGCCTAGGCTGGGGCCCAAGAACATTTCAAGAGCTGATTAAAATACCTGAGACCGGGAGAAAAAAAAAAAGAAAGAAAGAAATGTTTTGCTTCCAAAATATGGAAATTGTGAAATCAAAATTTTTAAATGTTTAGTGACATTACTGAAAATTATATTATATATCAGCATCAATAATTAAATTTGATATTCATAAATATCTCATTACAATGAAAAATAATTTGTGGATTAGATTTTATGACTTAAAATTTCTCATAGGTACCCAATGATGACTGAGAAATCACAACCAAGTGGGACTCAAAGGAGCTACTCACAGCCAATTTCAAAAGCCAAATTGGAAAATATCTTTCAGTTTTTTACCCCAAGTTATGGTAGACATAGGTCTCTTTGAAGGTTTGATAAAATATGTGTGGAGCTTCCTAGGGCTTAAGAGGATCCTAAAGTGGCCCTGTATAGGGGTCATTTCCCCAGCGTGGGATACCTTCAACTGTCTCAACAATCCTTGTTCTTTCTCGAATTTAAATCTTTAAAGAGAATACTGTCAAGAATTTTGTTGTTGTTGTTCAACTCCACTGGTCTCTTTGACTATTTCTTTAACAATTACAGGTATAAGGACTTTGTACTTATTTGTGTTATGGGCAGCTTCTATATCTTTATTTTTATTTTGAGGGCTTTCTTAAATTTATTTTACATATTGATGTTATATTTCAACTAAAGCGAGAACCTTGGACAGGAAAACATGTGTTCATTCAGTGGCTCGTTCAATGAAGCCACAATATATTGGTGCTTGGGAGACAAAGTTGTGTAAAGAACAATATCCGGCCCTTTCTGTCAAGGCATCAGTCTAGGAAAGAAGACAGGGAAGCAGGTACAGCATGATGCCTTCCTGGAGGTTTTCTGTCTGTTGCTTAGACTGGGACTGGGTTCAGTACATTTTCATTTATAATCATTTTCTTTGTATCAGATAGTGTTCTCAACGTAGGTCTGTTTAACACTTGAGCAAATGCTGCGCTATTTAATTCTTAAAGCAATTCTATGATGCATTTTTGTTATCCCCACTTTACAGATGAAGACATTAGAGCACAGAGAAGTGAAATAATTTGCCCAAGGTCAGTTGCAGACATCAAATAAGTAGCCAAACCAGGATCCCAACCCACATAGCCTGGTTCCAGAGCCCACGCTAACTGTCAAGGATATGAACTGAACCATATGGTCAGGACCAGAGTGGTTTGTAGAAAATGCTACATAACTAATCACACACAGGAAAGATGAAACAGGCAGGGAATTCTTCACAAAGGAGATGATATCTAAATTGCTTTGTATGAAACAGGAATTTGCCCATCAGATAAATTCGGAATACGAGATTGAGAAACGCTTTCCAAATAGAAAGAAGAGCCTATTCATCACCTATATGTATACATATAAAAAACCAAACAAATGTGAAGACTTGTTTTGGGAAATGCAATTAGCTTATTTGGCTGGAACTTTATGTGATTGGGGAGAGTCAGAGATGGGGCTTGAGAAGGAAGTAAAGATAACACAGATGTGTAGGCTATTTGGAGGAATTTTGGCTTTTGATCAGTTTTGACTTTGATCAGTTAAATATTGATGGCCTCTCCCCACTTCCACCCATTCAAAATGAAGGAAAAACTTGATAAATTCAATTATGCAAAAGAAGAAAAAATTAATATGCTTGGGAAAAAGATGACACAAAGTAAAACAATCAAACAACAAACTAGAATAAAATATTTGCACCCCCAATTTTCCTTAATGTACTAAGCGTGTTTACAAATCAGGGAACTATGTGTGGTGACGGATGTTAGCTAGACTTATTGTGGTGATCATTTTGCAAAATACACAAATATCGAGTCATGATGTTGTACACCTGAAACTAATATAATGTTATGTGTCAGTTATACCTCAATGAAAAAAAATAAGGAAAAAAAGAGAGCAACGCCCCCAAGAGACAAAGGACATGAATAGACAGTTTCAGGAAAAGACATCTAAACATTCGTAAAGGTGCTCTGTCCAGTAATAAGAAAAAGGCAAATGAAATCAAGTAAGATATAATTGTCATTTTGATTCGGCAAAAATCAAAAAGTTTGCTGACACACTGGCCCTTCCAGGTTTTGGGGAGCTAGCTTGTCTCATTCGTTGTTGGTAGGAAGATAAATTGGCACAATTTCTCAACTTCTATGATGATAATTGGTCAGCATCTACCCAAATTACACCTGTGTATTTTTTCACGTGACTGTTCCACTCCAAGGAATTTCTTCTGCAGGTATATTTACACATGAATATGATGTTGTGCATACAAGGCACATATCTTACCATATTGTCTATAAAAGCAAAAGACTGGGAAAAAAATCCTAATTATCCTTCACTGAGGAACTGGTTAACTCCATTATGAAGCCTCCATACCACAGAGTTCTTTGATGTCTTTGGAAAGAGCGAGGCTGTCCTGTATGTATTGATGTGACATACTATATGTGTGACTATATATATGACTTGACTATGTATTAAATACTTACAGAAGAATTGAAAGCAATTCTAAAACACCAGAGGAAACTGTAGCTGGGGAGAGAGGAAAGAGAAACACCTGTTTTTCTTTTATGTATAACTGTGGTGTCTTTGGCATTTTTTTGGTTATACGTTTCCTGTTTTCAGTGGGGTTTTTTGCATATATTACCTGGCTTTTAAAATGAAATTTTAAGTTTTTGGTTGATCAGCTCTCACCCTTCCTCATTACATTGTTTTGCATAATGTAGGACAATCGATTGAGATATATGTTCCATAGTTTAACTTTCATTAAAACTCCAAACTACGTTGTGTCCTTGCGGGAGGGAATAGAGGGGGGAACTTGGCTGCAGTAAGCTGGGGCTGCAGGTTGAAGATAGCGTGGGAGGTGGCTGTTTTCTGTCCACTTGGTGCGAGGACAGAGCTGCCCTGCAGGTGGGGCCACAGGGAGAGCCCGGGTGTTTAGAGGTGTTGAGGGGGATGGTGTGCACCGGAGTTCACTAAGAGTCTTCGGTTTAAAGACCTTTCCAAACCCTGGCTTTCTGGTTAGTTAAACCCAGAGACGAAGGTTATGAAACTCCTGTCTGGCTTCAGTTTTGGTTACAACCCTGGATATATGTTCACTGACACATTGGGCATGGATATAATCTTCACTGACCTTAATTGGAGCAAAGCTTACTTTTGCTGAAAGGGATGAATTTATTTGTCTATTTTTAGTGAAGTATCTGATATCAGTCTGCTTTGTTTTACTTATGTAACCTCACCAAAGGACTGATTTCCTCAGCAAACTCGAATGAGTACACAAGACCAAAGTGCCCAGAGACTGTGTTCAGACGTCTCAAGGTATAATTAATAAAGAGAATAAAGGATCAGAGAGGTTTTTCAACTGACAAGGCCAGGCCCTTCTAATTAGTGAAAACTGCCCAACTGCCTTGCATTATTTTCTTTGCCAGGAGACAACTGATCTCCTAAATGTTTAAGCGACTTCTTGTTGATCTGGTTTCAGAGGATTAAGCTCAGTGTAATTTCATCTTTTCCAGGTGTGAGACACTTGTATGTGCAGTAATCTGATTCTGTACTGTCAGGGAAAACAGCGTGTCTTTGTCAGCACCGTTTGACAGAGTCAAACCCCTGAATCACGACCTCGCTCTCAACAGGCATACATCCTGTGTGGTTATCACTTGCCCCGCTGCTGAGCGCTGTGAGGCTCTGGCTTCTGGCTCTTGGTCACGCTGGTCAGTGGGGCAGAGATGGCGGGCCAGCAGCCAAGGTCTTCAGAAAGCATTTCCTTTCTGATTCCTTTGGATTCAGTGTCTAAGGACTAAGCCATACTATCTCTGTTTTCATCAAGGGTTAAAACAAAATGCACAGTAATTAATTTGTGTTTGGGTTAACTAGTTGAGATGTCCATTATTTCTCTGATTCTTTGGGTAATGCTCTCAGTGATGATTTCCTGCTGGATGTTTGCATTTTTTATATATAGTATGCACTCTAGCAGAAAAAGTATTAGCTACCACTTAATCATAATAATTGCTAACTCATATTGAGTTCTAAGAGTCATGTACTGTGCATACTTGGATTATTGGTTTGATGCTCACTACTGTGATTATTAAATCTATTTTATAGATTGGAAATTGAAATACATGGAAAGTTAAGTAATCTGAGCAAGTGCTCAAGGCTGGTAAGTGGCAGATGTGTAATTCGAACCCAGGAGTCTTGAGTTTAACATTTTAGCACGTAACCACAAAGTTATTACCACCATTTATTTTATGCCAGGCCCATGACAACTCTGAGAGGGGATGATTGTCATCTCCATTTTACAGATGGGCAAATAGAGTCTCAGAAAGTTGAAATAAGTTAGCCAGGTCACAGGGGTAGTTAATGGTTAGTGCTAATTAACTGAGATCCAAATCTGAGCTCTTAACTCACAAATGATGTGACAAAAACAGGTAAATCTATTCTGGTCTGGGTCCACGTGGAACCTAACACATGCAATGGACAGACAGGGATCAGAAATGGGAGACAATTGTATGCTGAGCTGGGAAATATAGAAATTTGTTATTCTGAGTTTGGCCATCTTACAGGAGCAAGGAATAAGAAGAGTCTTGAAGGGATGGGACCTTAAATGTCACAGGTCAAACCCCACACTTTCACAAATGAGGAACAATTGTTTCAGAGACAGAAAGCAATGTATACCAAGTCACAGAGGAAATGTTAATGGCCTTGCTGGCATTAAAATCAAAGTCTGGTGACACTCAGCCTAGGGGGTCTTTCTTTCACATCTTTTTGTTTTCACAGAGGTTTCCGGATTCTTGTCCTACAAAAATAATGTATGGGCACGGTTCCTCATTGTGTGGTTTAGAGTCAGTGTGTTCCTCAATATTGCACATTGAAGTTCCTTATCTGAAGTCTCTATATAGTTAGCCCAATTCATATAAATTTCCTGCTTTTATAGTTAGGAAAGACTGAATTTAGTCAACTTATTAAGATTCTACTTGATGGCTTTTCATTTAGGAAGTAGCAACTAGCTTAGTCTGCCTTGAACTTAGTACATCAAGAAATCATGTTCCCTTATTGAATTACTTCTTTGTCCGATGGTATCACCCAAACCTGTGTGGATATTTTCTAGTTTTTCTTTTCCATTCAGAAAGAAACATGGAACAACTTGAAAAGAGGAGAATCCTCACACCTAAGACTTGGCCAAAGCTATCACATGTGATGAGCTCTGTGTTCTTTCTTGGCCTTTAAACGTTAAGATATTCCTTCCCTCTGCCACCATGGCCACCAAACCAGCTCAAGCTTCTCTATCGTGTATTCTCACAGACCGTAGCCCTCTTCAGAAGCACTGTACTCTTCCATCTCCTGTGCTAGATCTAACTAATTCCTTCCAGCTCCACGAGGGTAGGAGCCTGGCTGGTTTTGCTCATTCCACACCTCCAGCATTTAGTACAGTGCCCAGCGCATAGAAGGTTCTCAACAAATACACGTTGAAAAATGAGTAAACAAAGCCATACTGCTTTAATTTCCTGTCCTCATCATCCGACAACCTAATGTTAGAATGTTTTTACTTAAATTTACTCCAACAATTTGTGATGTATGCCATATACCATGTTATATTATTCAGCCATAAAAATGAATGGAGTTGAGTCCATTGTAGTGAGGCGGATGAACCTAGAGACTGTTCCACAGGGTGAAGTAAGCCAGAAAGGGAACAACAAATATAATATATTAAAGCATATGTATGGAATCTAGAAAATGGAAAATGATACAAATGAACCTATTTGTAGGAAAGGAGATGGTGGGATGAATGGAGAAAGTAGCGTTGATATACATACACTGCCATGTGTGAAACCGACAGCTGGAAGGAAGGCGCCGCGTAACGCGAGGAGCCCAGCCTGACACTCTGTGATGGTTTGGCTCCCATCCCAAATCTATTCCAGAGCAGCCTCCACTACCCTGCAATTGGTCCTAACCCTGTCTCTAATGAACTGGCGGAGAATGGAAGTTCCATTTCTGCTCCTCTCACTTCCAGCTCCTGCCCTTTTTTTGCTGGAGTGGCTACCAGCCCATGTCTCCATGGCTGGATTTACCAGAGGGTCTGCCTTTGACCTGCTGTGATGACCCAGAGAGGCAGGATCAGGGGCAGGGAGTGGGAGGGGGGTCGAGAGGAAGGGGATATATATACACACATATATACTTTGGCTGATTTGCAATGCTGTATGGCAGAAATCAATGCAACATTGTAAAGCAATTATCCTCCAATTAAAAATAAAAAACAAGCAAACAAAAAACCCAAACTGGTGAATTTTGAAAGACATACTTTCCCTACATGTTTGTATACAGAGCAGAAAATACTATCCATAAAATAAAACATTATCTTAATAACCTGCAAAAAAATTAAATCCAACAGTGGAAATCTGTAGAAAGATCCCATCTTATACCTTTGAGAGGCTCCTTTTTCCCATGCCAGCCAATGACCTATGTCAGGAATCAATGTACTCAGAAGGCAGCCCTGGAAAGGACACCCCTTGAAGTTTCTTTATATGGCCATGAGGCTAGTGTGTAGATTAAAATTTGGATCTCAAGCCGGAAAGAGTTTTGAAGCCCATCAGCCAGACAGCATCATAAACATTTGGTCACCATGCTTTCTGAGCACAGTAGGTCAAAGGCAGACCCTCTGGTAAATCCGGCCATGGAGACATGGGCTGGTAGCCACTCCAGCAATAAAAGGGCAGGAACTGGAAGTGAGAGGAGCAGAAATGGAACTTCCATTCTCTGCCAGTTCATTAGAGACAGAGTTAGGACCAATTGCAGGGTAGTGGAAGCTGCTCTGGAATAGATTTGGGATGGGAGCCAAACCACAGTCGTCATCCTCCATTACTGACTCTCCCTTCTTCAAGAAAATGATCTTATACTAGAGTTAATCCAAAGCCTGTCAGTGATTTAGGAGCCAAGTCCACACTGATGACCTAGATGCTGCTGTACCTGCATCCCAAAGTAGGACCTGACATGAAGTCTGGTGTTACTGCAGAGACTTTTAGTGACTGTTTATTTGCCTAAGCTAATACATCAAAAGCATGATCTTTCCCCAGTTGAAATGAGGACACTCTGACCTGGCACCTTAACTACTTTTAACTGCCTTGTAATCTTCTAGTCAAGATCATTATCTACAGGCTGGGCATACTAGAAAGTAGAGTTTTTCCACTGACATCTCAGCAGAGATTATGATCCTCTCTGTTTCTGGAACATGAGAAAGCCAAGCCCTGGGAAACAGACAGATTGCTTGCTTGAGAAGCCAACTCATCAAGCAGAATTTGGTTTAAGTAGTTGACCTAAGTTCAGGTTGCATTTGACAGCAGCACAGCCAGAATTCTCCACCTCTGTCTTTTCACTATCAAACTTCTCCAATTAATGGTCTACGCCTGCTTTCAAGGTCTTCTCCTTGATCCTCTGACAGCTGCCTTCTATTTCTCAGTCTTCCCCAAGCTTGGCCATCTCCTCTTTTGGATCCCAGTTTGTTGGCGCTTTCTACACTTGCTTCTGATATTTCTCTTTTTGACTCCATGTTTCTATCCCTGCCTCCAATGTCCAAGTAAGGACAAAAGAAAAATGTCTTGTAGCCTTCTAAATTGAGGTGAGTCTGATGCTTGATTTATTCATATGCTACACTATGTGAGTCCAATTCAGCCTCAAGTTCTGAGTTGTGAGATATACTTTGCTTAAATTTCTAGTTGTGTGACTGAGCACATCCCCAAAGTTAAAAGCCTGAGGCATCTGAGCAGTGAATGGGGGCCCTAAATAGTCATTACAAGTATCCTCTTTATTGCTCTTCTTCCTATGTCTGATCAAAAGGGCCCATAGTGGAAGATTCACTCTCTGAAGTACGTAGACACTGGAAGGGTTTATGAGGGAAAGCATACTGAATTTTGAAGTTTAAGGACTTTGGGCAAATTTCCTAGAATGCACCAATTCTTCTTTTTGTGAAATTCAAAGCTGCCCCCCGCAAAAGCAAAATAAAAAACCAAACTTGTTTGTTAAGCAGTATACTTGACACTTGTCATAACTGACTCATATGTCCCAATCAAAGTCATATCACCAATAAATGGCGGAGGTAGGACTCAAAGTTACATATTTCTGAGACTAGAGTCCATGTCTTAAATACCGTCTACACTTTTTTATCAGGATATATTTCACCTTTTCTCTCTCTTTGCCATTCTCATATCTTAAACAAAATGCTATGCTCTTCTGGTTTTTCTATCTACTTCCTCTTTTTCTATTTCCTTTCCTAGTTTCTCTTTTCTCTTTTACACTCTAGAATGTGCCCTGTCGTCAAGCATTTCTCCACACCCTTGGAAGGATCATCTATACTCATGGCTTCAGTGAATACTTTCATGATCCCATCAGAGTCTAAATATAGGTATAATAGAGGCCAGATCTGTCTTATTCACTGGAAAATGTTGAGCATATTGCAGAGTGCTTGACACACAGTATATGTTCAATGAATACTATTGAATAAATGAATGGATGAATGGACTTAAGAATTCACTGATCTGCTGAAAATTCTGATACTTTTTTCCCAATGTTTAGATGCATATTTCCAGCTACCTACTGAATATTTTTGGCCATCTCTTGCCGTTGCTATGAAATGGCAGTAAGAGTTTGGTGGAATTATTGAGGGTTTGAACAATTTTCTGGGGCAGTCACACCAGTTGGATTCTCTCATGGTTTACCATTGGAGGCAGCTGTATTACCGTAGTGGATTATAGACTTTCTGCAGAGGAGAAGAGAAGCTTGGTTCCTTTCAATGATGTGGGTTTGGGCTCCTTTGGGAGGACCCCAAGGCAGCTACTGGGTGGAGTCCTTTCTAAGTAGACACAGATGGAGAAAGATTGGTGGTAGAAGCCACTGGTAGTCATTTAAGGGTAACACTACACTCTGGATAAATGCATCTTTGTGTTGAGTGCCCAAGGAGACTTAATGCCAGGTCAAGTCCAGGCATAGAAGAACAATGAGCTCATAGCCATGAATAGTCATCCTATCAGGGCCTCCAGATCTGACCCTTGGTTGGCTCCTGCTTCTGTGAGTCCTCAAATATTACCGTAAAACTTGGCTGTGTGTGCCAGAGTTGGTGGCTGTCCTTAGTTATGACGGATGTGATCTACTGAAGGTTTGTTTAGTCTGAAATAATTAATCAATGACTTGTGGGAGGTGCTATCAGAGAGACTTAGAGGCTGGATGGCACGTACTGACTGAGTCAGCCTGTCCACTTCGCTCTCTCATGCCAGTTCTACAGTATACGCTCTGTGGTTGGCATCAACATGTGATTCCAAGAGCTTCATACTTTGTGCTGCTGCTGTCATAGGTCTCTCCTCATGCTTCTACCTCAGACCAGTTCAATCCCAGTTTTCCAGTCTTTCTGCTTCCAGACACATGAGAGTCAGCCTGGTCATTTGCCATTGCCAGTGAGTCTATATATATTTTAACCTTGAGCCACTTTTTTGGTCCATGCAAAGTGGGTGACCAGATTCATTGCCTGACACTCACCTCCCTGGAAGCATTTTGCCTCACTACTGTTTTTCTAGATCACCCCTGGGTGGGGATATAGTTTAGCTTGTGGCAAGTTTCTGGCTTGCAAGCACATGCTGAGTTAACCATCCATAAATCAAGCCCAGGCTTTTCCTCCTCCGTCAGCTGATTAAGGAACTCACCATGTGACCATACGTATGAAATAAAGGAGAGGTGCTTGTGCAACAGTGAATGGGTAAAATCCTGAGCTCTCTGCTATGGCCACTGCTTTGTGACCTCTGGCCCAACTCATGCTTGATTCCAAGGGGATCACTGCCATCTCAGGAACTGTGGATCCGCCTAAGTGATGACCTGGTAGGTCTGACAAAACCTAGCTCATGATGATGTTGGATGTTCTGGATGTATGGTCACTTAGAGTATTAGGGTTCTCCAGAGACAGAGAACCAACAGAACATATGTGTGTATATATGTATTTATATACACACACATTCACACACAGATGTATACATGCACACATATACATATATACACACATACATTTGAAGATGGAGAGAGAGTTATTTAAGGAATTGGCTCACATGATTGTGAGAGCTGGCAAGTCCAAAACCCGCAGTGCAGGGAATTCCCTGGTGGCCTGGTGGTTAAAACTCATATGCTCCCACTGTAGGAGATGTGGGTTTCATCCATTGTCAGGGAACTAAGATCCCATATGCTGGGTGACTCGGCCAAAAAAAATGTTTTTAATTTAAAAATTTGAAAACCAAAATCTTTGCGATGCAGGCCAGTCAGCTGGAAATACCAGGTAAAGTCAGTGTTGCAATCCAAAGCTGTCTAGAGGCAGAATTTCTCTTTAAAGTACTTCAGTCTTTTCCCTGAAGGCCTTCAACTGATTGGATGAGGCCCACCCTTTTATAGAAGGTAATCTGCTTTAGTCAAAGTCTACTGATTCAAATGTTAATCACATCTAAAAGTACCTTTACAGCAACATTTAGACTGGTGTTTGACCAGCACGATAGCCTAAGCAAGTTAACACATAAATTAACCATCATCCTTGGTGTTTCATAGGCTCAGGGGGTACACTGCTTTTTCAAAAGGCAAGTAATCCTTCATTGCAGAAGCCTGGGACCTGCAGAGTGATTTTTCCACTGGGAATTGGTGTAAACTACACATAATAGCTTTTTCCACAACTGATTCTCAACTGATTCAGGGCCTTGTGGGTCCTATGGCCCCCAAGGAGCAAGGCTGCTTCCACCACAAGCTGTAACTGCTACAGAATTCTTTCCTGCACTGCGTGTCACTCAGAGGTGGCAACCTTCCAAGACAACCACTGTATATGTTGCAGCAGTAGTCCCAAATATGGAATATTTTGTCTCCAGAACCCAAAGAGATCTATGAGGCATTGGGCTTCCTTCTTCCCAGTGGGATGTATAAGATGTAACAATTTGTCTTTCATTCTGGATGGAATATACCAGCATGCTTCTGACTATCAGATATTCAGCATTTCCCCTCATGTGTTAAGCTCCTGAATCTTCATAAGATTGATCTCCTACCACTCGAGCAGATGCCAGCTAGTTCTTGCGCACCTGGCTCGTTTAGCATAATGTCACCAATATAGTGGGCCAGTACAATGATCTATGAGATGTCCAGAAACTCCAAATCTCTTTGGACACTATTCTGAGACAGCACGAACACAGCCCTGGGGGGGTGGAATTATTGCCTGTGTCACATAGAGGGGAGCTGTTTCTGATCCTCTTTCCTGATCTAGAAATTGCCGCTCTACAATGTGTATCTCAGGCCATGTCAATCTTCTCTAGCACAAACGCCGTATCCGCCGAGGAGGCGGCAGCTGGGTTTATGGCAGTCTATTGTCATTCTCCAGGACATCTGACTGATTTCTACGGGGGTCTCAGTGGGTAAGTTGGGTGGAGATGAAATGGGATCTCTACCATCACTGCAGATGGTGACTGCAGCCATGAAATTAAAAGACACTCCTTGGAAGGAAAGTTATGACCAACCTAGATAGCATATTGAAAAACAGAGACACTACAGTGCCAACAAAGGTCCGTCTAGTCAAGGCTATGGTTTTTCCTCTGGTCATGTATGAATGTGAGAGTTGGACTGTGAAGAAGGCTGGGCACCGAAGAATTGTTGCTTTTGAACTGTGGTGTTGGAGAAGACTCTTGAGAGTCCCTTGGACTGCAAGGAGGTCAAACCAGTCCATCCTAAAGGAGATCAGTCCTGGGTGTTCATTGGAAGGACTGATGCTAAAGCTGAAACTCCAACACTTTGGTCACCTCATGCAAAGAGTTGACTCATTGGAAAAGACCCTGATGCTGGGAGGGATTGGGGGCAGGAGGAGAAAGGGATGATAGAGGATGAGATGTCTGGATGGCATCACTGATTCAATGGACATGAGTTTGAGTAGACTCTGGGAGTTGGTGATGGACAGGGAGGCCTGGCGTACTGCAATTCATGGGGTCACAGAGTTAGACACGACTGAGTGACTGAAGTGAACCAACTCCTTTATATCCTTAAAGGTGGCATTAATTTTTGTCATCTCTCTGAGGATACAAATTTGTTTCTCATTCAGTATCTTGGCTGGGAGCAGGATGGAAGTATTAGCACTTTTAAAGGCTTCTCTTGGTCTCCTCTACAAAAATAATAGACAATTTTTATTCCACAGGCCAAAAATCCAAAGTGAGGGTTGCATCATCTCCCAACTATGTCTATTCCAACCATACACTGGAAATGTACAATGGGCCCACAGTCAGCCAGAACCAGATCAACAATTTGTTTGTAGCCTGGCTGCTTCTGAGCCCACTGTAACAGGGAGGCCATGATACTTTGGGTCTTCAGCTACCAACGTCACTTCAGACCCTGTGTCCAACAATGGTTAAGCATTTAAATAGACCCCTCTCCCCTCCAAAGATAAAACAAGTCTCCCATAATCAGTCTTACATACCAGCTTCCGTTGTCAAGCACTGTTGGAATTCATTCCTACAAAACTCCCCTATCTTCTGCTAGTATCTGTAGCTAGGTGTTGCAGCTCCTTGGGGGTCTGTTTCCTCTCTTTCCTGGCCTAACACAAACCCCGACTGGGTTATTCTGTGACTTAATCCAACTTATGTGCCTCGTGGCCAAGAGGGGAGTATGAACAGATCCTGCAGGAGGCTGTCTTGAGTGGGGAAAGGGAAAGGAGGGGTGCCAGCTCCTAATCATTTCTGCAGGCTCAGAAAATTCAGAGAATCTGGAAATTAAAGATTTTCAGAAACACGAATACTGATTACTCCATTGACTTTGTCATAGTCCCATTCTTTCCTAGCAAGACCCTTGATCTTGTCATGGCAGACTGGCCTTTTTTTTCACATTGAACATTCTTTGAATGTCAGATACTCTGATCATTAAAACCCGGACCTGTTCTTCAGCTTCCTTTACTTTGCTACTGCAGGAGAGGAGCATCTCTTGGCTATCAGGGAAACCCTCTGGCTTTCACTGTTGGCTTTCAGTTGCCTGCTAATCACTGTCAGGCTCTTGTTATCTTTTCCTGACGCAATAATCACAGTAGCCACCTAATCCCACTGTTGCTATGGTGACCATTTCCTCCATAATTTTCAAATGCCTGATATAGTGTGTCTGCCAGGATTTTCTCTTCCTTGATGTACAATCTTAACCATCAGTGAAAGTTCACAGTTGAACTGTCCCTTTGTGTCAGAGGGTATTTTCTCCACCTACTGATCAGTGGGGTTTGCAATACCAACCTGGTGGTAAGAGATCCAGCTCTAAAACTCCACCTTTTACCTATTTTCTCAGATCACTCTAACTGCTGTCACTCACTGAGTACCCCAGGAAGCAGATTCTGAGTCCAGGTTTAGTGTATAGGATGCTTATTAGGTGATATCTTTGGGATCAACACACATGGTTGAGGTGACCAATTCATCCTGGTTTTCCTGGAACATTTTTGGTTTTAGCACTGAAAATACAGCATCCTGGGAACTGCCCTCAGTCCTTGGAAAACTGGGAGTGTTGGTTGGTGACCCTATCTGTGGTAGACAGAGGGCAGAAACAGGGTTGAATGAAGGGAGAAGCCAAGCTGTAATCCAGGCCTGATGACCTCAGCTAACTCTGAGAAAGAATTGGCCCTTCAGACGTAACCAGCACCAGGGTGAAATGGCCAGACCTTTACATTCCTGTTGCCTCAAACACTGGATATGGGCTGCCCTGGGGAGGGCAAGGCTTTGGGTGGCAACCTCTGGATAGGCTGACAGCTAAGGGCTATCTCCTGGCAGCACTTCTAGGGCCACAAACCCTTCCATGAAAAGGGATCCAGGTGTTGTATCCCTGTGTCTAATAGAGATGGATGTAGATATATTCTTCCATTTGCACAGACTATCTGTGGAGGACTGCAGAAGAAAACGGTACCCGTGGCTGCCTCCAAAGAGAGGATATAGGTGACCACAAGAGCACAGAGGGGAGAGGAAATGCTCTACGGAGACAGTCCTTTGCACATTTTGAATTTTTCTATTATGGTGAATGTGTATGTACATTGCAAACAAACATGAACTTGAGTTAAAATATCAGTAAATAAATAAAGATAAAAATAAGATTATACTGTATTGGTGTTTTTCTTTCTGGCTCACTTCACTCTGTATAATTGGCTCCAGTTCCATCCACCTCATTAGAACTGATTCAAATGTATTCTTTCTGATGGCTGCGTAATACTCCATTGTGTATATGTACCACAGCTTTCTTATCCATTCATCTGTTGATGGACATCTAGGTTGCTTCCATGTCCTGGCTATTATAAACAGTGCTGCGATGAGGGGAAGGGAGGGGGTCCGGATTGGGAACTCAGGTACACTTATGGCTGATTTAAGTCAATGTATGGCAAAATGAATACAGTATTGTAAAGCAAAACAAACTAAAAAAATAAAAATTAATTAAAAAAAAATAATAAGATTATAAGAAATACTGAGGTCTGAGGATCATGCGTCATGAGTACGAAAGCGGCAAAATTCAATCTTGGAAATGGCCTGAGTTCTTCAACAGGCAAATTGTAAAGATAAGGGATGGAAAAATGAATAACCTTTGGATTCAAGGAAATTTAAAGGCTATGAGAATTTTCTTAATGGGGAACACTTTAGGGTCTAAGGTGTACACTTGGGTAATATATTACTTTAAAATTCAGAGAAACAATTAATGTAAAAGTCAGGATAACAGCTACATTGGGTGGGATGGAAATGTTGTAGCTGGGATGGGACACAGGAGAAGCTTCTGAGGTGCTTGAAGTGAAAGTCTCTCAGTCGTGTCTGACTCTTTGCTACCCCATGGACTATACAGTCCATGGAATTCTCCAGGCTAGAATACTGGAGTGGGTAGCCATTCCCTTCTCCAGAAAGTCTTCCCAACCCAGGGATTAAACCCAGGTCTCCTGCATTGCAGGTGGATTCTTTACCAGCTGAACCACCAGGGAAGCCCAAGAATACTGAGAATATGCCTGCAATGCAGGACATCTGGGTTCGATCCCTGGGTTGGGAAGATCCCCTGGGGAAGGAAAAGGCTACCAACTCCAGTATTCTGGCCTAGAGAATTCCATGGACTGTATCTGAGGTGCTTGGTAAAGTTCTATTTCTTGACTTGGGTAGGATTTTGTGAGTGTTCACCCTGTAACAATTCATTAAGCTATATATTTTAATTTAATTTTCTATATCTAATTTTAGAATAAAAATGGTTTTAAAAGAAAAAATAAATTAAGAACTAATTCAGAAGCTAAGGAAATAAAATTGTTTGTTTTTAATTACTTTCACTTGGCAGATATTTATAGAATACCCATTAAATACCAGAGTCGAGTCCTGAAGATCCAGGAGTGAAATACAAACAAACATCCTGTTCTTACGGACCTAAAAATCTACCATATCCCTAGTTAATCAAGTGGGTGCAAATATTTAATTCTACTAAGTTTATACTCTTATTTTTCAATCTAAACCAACATAGCCATTTGAGTTATATGAGATGAATAGTAATAAATGGTTATGGAATTGTCACTGGTTTTACAGAAAATCCAAAGAGTGTATACATAGCATGGGGCCTTACAACTTTGTTTTGTTTTAGCCTTAACATTGCCCTTTGATGATAATGCCTGTGTTTCTATTTCTTTCTTTCCTTTTCTGTCCCTCCAAATCATCTTATTATGTAAAATTTTATATGGTCCTCAGTCCTTTTCAGAAACAGTATGGATATATATAAATGAAATATAAATGTTCTAATACCACATTTATGTTCTATGCTGTGTTGACTATAATAAAGCACATAGAATCAACGAGGCTGAGCAGACCACTAAAATTTATCACACCATGTATCCAGAACACCAATACAAGCAAGACTGCTACTAATAAAAGTGCTGGCACTTAGCTCTCTCCAGCATCTGCACCAGGCACCACTGTTAGTTAACTATTTACTTTCTTATAATCCCACAGGGTTGCTCTTTTTGAGATGTAGGCCTTAGAGAGCATTTGCTTCTGAAAGACTCCATTTTCATCAAATTTAGAAATCTGATCCAGTCTAAAGCCTTCTTCATTAACCCATTTTTTATACAGGTAGAAACACAGTTTAACAGGTAGAAACACTGAGGGCTTATGAAGCTACTAGATCAGCTCCCCCCTGCCTTTTTATGCAATAAAGAATGAACATGTGTCCATTTTCAGCTTTCCTCCTGAAGCTTTCATGTAATTCTAAAGTTTTCTCATTAATTATGAGAGCTTTCCCTAGTTGCTTTAAACAATGTGCTGAAGAAAAAAAAAAGCTATTTTATAGCAATGTACCAACATCATTTCTCTGTTTACCAGTTCTGTAGAAAGTAATGTGCATGAAAAACTCTGGTCCCATTCACATTAATGTGAGTTAATCTTTCTATTTCATACAATTGCATAGCATCTACTCTTAGGTTTTGCATCAGGTAAGACTCTGTTAAGAAAGAATTCATCTCAAAATAACTCAGGTTAAAAAACTAAATAAAAAACAAATCTTCTCATTGAGGTGAATCCCAAGGCAGGGCTGAAATGAGGCAAAGAAACCCACTGTTTCAGTAGCTAGTTCTTCATTAGAACTTTCTGTTTCTATATCTGGTTTTAGTGTTTCTCTTTGTGTGTTGGTTTCACTCTCTTCAGTCAAAGATACCTTTCTTTTTTGAGGTAGGGAAGATGCACCCTGGCAGCATTCCTTGAGTCAGGAGCCTCATACAGAAACCACCACTGTGGGCAGGGGGATGGTGCCCATGACTGGCCAGTCCTGGTCACGTGTTGAAGCCTATAGCCAAAGGCAGGTAGGGCATTGTGACTGATAAGCCCTTCCAAAATTTTGTAGAATGGCCAGGATGTGGAACTGGGTCCAGTGAATCAAGGAAACTGGGCAGACAGTTCAAGTGATAGCTTCTCACTACATGAGTGCCAATACCTGAGTACTGAAGAAGTACTGAGTATAAAAGGAAGAATAGCTAAAATTAGGAGTTAAAAGATCCCTAATAAATGTCAGCCAAGATAATGGAAGAAAGCTAAGTGATTCTTCTCAAAGTCAATGTAAAAATATTAAAAACACTAATACATATGCTGAGAATATAGATGTCAAGAAAGAAGTATAAGTGAGGACAGAAGATTAAAAGAACCAAAGAAAAGATATATGTTCAAAGAATGAAAAGGAAGAGAAACAAGAAAAAGACTAGAAGGGGAAAAAAAGTAATAAAGAATAAAATCTCCCCTATTAAGAAGGATGTTTTTCTCAGGTGGCGCTAGGGTGTAAAGAACCTGCCTGCCAATGCAGGAGACGCGAGAGAGTCAGGTTAGATCCATGGGTTGGGAAGATCTCCTGGAAGAGGGCATGACAACCCACTCCAGCATTCTTGCCTGGAGAATCCCATGGACAGAGGAGCCTGGCAGGCTACAGTCCGTGGGGTCACAGAGAGTGAACACAACAGCTGAAGCCACGTAGCACGTACACACACATTAAGAGGATGGGCAAGAGGAATAGAAGAACAGGCAAACCAGTAGGAAAACCTCAGTCCTAGGATGTGAAAGCATTAAGAAAGGTTATGAGTGATAATAGATATTTTAATATTGTCATGGATTTGGTTTAAGGTAAAGTGTTTATTTCATATTGGAACTATAGATGGTGATTTGTTTCTTAAGTAAATAGGAAAAATGCCTGAAGGATATTTTGAATGGCACTGCATGATTGAAGATGAACAGCTAGAGGGAGTTAAGGCCTGGGTTAAAATCACACCTACTTTTAAGTTTGGTGAGTCAGAATCATTTTAAGTGTTAAATGGTAATTCTTATGATGTTACCTGGGGAAAAAGTATTAACCCTCACAAGACACATCAAAGTATTAACAGGCATTTTTGGCTGGGAAGGGAAATCGGCACTTGAAGTAAGAATTTAATTTGGATTCCAGATAAAAAGAGGCAATGGAGGAAATTGTGGTAGATTCTGAAATTTAGGAAAATGGAGGAAAGAAGTCTTTTTCAGAGACTTTCTATGAAAAGCACACATGACTGCTGATGCGACATTGATAAATATAAACTGAAATGAGTTTAGTCATTCCATTTTGTGATAAGATCACTCACTAGTTACAGATGCCATGCAATTAAATTAACTGCAAAATTGCTAAAAAAAAAAAAAAAAAAAAAAAAAANAAAATGGAGGAAAGAAGTCTTTTTCAGAGACTTTCTATGAAAAGCACACATGACTGCTGATGCGACATTGATAAATATAAACTGAAATGAGTTTAGTCATTCCATTTTGTGATAAGATCACTCACTAGTTACAGATGCCATGCAATTAAATTAACTGCAAAATTGCTAAAAAAAAAAAAAAAAAAAAAGGAACTGAAATGGCAGAATTCTACCTGACATTCTGTAAAACGAATGGCTCTGAAAGTGTCATTGGAAAGTATCATTTAGCTGCAAGGCCTTAAAGGTTGAAATTTTTTAAATGGACGCATATCTAGGTTATGTGAGACAGAGATTGTCAGGATCCTCATGTCCATGAAGAACTACTAAAAAAAAAAAAAATGAAAAGAGCAGAAACATGCAATCTGATCAACTAGTCTAAGTTCATTCTTAAGAACTGCAGAGGAAGATAGGGACATAATTGCTGTTTGAATGATATCCTGTGTATGTATAAATGAACTATAGTGCTATACACTTGAAACAAATACAACGTTGTAAATATTAATAACTCCATGCTCAACTGCTCAGTCGTGTCCAACTCTTTGAGACCCCATGGGCTGTAGTCCACCAGGCTTTTCTGTCCATGGGATTTCTCAGCCAAGAAGACTGAAGTGGGCTGCCATTTCCTTCTCCAGGGGATCTAATCAGCTCAGGAATCGAATCCACATCTCTTGCGTGGGCAGGCAGACTGTTTTTTTTTTTTTTTTTTTTTTTTAACCACTGTACCACCTGGGAAGCCTCCATTGTAAATAGCTATCCAATTTTTAAAAAGATTAAAAAAAAGTAAAACAGAGAAGTCAATCTGAAAATGTCCCTATGTACATTATCTTGAACAATTAAAAAGTCTAAGAATCAAATGTATATATCTACATTTGCTGAGAGATTTGTTCATCCAGTTTGGGCAAATGTCACAGAATTTAGAGCGAAAGCCTAGGACAAATTCCCAGCTCTGCCACTCACAGGGCTTGGACAAGTTAGCCTTTTGGAATCTGTGTTTCCATTCGCAATAGGGGGGAATTCTTCAAGAAACAAACATTTTTGATTGTCTTAGTACATGTGGCACAGGAATAGTGATCCACAGGACATGGCCGTGGTTTGCCAGAAGCTTGTATTCTTTGGCAGATGGTGAAAATGCTGTAATCACAGGATTGCTGAGACGACAAGAAGAGTGAAAGTGTTTGCTTAACTATAAAATTTTATGCAATTGTTATTAATGAATAAAATGATTCATAGTTTGCTAATGAGAAAGCTCATAAAAATTAGACATTTAATAATGAAATATTAGATAAGCTTTATTGCCTCCACAAGATTTTATAATCCTATTCTTCCAAACCTCTTCTTTTGTGATGTAATATAATAGTCTTCTCAGATGGCGCTAGTGGTAAAGAACCTGCTTGCCAATGTAGGAGATATAAGAGACGTGGGTTTGATCCCTGGGTCAGGCAGATTCCTCTGGAGAAGGAAATGGCAACCCACTCCAGTATTCTTGCTTAGAGAATTCCATGGACAGAGGAGCCTGGGAAGCTACAATCAATAGGATTGTAAAGAACTGGACATGAATGAAGCGATTTAGAACACACAGCACATAATATAATAATGATTTGTTTATTTACAACTCTCCCTTTCAATTTTGTTCCAGACAGGGATTTAAGACTTTCCCAGCCCTACTCCATTAATCACCATGACCAACTATGTCCGTGATATAAAAGCTAACATGGTGGACTTCCCTGGTGGCCCAATGGTTAAGAATCCACCTGCCAAGGTAGGGGACATGGGTTCAATCACCGGTCAAAGAGGATTCTACATGTGTTGGGGCAACTAAGACCACGAGCCAAAACTACTGAGCCCGCAAGCCTAGAGCTTGTGCTCCACATCAAAAGAAGCCACTGCAATGAGAAGCCCACATCCGGCAGCAAAGAGTAGACCCTACTCACTG
The DNA here is from genome assembly GCA_006410615.1 of Neotragus moschatus. Classification (NCBI taxonomy): domain Eukaryota; kingdom Metazoa; phylum Chordata; class Mammalia; order Artiodactyla; family Bovidae; genus Neotragus; species Neotragus moschatus. The sequence goes on along the minus strand of SJYA01002280.1, from coordinate 1,594,512 downwards.
CAACTACAGAAAGCCCTTGTGCAGCAGTAAAGAACTGGCACAGCCAAAGATAATAAATAATCAATTAATTAATTAAAAAAAAAAAAGACTAACGTGACACTCATTCTTCCCAGGCTCAATTCTTTCCTTGTAGAATTGGGAGGAAGAGATGAGACAGACACTTCATCTTACTCCTAATTCCCATCTATATTGCTGGGAGGCCCAGAGTCATTCATTCAATATCTCTTGGCATCCACTTACTATCCTAGGTTTGTAGCAATATCATTTGAGAGGCAGTGGTTTCCCATTTGGGCGGGAGCATTCAGTGCTCTGGGCATGTCTATTGCATTCTCTTGGTATGGTAGCTTCTTGTGGCCTCTTTTAGATAATCTACATGAAACTGATAAGCTTACAGATGGTCCTCAGAGCTTCTACTTATATTTGACACCAACACAACTGCCTGCTTCAAAGGCATACTTGCTACTGTATATATTGTATTTCCCCAGGATAGGGTATTTTGGTTTTCAGCCAGTTTTCATAAAATAATACAAGCCTAAATGAGCATAAAATCTTTGTATTTGGAATATGAGAAAGAAAAGTTTATGAATTGGTAAGTTTCACCATGCGTAAGGGAAGAGGACTATTCTTAGCTAGCTAGTTAGTTCCAGTGGTATTCAAACACGTTAAAGTTGACTTAATGGGATCATATACCAGGGCAATCTCCCCTTTTCCTTACTCACATTAAAGGTGATGGATGCAATAAAACCTGAAACCAAGAATGAATATTTGTGAAACCAATGGAAACATTTGTAGTTTTAAGACACATTGTTCGAGTAGTAGATAAATGGTTGGTAATGGCTTGATCAATATTCTTAAGAAAGGAAAAAAGTGTGATTGAGGGCCATAGATAAACACTTATTATTGAAAAAAATGGAAGAAACTGTGTTACATGCACAAATCACATGTATAGGACTATACAGATGATTTAAAGGATATTTTAAGGTAATTTTGACTGTTGGAGAGTTTCACTTTACTCATTGACCTTCAAACCTAATATGCAGCTCTTTAGTAAACCAAAAAAAAAAAAATCCAAAACACAAATTTCTTGATTTTGTTTGCAAAGATGTAGCTCTCATTGAAATAAAAAATAATATCAAGTATGAAAGCAAAAGATACTTAGTAAAAGTATAAGTAAAATAATAGAAGAGAGTACTTGATATTTTAAAGGATAAAACTTAATCATCAAGTTGTATAGTAAATGGAAACCCAACACATAATTAATAAATGGTCCCCAAAGAAATTTTGGGTACTATTAGTTCTGTAAGACAAAAATGCTTCTTTTCCTAAGTCCCTAATGTCTATCTCAGAAACCACCTGTTTAAACAGGAAAACTCTCTTTACACCCATATAAGTAATTAGTATCATATCGATGAAATAAAATTGATCTGATGTGGGAAAGTACAAAGGGCTTGTGGTGTGGTCTTGGTAAATTTTTTTACTTGGGCAATTTAATCTCTGAATTTAACTCTGTTCATCTATTAGATGGGGGTAACAATACCTTCAAAGGTTATTATAAGAACTGGGCATAGTATATTTAAAGTTCCTTAGCATAGTGCTTGGGGTTTCCCTGGTGGCTCAGCAGCAAAGAATCTGCCATCAATGCAGGAGCCGCAGGAGACTCGAGTTCCGTCCCTGGGTGGGGAAGATTCCCTGGAGGAGGTCATGGCAGCCCTCCCCAGTATTCTTCCCCAGAGAATCTCATGAACAGAGGAGCCTGGCAGGCTACAGTATGCTGCTGCTGCTGCTAAGTCGCTTCAGTCATGTCCGACTCTGTGCGACCCCATAGATGGCAGCCTACCAGGCTCCCCGTCCCTGGGATTTTCCAAGCAAGAACACTGGAATGGGTTGCCATTTCCTTCTCCAATGCATGAAAGTGAAAAGTGAAAGTGAAGTTGCTTAGTCGTGTCCAACTCTTCGAGACGCCATGGACTGTAGCCCACCAGGCTCCTCCATCCGTGGGATTTTCCAGGCAAGAGTGCTGGAGTGGGGTGCCATCGCCTTCTCCAGGCTACAGTCTATGATGTCGCAAAGAGCTGGACGTGACTGTGCAACTGAGCATGCACACATCATGGTATTTGAGCTCCTAGAAAATGGAGCTCTGTGAGTTTTTAGAGCTCCAAAAAGACTGCTACCGTTACTACAACTGGCCTGGACTGCAGTGTTCTAATGACTTGAAGAAACTAATTTTATCCCCAGGACGTTTACTTCTACATCATAAAGTTTTAAGAACAATCATAGAAAAGATTAATACAGTATTTAATCACCTTGCTTATTCTCTGGCTTCTAACATTTCAATAATAAAATGTTACAGAATTTTAAACAAGGAGAAAATAAATGGAGGAAAACTATATTTTTTCTTTGCCATAGCTTCCGTCATGTTCAACTCTTTGCAACCCTGTGAACTGTGCATAGCCTGCCAGGCTCCTCTGTTCATGGGATTCTCCAGGCAAGAATACTGGAGTAGGTTGTCATGCTCTCTTCCAGGGGTATCTTCCCAGCCCAGGCATGGAAGCTGCATCTCTTATGTCTCCTACATCAGCAGGCAGGTTCTTTACCACTAGCGCCATCGGGAAGCCCCCCAGTTTTTCTTTAGTCGGGTTTATGTAATTTTCAGAAAATATACTTTCAAATAATAAAATTACATGATTAGAGACAACTCTGACAGATAAAGAGATGAACACTGTTTATAACTTATAACCACAAAATGATACTTATTTCAGCAATAATCATCAGAAGCGTGATGACTCAGTGGTTACAGGTCAGTGAGATGAAAACCAAATTCTCTTTCTCTTATAGTCCTGTTTTGAAGAACTTTGGTGGGAGAATTCTTACTGCTTCTGGAAAGTGATGTCAGTGTTATAAGTCCCATATCTGACTACCCTGATTGGAATTCCTGATGAAACATGGCAGTTTTCTTCATCAAAAGGGAAGCATTTGAGCCAGTTGAAATATAAGATGAAACTCTTCCTAAGGTTATGACTTTACCATTATGATTGTTTGGGGCATTCTCTGGGGAACTATAGTATTTTGAGTTGCTTCTTACAAAAGAGAGCTGGGTGGAACCATAAGGCTCTAAAATCATTTGAGAAACAAATAATATACTCTTGACTAAAATGCTAATCCCTTATTCAATCTTGGAGTGAATGGAATGTCCTGCACTTAGCGAAATAAAAGTGTTTGATCTAGATCTCTTACCAGTTTAATCTTTCATTCATAACCCAACTTTCCCCTCCTTATTTAAAGAAGTGGGGATAATTGAGAGAAAAACAGTCACACGGGCATGTGAAGAATGCCTGTTGCTCCCTTCCACAAATAGTCACTGAGTTACCCATATGCCAGGTGCTGAGAATAAGCTCTTCCTTCACTGTGTGTATATTACCTTTGGACCTCAGCTCCTGCAATCACTTTGTAGGGATCATATTCTTCTTTAAAAATAGTACTAAAAACAACTATCTAGGAGATACAGACTCCCACCAGCTACCTGTGCCCCCCCAACGCCCCAACCTCCAAATGATGTTTTACGCATCTTTTCTGCATATTGGGGGGCCGGGGTGGCAGGGAAACATGATCAGAGATGTGCCATACTACAGTACAGCTTAAATGACTTACTTCATTACAATTGCCTTGAGGGTAACCAAGTGACGGGTGTTTAGAAAAAGATCTTTATAGGTTGAATGCATTCCTGGTATATGACAGGCATTGCCGTAAGAAGTTTATATTTTTTCTCTTAAATTCTACATATTTATTATTCCTCTCTGAGCTCAATTTTTCCATGTTAAAAAAAATTGGGTAACACTTCAAAGTCCTCTCATGAGAATTAAATAAGATTTATAGTTGTTGTAAGTGGCTAATATCTGACTCTTTGAAATTCCATGGGACTGCAGCATGCCAGACTTCCTTGTCCTTCACTATTTCCCAGAGTTTGCTCAAACTCATGTCCACTGAGTTGGTGATGCCATGCAACTGCCTCATTCTCTTACCATTTTCTCCTGCCCTCAGTCTTTCACAGAAACACAGTCTTTCCCAGTGAGTCAGCTCTTTGAATTAGGTGGCTAAAGTGTTGGGGCTTCAGCTTCAGCATCAGTCCTTGCAATGAATATTCAGGGTTGATTTCCTTTAGGATTGACTGGTTTGATTTCCTTACTGTCCAAGGGACTCTCCAGAGTCTTCTCCAGTACCACAGTTCAATAGCATCAATTCTTTGGCGCTCAGCCTTCTATATGGTCCAACTCTCACATCTGCACATGGACATCTACAGGACATTTGTTGACAAAGTGATGTCTCCGCTTTTTAATATGCTGTCTAGGTTTGTCATAGGTTTCCTTCCAAGGATGAAGCATCTTACAGAAAGGAGGGTAATTTTGGACTTCCTTGGCGGTCTAGTGGCTAAAACTCTGTGTTCCCAATGCAGGGATCTGGGTTTGATCACTGGTCAGGAAACTAGATCCCACGTGCCACAACTAAAGATGCCACGTGCCACAAGTAAGACCGAATGCAGTCAATTGAATAAGTATTTTTTAAAATGAGAGTAATAGATATTGGCCAAAAAGTTCATTTGAGATTTTCCATACAACGTTACAGAAAAACCTGAATNCCAACTCTTCGAGACGCCATGGACTGTAGCCCACCAGGCTCCTCCATCCGTGGGATTTTCCAGGCAAGAGTGCTGGAGTGGGGTGCCATCGCCTTCTCCAGGCTACAGTCTATGATGTCGCAAAGAGCTGGACGTGACTGTGCAACTGAGCATGCACACATCATGGTATTTGAGCTCCTAGAAAATGGAGCTCTGTGAGTTTTTAGAGCTCCAAAAAGACTGCTACCGTTACTACAACTGGCCTGGACTGCAGTGTTCTAATGACTTGAAGAAACTAATTTTATCCCCAGGACGTTTACTTCTACATCATAAAGTTTTAAGAACAATCATAGAAAAGATTAATACAGTATTTAATCACCTTGCTTATTCTCTGGCTTCTAACATTTCAATAATAAAATGTTACAGAATTTTAAACAAGGAGAAAATAAATGGAGGAAAACTATATTTTTTCTTTGCCATAGCTTCCGTCATGTTCAACTCTTTGCAACCCTGTGAACTGTGCATAGCCTGCCAGGCTCCTCTGTTCATGGGATTCTCCAGGCAAGAATACTGGAGTAGGTTGTCATGCTCTCTTCCAGGGGTATCTTCCCAGCCCAGGCATGGAAGCTGCATCTCTTATGTCTCCTACATCAGCAGGCAGGTTCTTTACCACTAGCGCCATCGGGAAGCCCCCCAGTTTTTCTTTAGTCGGGTTTATGTAATTTTCAGAAAATATACTTTCAAATAATAAAATTACATGATTAGAGACAACTCTGACAGATAAAGAGATGAACACTGTTTATAACTTATAACCACAAAATGATACTTATTTCAGCAATAATCATCAGAAGCGTGATGACTCAGTGGTTACAGGTCAGTGAGATGAAAACCAAATTCTCTTTCTCTTATAGTCCTGTTTTGAAGAACTTTGGTGGGAGAATTCTTACTGCTTCTGGAAAGTGATGTCAGTGTTATAAGTCCCATATCTGACTACCCTGATTGGAATTCCTGATGAAACATGGCAGTTTTCTTCATCAAAAGGGAAGCATTTGAGCCAGTTGAAATATAAGATGAAACTCTTCCTAAGGTTATGACTTTACCATTATGATTGTTTGGGGCATTCTCTGGGGAACTATAGTATTTTGAGTTGCTTCTTACAAAAGAGAGCTGGGTGGAACCATAAGGCTCTAAAATCATTTGAGAAACAAATAATATACTCTTGACTAAAATGCTAATCCCTTATTCAATCTTGGAGTGAATGGAATGTCCTGCACTTAGCGAAATAAAAGTGTTTGATCTAGATCTCTTACCAGTTTAATCTTTCATTCATAACCCAACTTTCCCCTCCTTATTTAAAGAAGTGGGGATAATTGAGAGAAAAACAGTCACACGGGCATGTGAAGAATGCCTGTTGCTCCCTTCCACAAATAGTCACTGAGTTACCCATATGCCAGGTGCTGAGAATAAGCTCTTCCTTCACTGTGTGTATATTACCTTTGGACCTCAGCTCCTGCAATCACTTTGTAGGGATCATATTCTTCTTTAAAAATAGTACTAAAAACAACTATCTAGGAGATACAGACTCCCACCAGCTACCTGTGCCCCCCCAACGCCCCAACCTCCAAATGATGTTTTACGCATCTTTTCTGCATATTGGGGGGCCGGGGTGGCAGGGAAACATGATCAGAGATGTGCCATACTACAGTACAGCTTAAATGACTTACTTCATTACAATTGCCTTGAGGGTAACCAAGTGACGGGTGTTTAGAAAAAGATCTTTATAGGTTGAATGCATTCCTGGTATATGACAGGCATTGCCGTAAGAAGTTTATATTTTTTCTCTTAAATTCTACATATTTATTATTCCTCTCTGAGCTCAATTTTTCCATGTTAAAAAAAATTGGGTAACACTTCAAAGTCCTCTCATGAGAATTAAATAAGATTTATAGTTGTTGTAAGTGGCTAATATCTGACTCTTTGAAATTCCATGGGACTGCAGCATGCCAGACTTCCTTGTCCTTCACTATTTCCCAGAGTTTGCTCAAACTCATGTCCACTGAGTTGGTGATGCCATGCAACTGCCTCATTCTCTTACCATTTTCTCCTGCCCTCAGTCTTTCACAGAAACACAGTCTTTCCCAGTGAGTCAGCTCTTTGAATTAGGTGGCTAAAGTGTTGGGGCTTCAGCTTCAGCATCAGTCCTTGCAATGAATATTCAGGGTTGATTTCCTTTAGGATTGACTGGTTTGATTTCCTTACTGTCCAAGGGACTCTCCAGAGTCTTCTCCAGTACCACAGTTCAATAGCATCAATTCTTTGGCGCTCAGCCTTCTATATGGTCCAACTCTCACATCTGCACATGGACATCTACAGGACATTTGTTGACAAAGTGATGTCTCCGCTTTTTAATATGCTGTCTAGGTTTGTCATAGGTTTCCTTCCAAGGATGAAGCATCTTACAGAAAGGAGGGTAATTTTGGACTTCCTTGGCGGTCTAGTGGCTAAAACTCTGTGTTCCCAATGCAGGGATCTGGGTTTGATCACTGGTCAGGAAACTAGATCCCACGTGCCACAACTAAAGATGCCACGTGCCACAAGTAAGACCGAATGCAGTCAATTGAATAAGTATTTTTTAAAATGAGAGTAATAGATATTGGCCAAAAAGTTCATTTGAGATTTTCCATACAACGTTACAGAAAAACCTGAATGAACGTTTTGGCCAACCCTTTCCTATGGGTCGAGCCCTGCGGTTTATTCCTTCACATACTTCATCTCGCTCTTCAGCTTCATTTTAAGAAAGAGGAAAATGAGGTTAAACAGAAGTGACCAAAAGTATTTCTCCCCAGTGGAAGAATCTTCACCAAGAACCAAGAGTACAAATATATATGGAGTGCTTACAAGGGTCAGGCATTTTTCTTGGTTGCAGTAAACCAGACCGGTCTGTCTTAAAGAGCTTTTAGTGTCACTATCCAGAAACTGTTTGGAGGTGGGAGGGGGGGGGCAACGGCTCACACAGAAGAAAATTCTATGGCACCGCTTTGAGCCATGGAAGGTTTAAGAGGCCTATTAGACATCCAAGGTGTGCAGTGGAGAGATACTTCTGGAATGTAAGGCAGACATCTGGGCTAGAGATAAAATACTGTGTCATCAGCCCATAGGTAATATTTCAAAGCTTTGGTGCTGAATGAGATGTCCTGAGAAAAAAGGATAGGTGGAGAAGACTGTTAAGGGCAGAGAACCCCAAGGCCCTAGACATCTGATGGAAGAGAAATATTCAAGAACTGCAGAAGTGACCAATGAGGTAAGTAGAAAACCATGTGAGTCCGGGGTCATGGAAGCCCTGACTCGGTCTTGTTCAACTGATATGAAGGACACTGGGACGAAAGACCTTGCTGAAGCCCTACTCGAAGATTCAGCCTTAGCAAATAGAATCTTCCCTATAGTGTTGGGAGAACTAGTCCTCCTAGTTGTCCATTGCTGGCAGTCAGAGGAGGAGTGCACACAAGGAAGACCTTCTGAAGAATGCCGGGGAGCTGCACGTGGGAAGGGCATCCCAGGGAGAGGGTGCAGGAAGGACAGCGGCTCTGAGGCTAGAGCTGGCAGGGATTAAAGAAAGAAAGAAAAATAAAGTAAAATAACACCACAGAGGTGACTTGTGAAGCCTTGAATGAGCAGAGGGAATGAGCGATGCAGGTGGCTGGAGGAAGAGCATTTAAAGAGGGAAGAACGCGTGTGAAAGTGCCTGGCAACTTTAAAGACTCAGAAGGAGGCCAGAGTGGCCGCAGCAGAGTAAGTGAGGAAGAGGGTGGCTGAATGGGGCAAGAGGGAAGTGGAGCCTTCATTGTGAGACAGGAAGCCCGGGTTTTGGGCTGAGGCACACTTCACAGGTGCTTCCATATTGAGCAGACGCTATGGGGGCCAGGAAGAGGTGGGGAGCAAAGTCAGAAGCAAGGAAATTAGTTAGGAGGCAATTGCTGTAATTTAGCAGTGGGTAAAGAATCTGCCTGCAGTGCAGGAGACATAGGAGACATGGGTTCGATCCCTGGGTGGGGAAGATCTCCTGGAGAAGGAAATGGCAATGCACTCCAGTACTCTTGCCTGGAAGATTCCATGGACAGAGGAGCCTAGTGGGTTACAGTCCAAAGGGTCGCAAAGAGTCGGATGTAACTGAGACTAAGCACACAAATGAGGAATAGTGAGGCTTGGGCCAGGAGGTATCAATAACTGAATGCAGTGAGAAGTGTAGAAACTGTTCACAAGGTAAAGCTGATGGGATCTGCTGATTAGCTGGATGTAAGCCTACAAATAAATTCAGGCAGGATGCCGCAATTATCTGCCTGAGTTACTGAAGGATGGAGTTACCACTGAGTTGGGGAGACATCAGGAAATTCTAGTTTTGGAACTGGGAGATCTGCTTAGAGGAAGAGGCTGGCCTTAGCAGAGGCACAAACAGTTCATCGCAAGTACGAGCGGGCAGGGGGAAGCAAGTTCTCTCCTGGTAGTTTCTAATTTTTTTTCTTCCAGTGAAATAGCAATCAAGGTCATCAACCAATGAATATGCAGGGAGGTGTTTCAAGTGTAAGAAACAGTTGTCAAGGGGAGGAGGGGAATGAAGAAGACAGACCACTGTAATAAATTAAAATTCATGGGCAGTATTAAGGGCCCACTTGACCTCGGCACAGTTTTCTGCAGCCACATTAAGGTGCTCAAGTATGGGTCTGGAGTCAGAAGAGAGCTGGAATGAACTGTGATTGATGGATTGCAGAGTACAGTGGAACAGGAGGGGAAGGACATTGAGTGTTCAAGGAATTCACTCCCTGCAACGCTGGGGTAAGAGCAGAAGTGAAAACAGTCATTGAGAGCTACAGGGGAAATTGTGTCCCCAGGGGAGAGACAGGTTTCACTTAGAGCAAAACAAGCAAATGAAGCTTTCGAAAGGATGAGTACTGGGGGGATTTCTTACTCTTGCTAAATAAAGCTGTTTCAGTGGCTGTGGTGCAACTGGATTGGAGTGGGTGGGTCAAGGAGCAAGTGAGAAAACAGAAGTTGACAGAAAAGTGGATAACGCTCTCAAAAAGCTCTGTTGGAAAGGTGCTGTGGATGTGCTTCGTTGCTCAGTCATGTCCCAGCTGTTTGTGAGCCCATGGACTGCAGCCCACCAGGCTCCTTTGTCCTTAAGGATTCTCCAGGCAAGAATACTGCAGTAGGTAGCCTATCCCTTCTCCAGGGGATCTTCCCGACCCAGGGATCGAACTGGAGTCTCATGCATTGCAGGCGGATTCTTTACCAGCTGAGCTACCAGTAAAGGTGCTGGAGTTAGCCAAATGATTGAAGGCAAAGTTTGTGTGTTTGAGATGAAAGGTATCATAGTGTACTTTTATACCAATGAAAGAAGGTAAAAATTAACAGTGCAAGAAATAAACGGAGTAAAATGTGGGGATCTTTGCAGCGGCAAAGCCCTTGAAGTCAGCAAGAGCTGGGATCCAAGGCATAAGTGGAAGAACTGACCTTAGAATTCAGTAGAAGGAAAGTGACAAAGAAGGCTAGAGGCAGGAGGGCTGGCAGAAATGTGAAATGGGGAGATTAGTTAGTTCTTTCAGTCTATTTATCTCTAAAAGTCTAAGGAGGTTATCATTGAGGTAATGTGGGAAGACTGGGTATTTGATGTCAGATAAGTAACACTACGAGAAATAGTCACCAGAGAGAGAAAGTGAACTTAACGAGGGAATTACAGGGCATCCCAGGTGGTTTAGCGGTAAAAGTATCCGCCTGCAATGCAGAAGAGGGTTCAGTCCCTGGAGTAGGAAATGGCAACCGGCTCCAGTAGTCTTGCCTGGGAAATCCCACGGAAAGAAGAGTCTGACGGGCTACTGTCCATGGGGTCGCAAAAGAGTTGAATACAACTCAGCAACTAAACTACCACCAGCGAATTAAAAGGTTCGTTTGGCAGCAACAAGTGTCCACCTGAGAGGTGTGGTCAAAAATCTGAAGTGAGATCACTTGTGCACGTCTTCCCATCAGGCCTTGCTGCTTGAGTACAGGTGTCAAGAAAGTGGGTCTCAAAGACCGAGGGCTGACAGGTAGGATGGAGGGGACAAGACACCCAGGTTAGGATGTTTCCAATAATGTGGTGCAAAATGCCATCATCTATGCTTCATAAGGAAGGAAGCAAGGATAAGAAAGGAGTCACGGACAATGATAAATGGTAGGGTCAAGGGACTGGACGTCTAGATGAGGCTAAAGACTTGCTGGAGAGAAAGAACTGGGGTAAATGAATTCGAATGGTTGAAGATGGTCAACTGAGGGGCTGGTGGATGAGATGATGATTTTGGAGATGGTGCATTATTTTCTCTCCCAGTTCAATAACAGTACTAACCAAATAAAACCTTATGATCAAGATGCTGCTGCTTTTGGCTACATTAAAAAGAGCAATTTCTGATTACATCTCTGCGTTGATCATAGTTTATTTCATCAGGAGAGTTTGAGTATGCTTGATCTGAACTTTACAACTGATCCCACTATAACATGATTGCTCTGTGTCACAATATAGGGAAATCTGTACAGCATAAAGAGGAAATTTATAAAACTGATTTGACATTAGCATTGAGTGGCACATCTGGTCTTAACTTTTCAAGCAAATTTATGTTACCAATATTAAAATAAGAAAATGCTCGTCCTATAATTTAGTGGAAATTTTCCAATGGATTCTATTATCACCAACAACTTTGAAGAGTAATAGGAATTCTCTGGGAGTATATACAAAAAAAGATTAATTCAGAGGGAAATATTTTGCCATTAAGGGGTTTAGAAATAAACATAAAAAACTTCACAGGACTTCTTGCGTGGTTCAGATTCCTCGCTTCCACTCTAGGAAGCAAGGATTCAATCCATGGATTCGATCCCTGAACTAGGACCCCATATGCAGGATAGCACAGCCAAAAAACCCAAAACACATTCATTATGAAATTTTTATTCCATTGCATTGTCATTTAAAATTATAAGAATGTAAGCAAATATCACCCAGTGTCAGAAGATCTGCATTGTTTAGTGACAAATCAATATTTTCATAGACATTTTCAATTCATTTATAAAAGGTCGTGTGATTTATGTAATAATTAAGATAAGCTTTATCTCTCTATGGCTCAGATGGTAAAGTGTCTGTTTACAATGCGGGAGACCTGGGTTCGATCCCTGGGTCAGGAAGATCCCCTGGAGAAGGAAATGGCAATCCACTCTAGTATTATTGCCTGGAAAATCCCATGGACAGAGGAGCTTGGTAGGCTACAGTCCACGGGGTCGCAAAGAGTCGGACACAACTGAGCGACTCCACTTTCCTTTTTCCCTCTATATAGTAAACTTCCATTTACTTATACGATTCCATTTTCTCCAGCGGGAAGCTGTGCTGGGTCCAGCCCTACTTGTTTCATTGATACGGCAACATCAAACAAATAGTCATAACACTCACACCTGTTTAAAAAAATAAAAAGCAAAAAGCATTCAAAGTGTTTAGTCAGAGTTCTCCACTTCTAATAAGCACATTTTTCCTCTGCATCAAATGAACCCTGTTCCTACTAATTTCCACCCACCTCAATTCTATGCAAAGGGTTTCTTATTTTGTCTCTAACATTATTAAAAAAAAAGGAAATCACACCGTATCATGCCACCATACCATATACTTCTCAGGAAATAAAAGAGTTTGAAATATACTACTTACCTAAATTTAAATTTTTTATTAGGTGCCATTTTTGTAAATAAATGTAGCAAATCATCCTAGCCCTCAACTGAGAGAACAAGAGCTGTCGCTCCTTCTTTATATCAAAGAGCACAGTAACTTGCCAAACAATAGCTGGCCTGAAAGTTATTTCTTAACAAAAGAATAGATAATGCAAATAAAATGTCTAGAAATAATAATGATAAACTATGAAACTGGTTTAAATTCAGATTAAACCAATTTGACCAGTGACACACCAAAAAAAAAAAACGTACTTCTTTTAAAGTGTGGTGACTGGCCCTGATGTTCCCTGGTTTACACTTACATGGTTTTAGCCTTCTCCCATGTCTCTCCCCAGACGTAGACTCCATGTCGTCTGACTAGCACTGCGCAGGAGTCTGGGTAATCATTCATTGCCCGAGCCATGCGCTCTTTGAGGTCTTTCTCCTCAGGTGTGTTCTCAATAATAGGTACTACTAATATATCATCGTATCTGTAAGACAAAACATGCTCCTTTTTAAAACAGAAGTATTCATATATAAAACTGATCACTTTTTCAAATAATGAGCTAGACATTCACTTTCTATCCGAGAAGCCACTCCAAATTATGAACAAGATGTTGCATGTCAGTCTGTGTATCCTGCATGAACAACTGTATCAAAAGACGCCTTGGGAATCTGGCAGGCATTGTTCTAATCCTAAGTAGAAGTGGCAGAAATTTGTACAGGACACCAAAACCTAACAAAAGAATAATCAAGATCATACAAGTATTTCCATGAAGCATAGAGAATCACAGTGTTTTGAACACAGGAAGGATTAACAACTGAACTACTTAAAGCAGGAATTTCCCAACAGTACGAAATCATTTTATTCCATCTCTGCAGAACCCGAAAGTGTCTTGGATAGGCAAATAAATACATGTGTGGTTTATGGTCCTGGGATAGCAAAAACCTTTTGAGTGAACCATTAAGGGTATGATAACATTTTTAGAACATTCTCAAATCTGTGATGTTAGAACTTATTTTTACCTTATTTTTAGTAAGTACATGTGATAAAATCAAAATATGCATTTTTCATTTTTCGTTTCTGTAATAATACTCAAGCAAATAATTTGTCACTGGTAAAGTTACCATTATTTCTGAAGGTCATTTACAACCAATCAAAACTCAGACATATTTTTCTTGTAACATGAACTTCTCTTGCCTTGTTAATGTATCATCTGCTTTTTCACCTCCTCTGTAATGGCTATAGTTAACCAAAATAAGTTCTATCAATAAACTACCAGAAATTACTACTTTAGGGAAGGTACAGAAAAAACAGCAGTCATGTGATAAAGAACTTGGCCAATCATTATCATTAATAGAATGAGGTTGCCCATTATTTCACTTAAGTAAAATAGAGGTAATTATAAAATATCCTTAAACATGGAAGGAAAAATTGCTAGTCCCAAGTCTTTCCTAGTATTGGCCATGAAAACCACAAACATATTTTCCTCTACCGTATACCAAACAGTCAGAAATAGCTCCAGGTGCAAAATAATTCCACAGTAAAAGAAGACCTGAAAGCTAATCCAGTCCAACTTACTCCTTTTACAGGAGCAGAGCCAGGGGTAGTCCTCCAACTAAACAGCGTTCTTTTCACCCTTCCATAGGCATTTATTTGCCTTCAAAAGGGAGGACAGTTACATTTAACATGGTTACCTCCCCACTAAGAATTAGGCATTTGAAAGTTCTCATTATTTTTAAGATACACTTAAAATTTTTAAAAAGTAGAGTAGAAAATGTAAAAACTCCATCCTTTTTCCTACTTCATCCAGCTTCTTTTGCCCCTTCTTTTGACTGGATACTTAGGGTTCTACCGAAAACCTGATTAAGTACCACTGCCCAAGAGCTGTGATAATGACCCTGTTGCTGATTCCCCAGCCAGGCTCAAACAGAATTGCAAAAACATCTCAAAAAACTTTGTACTCTTTAAGTTCTGAAACATTCAACATAATATATAAAAAGTAAATACACTGTGATGCATGACAAATGGCATCTCTGCATTCATGTCATTCTTTCTTCCACAAATTCCAAAGACTCTGTGCTGGGCTCTGCTCCTATACCCGCCGTTTCACAAGTTCTTCTGGTCTATTTTTATTTCTTCACTGAAGCAATCAAATGCCGATGAAATTGGTAACACACAAATGCCTCTCCTTCAAGACCCAGACGTGGAAAAGGTAGTATGTGGCTATGCTTTAGTATGTACACTTTGATAATTTAAATATTTAACTTCTGTAAGTAGGTGCCCAGTGCTGAGGAATGCTTTAGGCACACAATAAATATTAACTAAAATCAAGTCAAATGAACTTCTCAGCACACTAGTTTAAACACGTACTGTCTATTACGTGCAGTAACAGTAACGTACTGGCGTAAGAACACTTTAGTGAAACTGGCACCCTTTTCTTCTCAACAAGCCAAAGTGGATTCAGCCTCTTTAGGAAATTAAGAAGGGTGAAGGTTCAGGAACAAGAATGCCCAAACATTTAGATGAAATGCTGACCCTGTCCCTGAGTCCCAGGAACATATTTCTTCGTGTCACTGTATTCTAGATTGATGAATAATGGCCACATTTTTGTGGGCTGGTAGATTTAGCTGATTTTGTCTAAAGGGCCTCTGTTCTATATTATCTATGCCCCTTTCCACACTGAAAATTATAAGCATATAGAGATCTAAATTAAAATAATTATAAAATTTTTTTAATGAAAATTTTACAGAAATACTACATGAAATCCAAACGAAGCATAAACTTTAGTCAGAGCTGAAACTTCCTGAAGACAAAGTGAAGGTGAGGAGCGCTTATTCTCAGGTTGTTTCAGTAGAGGAACACAGTCTTTCCATCTCTACGGAAATCTCAGCCCAGTCCTTTTCTTTTCACTCCAACAAACATCTCGTTACTCATGTTGGCAATAATTTACCAAGGCTGGGTTGGGAATGGGGAGAAGGAAGGGAGGCATCTGATTTGTGTCACTGAGAATAGATCTGGAAGTATAATATTAAGTAGGGTAATAACATCGCATTAAATACATAAAAATATCAGGATCCCGTTTATCACAAGAAGGAGAAATACTGCTCAAATTATTTAAGCACAAAAAAAAGAGGGAGGGGGGAATACCTGTAATACCCTCCCGAGGTACATTTCTTTATTCCTTTGATCATCTCTTGATGTGTAATTTTAAACTCCTTTCCTGGGAAGACAAGTGTGGCCATGACAGCAGCTTTAGAATGGGTGTGGATCACAGCGCCTGCTTCTGCGGTGGGGTGGGGGGAGAATACGGTCACATGCTCAGTGGAGAGTACATTACGCTTCTTGAAGAGTTTATATATACACACACACACACACACATATATTTATATATGGTTATGGACTTGTTTTTTTGGCATCGAATAATAAGTTGGCAGTGGGTAGGAGAGGAGGAAGGGAGGTAGGAAAGAGAAGAGTCAGAAAGAAAAAAGAAGAAACATTAAACTTTATCCAGCAAGTGGACAATGCGTGCAATACTTCATACATGCTCAAAAACACGTTTTAGATGGTCTAAAGTACAGCTATTATAATAATAGAGATCATTATCACAATACTATGACCACTCCATTAGGGATTCCTACGTCTCCTTTAAAGATGTTTTCTCTTTGTATCATCACAACAACCATCTCTCCCATTTAACAGTCAAGCCTCAGAGATTGTTAAATAACTTACCCACGGTTATTTAACTACTTTAGACAGTAGTTGAAAACTTGGGATTTGAACCTAGGTCAGTCTGACCCTTGATCAAGATAGGCTTTATAGTGTAGGCCACATCTTGGTGACATTAGGGATGATTGGGATTTTAAGATATAGATGCAACGGGTTTACCTAAAAAAGAATTTGTACACTATAAAACTCAGTAATGGCTATTTTTGCAACTGGAAGTTTATTTAGCTTTTTTGCTAGGAAACATTCTTCAGGCTGGCAGAATCTGCTGTTGAAGTTTCATCCTGTCAATAGTAGCTGGTAATGTCTGAGAACAGAACATAGCATGATTATTCCCTGTATACTGATTTCATTCAGGGGCTACACTAAAGCATGGTCTTTATGACTTCACTGCAATGGCTAAGTCAGCATTTCAGTTATACTTTCTTATTTTCACATTGTCCTTTAGGCTCAACCTTTCTAGGTTAGTTTTCCACCACAATTTCTGGGAATTACTAATAAAATGAGTCATACTTTTGTCATGCAGTAAATTTTTCAAAAAAGAGAGGACCACTCCCACTGAAGTGAAGAAAAGACCATGATTTTCTCTCCTTTGTAGTTTGATTAATTTCTACTACAAGTTTGCAGAGGTATAACTCTAAACTAAGAGTAGGAATTGGATTGTATATATAATAGTTGGTTAATCTGACAATCGAGTGGAGTCTTACTCATCTAGACTGGAATTCTGGCCCCCTCAATACTCACTAGCTGTTTATTTTGGGAAAACCTTCCCACAGCCTCTGTCCTCTCATGTATAAAATGAAGTACTAATGGACCTTCCACAGAGACTGACTGAGGACTAAATCAGTGAACACGTTTAGAATTCTTGCACATGGCAGGTATTTAAGAAATTTGAATTACAACAATAATTGCCATTATTTAGGGGGGAGTTTTATTGTTTAGTCACTAAGTCATGTCTGACTCTTACAGTCCCATGGAGTACAGCCTGCCAGGACTACAGTCCCAGGGATTTTCCAGGGAAGAATACTGGAGTGGGTTGCCACTTCCCTCTCCAGGGGATCTTGCCTACCCACGGACTGAACTTGTATCTCCTGCATAAGCAGGAGGATTCTTTACCACTGAGCCAAACAGGAGAGCCCACTTGGGGGAACCTACTCTGCAAATATTCGTTCTGTTGAGCACATTTTCTACCGACCTCTCATTGTGTAAGCATTCATGAAAAGAGGAGTACACTGGCTTTTTTTAAGATTCTTAGACGGTGGAGGTCCACTTATGTCCTTTTCATTGATGTCACAAACAAACATGTCTTCAGGCTATTTAGAGAAGGAAAAAGAAAAGAAAAGGTTTATAAATATCAATGAGAAATGTCTTCTTTCTTGTTTGTCTATAGTGTATACATACAGTGTTAATATATGTGTGCTGCTGCTGCTGCTGCTGCTAAGTCGCTTCAGTCGTGTCCGACTCTGTGTGACCCCAAAGACGGCAGCCCACCAGGCTCCCCTATCCCTGGGATTCTCCAGGCAAGAACACTGGAGTAGGTTGCCATTTCCTTCTCCAATGCATGAAAGTGAAAAGTGAAAGTGAAGTCGCCCAGTCGTTTCTGACTCTTTGCGACCCCATGGACTGCAGCCCACCAGGCTCCTCCATCCATGGGATTTTCCAGGCAAGAGTACTGGAGTGGGGTGTCATTGCCTTCTCATAATATATGTGTAACTCATTTTAAATATTTATATAGTTTCTCACTCAAAAATACATAACCATTTTGAGAAATAAAAAAATGTTTTCTACTAACCAAAATAATCTCAAAAGAGTTAAAAAAATCCATCTTTAGAATTTGAAGAAAAAAATTGATATGGAAAATTTAATATGAAAGTATAAGGTTACTTTATTAATTTAATTTCTCAGTTTTGCCATGTAATTTCACAACTATATTTCAGAGAGACTACATAATCACTATTTTAGGATGGGTATTATAATTTTTTCATATTTCATAATATAGGAGGAAAAATAAAGAATAAAATTTTCTTACTCCTTGAGACTCTTACCTGGTACTCAGAAATGCTAATCTCAATGAGGCACATAATTTTTTAAGTTCTAAGGAATTATGTAGATCCACAGGTTTTTCCTAGTAACACATGCATATTTCTGGCTTGTAACTTTCCTTTGCCAGGGTTTACTATAAACTACCATATAAATTCTTTATTAATGAAGCATTATACCTTAGAGAGAATTAAGTATTATGTACTTGTTTTAACTCTATTCTGGGAATTATTCTAGCGATAATACAGAAGGGGTCCTCACAAAATTTTGAAACAAAGTTTTATAACTTTGGAAGAGCTTTGCCATTATTAAATATGAGTCAATTTGGTCCATTTGGTCCAATCTAATTAATCTAGCAGCCTGATAAAGATGGTGTTATAATGCTGCAGTTATAATCATCTTTTATTATGATTTAAGACTGCACTATTCACTTTTGCCCTGTAGAGGCAGAAAGAAAGTTTAGAACACCTGGTGACATACAGGATCATTACCACCTTAAAAAAATTTAGTAGTTACTTAACAAATGTTTGTTGATTAGTTATTTAAATTATCACGATATAATTTCCCTTCAAAACTAACATTTCTTTTAATATTAATTCCATTTCACAAAACAATAATCAGGTAGAGAAGAGCAGACATTTAGGTTTAAGAAGGATCCCTTTACCATACCTGAATCCGTTCCTTTTGCACTCCTGAAGGAGCAATGTAGATTTCATTGCTGGTGATACAAAATATAGAAATTGGTATTTATTTAACTCTATTGTTCTGCTTTTGCAAAAAAGAAAAGTGTATCCTTGCAGTCCAATCGTTAATCATCTTTATAAATCAAGTCATACAAATAGCAGCTTTATTCAATTGATGGAATAGGTTGTATAGAAAGAACATCAAGCTACTTTAATGTCTTTATAATGCTGGTGACATAGTAAAATGTTGATAGTTGTTTCCGTCTTATACATTTTCATATAAAGTTCTTTATTTCTTTTTATGGTGCAAAGTTAATGGTAACCAGGCTTTCATCTAGTTAGGATAAATACAAATCTGAAAACACAAGTCTTGAGCATCTTTAAGCGTCAATAAACAGAGTTGATCTTGCTAGACATGGAACACAGTAATTCTAAAATCTAATCAGAGGAAAATATGCTCACTCAGTGGCACCCCACTCCAGTACTCCTGCCTGGAAACTCCCATGAACGGGGGAGCCTGATAGGCTGCCGTCTACGGGGTCGCACAGAGTCAGACACGACTGAAGCAACTTAGCAGCAGCAGCAGCAGCATGCTCACTCAAAGTCTTGCAAGGAATCGGGTTTCATTTTGTTTGAAATGCTCTTCTTACAAAACATGAAGTTCAGAGACCTCTGCTGGATGGCTGGTTAAATTACAGCCTTAACCCTGGGCTACTTTTTTGGGTGGAACAGTATGCTTCCTAGTTGGAAAACACTTCTATTGTGTGAAAATACATGGTAACAAAGCTAAAACAATTGCAGAAAGTTAAAAATGTAAAAGGCATGGTTACCTCTGGAGATCTCTGTTATACAGCACTTGTGCTAAGGGAGGATGCTATAGCATTACCATAAGGTGCTTTCATATTTCATATTTGGAAATTAATTTCAAAATCTTCTCTAAATTCTCTCCACCCTCAACAAAGATCCTCTGGCTCATGTATCAGTTTCAGTTGCTGCCAGAGGGTGTTAAAGAGCTGCCACATAATGCAGATGAAGGAAACATCAGCACCTGCATGCTCCAGCTTCTGCCACTGAGGCATGGACTGCTGCTGCTGCTGCTGCTAAGTCGCTTCAGTCGTGTTCGACTCTGTGCGACCCCATAGACGGCAGCCCACCAGGCTCCGCCGTCCCTGGGATTCTCCAGGCAAGAACACTGGAGTGGGTTGCCATTGCCTTCTCCAATGCATGCAAGTGAAAAGTGAAAGTGAAGTCGCTCAGTCGTGTCCGACTCTTAGCGACCCCATGGACTGCAGCCCACCAGGCTCCTCCATCCATGGGATTTTCCAGGCAAGAGTACTGGAGTGGGGTGCCATTGCCTTCTCCGGAGGCATGGTCTAGGGACACTAAATCAATATTAACTGTTTCTGAAGGGGACTCCCAGGGCTTCCTAGGTGATGCTAGTGGTAAAGAACCCGTCTGCCAATGCAGGAGATGTATGAGACATGGGTTCAATCCCTGGGTAGGGAAGATCCCCTGGAGGAGGGCATGGCAACCCATTCCAGTATTCTTACCTACAGAATCGCATGGATAGAGGAGCCCGGCGGGCTACAACCCACAGGGTTGCAAAGGATCGGACAGGACTGAAGCAACTTAGCATGAAAACACAAAAGAGATTCACAGACTTAAGAGAATGAACTTATGGTTGCTGGGGGTAAGGATGGGGGAAAGGACAGTTAGGGAGTTTGGACATGTACACACTACTGTACTTGAAATGGATAACCGACAAGAACCTACTGTATAGCACATGGAACTCTGCTCAATGCTATGTGGCAGCCTGGAGGGGAGAGGAGTTTGAAGGAGAATGGATACACAGATATGTATGGATGAGTCTATCTGCTGTCTACCTGAAACTATTACAACATTGTCAATTGGCTATACTCCAATATAAAATAAATAGTTGAAAAAATATCAACTGTTTCCCACAGAAAATGAGGATGACTGGCTATATTGCATCAAGCTGCAGAAGTAGGGGTTACAAATAAACCTATAGACTTAGAACTGACAAAATGTAAGGAAGTTGCTTTAAGGTCTACTCATAAATTAAGGTCTAGAAAATAAATGCTGGATATGAAAGTGAAAGTGTTAGTCGATCAGTCGTCTCCAACTCTTTGTGATCCCACGAAACCGTAGCCCACCAGGCTCCTCTGTCCATGTAATTCTCCAGACAAGAATACTGGAGTGGGTAGCCATTCCCTTCTCCAGGGGAATCTTCTCAACCCAGGGATCAAATCCAGGTCTTTAGCACTGCAGGCTAACTCTTTACTATCTGAGTCACCAGGGAAGCCCGAAATGCCTGATAAAGGGAGTGAAATCCAAAGCACAGTAAGCTTTGTGCAAGCATTCATTTTCACAAAGTAGTTACTGCTTTAGAACTTTGTTGCCTAAGAAAATCATAGAGCGGCATTCCTCTGGAACCAGTGGCAATGCATAGGGATCATATTGTCAAAAAGGACCCCTTATAAATACCAGAGATCCAAATCTTTTGTCCTCATGTAACATGAAGAACATGAAAGAGACTCTGGAATCATATGTGGTACATAGTCCAATCCCTCTGCTGGTCAGTGGACTTGTAGGTCTTCTCATGGGGGAAGATATTTATGCAGCCCCAGGAAAAGACCCAGATAAAGTTCACAACAGTCTGCTGTAAATAAGCCCACAGTAGTGAAATGGCAACCTACTCCAGTGTTCTTGCCTGGAGAATCCTAGGGACGGAGGAGCATGGTGAGCTGCCGTCTATGGGGTCGCACAGAGTCGGACACGACTGAAGTGACTTAGCAGCAGCAGCAGCCGTGAAAGCATGGAATCCTAACCACTGGACCGCCAGGGAATTCCCTGGTATGCTAAATCTGTTTTTATGACTACTTTTGTAAAATAGAAATCAGTTTAGATTTTGGTCAATTTTGATTAAACGATTAGCTAAATAGATTTTAGAAAAAAATATATTTATACCTACAAGGAAGGTGATATCTGGATAAAAATACAGAGATGATAGAGCTTTTATTTTGGGAAGGACAAATGCTAAAGACTAAAAGTGAAGCATTTCTTGGGACTGTAAGCCACAAACAGAAAGCATGTTGAGCTTGAAGGTCTTACGTTTGGGAATTTATTTTCTCCACACTCCCTGCTCTTTCACTCTGGTGAGCAGGGGGACAAACCGCAAGAGCTCATAATACATGTACACGTACTGCTTCTACTCTTCTTTACTTAAAAAAATCCTTTAAATCTTACTATGCTTCAATTATCTTGTCTACAATATGGGTTTATTAATTTTAATTCTAGTAGCAAACAACAGGATTAGTGTTTCTGACACATAAGAACATTAGGCTGTGAAAATAGGAAATGTTAAATGTGAAAGGTAGGAGCTCAGCCTAAACACAGTGGCTGCTAAGTATCCCGGAACAGCCGTGACTATTGTTATTTTCTTGGTCCTCCATTTCTTCCTCCTGATTTAACACCCATTTGTGTCTTAAGCTGTCTTTTCTTGTTTGGCACCACACATCAGGAGCATATAAACTGGACTGATAGCAGCCAAACCTTGGAAATGTAAATAATTTCATTTTCTCCAAAGGCTTACTGCCACACTTACTATGGAAACAATCTATTGGGTTTGTGCTTCATGTCAAATATATCTGCTCTGAAGCATCAGAAAAAAACTTTCATTAACATAAGAATATTAATATCATTGATAAAATTATTGATATGGGTCTATAAAGTCATTTAAATATTAGAGAGAAAATTCAACATTTTACTACAAATTACCCATTTTACTCCATGAAGCACAAATTTAGCAAGATCCCAAATGCAGGACATACAATCGTGGCTGTTTTCACCTGTGACCTCCAGGCAGCGCTCCTCACCAATTAAGAATCTAATAACAGGCATTTTACAAATACAATGCAACGTACCTACAAATTGACTGTAATGCTACAAAGTCAATTAATTTTAAAATGCGCCCCTCAGGGCTTTAGCATAACCATACAAAATTTTAGTGAATGGTTCTACATTTTAATTACAGTCTTATATATCTTTATAATAAAAAAATTTCTTCTTGAGATCTGCAATGGCCCCTTGCTTACTCTATTTTTAATTTTGCTATTTTTTTTTTAAAGAGCCAATTGGAAAAAGTTATTTTAATTCGGTTTGGTAGAAAGCTCTGTTTCTTACATATGTATGTGTGTGTACATGCTGTGTCCGACTCTTTGTGACCCCAGGGACTGTGGCCCACCAAGCTCCTCTGTCCCTGAAATTTTCCAGGAAAAGAATACTGGAGTGGGTTGCCATTTCCTATTAGTGGGGATCTTCCTGACCCAGGGATATAACCCATATCTACCGTGTCTCCTGAACTGGCAGGCGAATTCTCTTTTACCACTGCACTGCCTCTGAGTGCGCACTCAGTCATGTCCAACTCTTTGTGGCCCCATGGACTGTAGGCTGCCAGGCTCCTCTGTCCTTGGAATTTGTGGACTGCAATCTGCCAGCCTCTTCTGTCTATGGAATCTTCAGGCAAGAAATACTGGAGTGGGTTGCCATTTCCTACTCCAGGGGATCTTCTCGACCCAGGGATCGAACCTGAGTCTCACGCATTGGCAAGTGGATTCTTCACCACTGTGCCCACCTGGGAAGCCCTTATTTGTACATGTACAAACTAGTATTTCTGACAATGCAATTAAAAAGCAGGTTATTAAAGGCAAGGTTTAGAATATGATTTATTATAAATAGTATAGCTCAAAAACAAAATTACTAGGACTCAACTCCTAAATGAAAAAATGAAACAATTATAACAACAACAAATGTTGTTATAGGACTTTGTTGTGAACAGGTCAACTTGAAAGTTTTGGCAAAATACTCTGAAAACCTGTGAAATACCGACTGACACATTAGCACTGGGTTGATGGTAAAAGGACCCATGTAATGGAGGTACCACGTACTACGTGGAACAGGACCTTTGCAGATCAAGAGCCTCCCTACATATGAACTCTGACAGCTGTTGAGTAAGGGCTCTCCTACCGTTTCCCACAGTTTAATTATATTTTAGAGTTTCTTGGTAATTTGAAGCAGATGAAGTTTCAATGGCATCATCTTGTGGTATGCCACAAAGTCCCTTTAGTGCAAAATGTTCTGATTATAGAAACTCCCCTGGTGGTTCAGTGATTAAGAAGCCATGCTTCCAATGCAAGGGGCAAGAGTTCAATTCCTAGTTGGGGAACTAAGATAACTGCATGTTGCAAGACCAAAAAAAAAAAAAAGTTTACTGATCACATTTTACACTCCATTCCTTTCTAAACAATGCATCCTCCTTGGAGGTGTTACTCTATATATTCACTATCACATAAATACTGCAGTAGTCCAATTTTGTTAAAGAAAACAAATTAGGATAAAAAAATAAATCAAGTTACTCAAATTAATATTCAGCCTCCAGACAATTAATATTCCTAAAACATTTCAGGAGGAAAAATATTAATCCTGTTCCAGAAACAATTAAGGGAATGAGATTCTACAACCTTTATTTTCATTGTAAGTAGGTTACTTATTTTTTCATCCTCTGAAAGGAATGACACTGAAGAAATCTAATGAACAATTAAATACTATTTATTCTTTCTGCTTCAAGTCAAATACCTCTTGTTTTGTCCTGTGAGCAACATGGACCCGCAGGTATTAAGTCCATTAATAACGATACATGTAGTTAGAAAGGCATATTGCCTTTTTTTACTCAAAATGTAATTTTTAGGATTTTTGGATGGTTAACAATCTGTATCTACGTGACTCTGAAATATGTATCTGAACCTTTGTAACGAATCCTGTCTACCCAGAAGGGATCCTTTATAGTTCCAGACACGAACATATCCAGCAGCATGTTCGTTAACTTTGGTACTCCAAAGACTCGGACCAAATTATTCGGATTACAAATTGTGGTTCTTACGTCCACAGGTATTTATTATATGTGCAACATCTAGAGCATACTTACTCCATTCGGTTAAGCAAATACCTACTTCTCTATTTAGAAATGAACTACCTTGAGTATCATAAGAAACTCATCATCAACTGTTCTTTGACATAATACATGTTAGGCTCTTGGTGGTCTACTTACATGGAGAATCAGCCAGAAACTTACCCATGCTTCAAGCTAATTCCTCCTCCAGTCCCAGTGACCCAGCCCAAATGGTAGAACTGCTTGCAAAGCTCTGGGATCAGGTATCTTGGATGTTCCTTGTCCTTAAAAAGAAGATAATGATTTCTAAATAGACATTATTTTATCAAGTAACTATTATAGTAAGTTACTTGATATCTTACTATAATATATATAAGATATACTTACATACTTACTATAGTATATACTACATAATATATACTTACTATAATATATACTGAGGCTGCTACTGCTAAGTCACTTCAGTTGTGTCTAACTCTATGTGACCCCATAGATGGCAGCCCACCAGGCTCCCCCATCCCTGGGATTCTCCAGGCAAAAACACTGGAGTGGGGTGCCACTGCCTTCTCCGATAATATATACTAGATATCTCTAGTAAAAAACCAATTTAAGGAAGTTTAAGAAAATCTACCATAGAGAGGATACTGTGAGAGAGAAAATTATTACAAAATATACTTTTTTTTTTAATGTTTGGAAAGTAGATTTGCCATACTGTTTCTAGAATCGTTCAGTTAAGGGCCACATAGTCCGATTCTATGGAACAAGTTATAACAATGAGGTGGGGAAATGCCAGATTATATTGCAAAGTGTCTTACTGAAATGGTTGAAATAAAATAGAATCTACTGCTGAAAGAGGCACACTTCAGTCTATCCAGAAAATTTCTTTAAACAAAACATCTTATTCAAAACATCTCATTAAGGCATGATGTACATGATATACACTATGATAGTTATTTTTTCATCTTCTCTGTGTTGGTTCAATTTTTTTTCCTAAAAAAATGTCCTTTTCCCATAGTAATTATACTATTTTCTATCATTACAAAATCAATGTATACTCATTATGGAATATAAGTCACGAAAATGACATAAAAAGCACTCAGAAGCAATCATAAGTAATATTTTCTAGGCCCCATTCTATGAAGATATATGTTGGGATAACATCTTACTGTTTAAGATGTTATAGAAGTAATACATGAAATATAATTGACATATAACATTATGTTTCAGATGTACAACATGACGATTCCACATTTATATAGCTGGTGAAATTATCAGTACAATAAATGTAGCTGAAATAAAGGCCCCACTTTTATATATGTCTGGGTGATTATTTGTTTAGAAAAAGAAAATAATGCATTTCCCCCCTTTTGGTAAAACTAAAATGAATGGAAACAAAAACAATAATAAAGAAATACCATGAATTCCATTTTGGCAGTAATGATTTACAACCCTTACCTTGAGATCAACTAAAACAGCTGAATTATTTTAAAAAACATTTCAAAATATATTGCTTAGCTGGCTGGAAAATAAGGTTTCATGGGGGCCACTAAAGAAAAGAGTCTACCTGGGAGGGAAGTGAGCTCCTATAACTTCCTTGAAGGCATCTGCAAAACTCTGGTGACCTAGTGCTTCAATTCTGATAGCTATGCAAGTCACTAGAATCACAAGATAAAACCTAAGGTATGCTCCAAATGGGGCATCCAATAGAAAATCCCAACATACACATAGGACCCCAAGGGACTATACTCTCCAGATTAAAGTGAACAAGAAATAGACACACTGTGCAGCAAAGCACAGTTAGCATATCTGCCTATAGACATCTCAGCACTGGGTAAAGGGGAAAGAACATCTTTGAATCCAAAGAGGGGTTACTGAACGGACTACATTTTTAGCTACTTATATGGGTATTTGAAATTATGCTATTTTCCAATATTCACTGTTAATATTATACATACTATTTTATTTTAGATAAGTATTGCTAGTGATAATCTGATGGAGCAGACTTAAGAATATAAAATTAAGGATATAGGAAAGCTGACATTTTTTAAAGTTCTGATTCAGCACAGGCTTCAGGGTTAGTTGCTTACATGACCTGGAGCCTCCGTTTTGTTGTTCTTTAGCTGCTCAGTCACGTCTGGTTCTTTGGTGACCCCATGCACTGTAGCCCACCAGGCTCCTCTGTCCATGGGATTCTCCAGGCAAGAGTTCTGGAGTGGGGTGCCATTGCCTTCTCCAGGGGATCTTCCCGACCCAGCGACTGAACCTGGGTCTCCTGCACTGGCAGATGGATTCTTTACCACTGAGCCACCAGGGAAGCCCAGGCCTCAGTTTACTCATCCACTAAATGAGAACATGCTGAGGATTAAAATAACATGTGATGGATATGTCCAATCCCAAAGAAAGGCAATGCCAAACTGTGTCCAAACTACCACACAACTGCACTCATCTCACACGCTAGCAAAGTAATGCTCAAAATTCTCCAAACTAGGCTTCAGCAGCATGTGAACCGTGAACTTCCAGATGTTCAAGCGGGATTTAGAAAAGCCAGAGGAACACAAGATAAAATTGCCAACATCCGTTGGATCATAGAAAAAGCAAGAGAGTTCCAGAAAAACATCTACTTCTGCTTTACTGACTACACCAAAGCCTTTGACTGCGTATAGATCACAACAAACTATGGAAAATTCTTGAAGAGATAGGAATACCAGACCACCTGACCTGCCCCTTGAGAAATCTATATGCAGGTCAAGAAGCAACAGCTAGAACTGGACATGGAAGAACAGACTGGTTCCAAAAAGGGAAAGGAGTACATCAAGGCTGTATACTGTCAGCCTGCTTATTTAACTTATATGCAGAATACATCATGCAAAATGTTGGGCTGAGTGAAGCACAAGCTGCATTCAAGATTTCCAGGAGAAATATCAGTAACCTCAGATATGCAGATGACACTATCCTTATGGCAGAAAGTGAAGAGGAACTAAAAGCCTCTTGATGAAAGTGAAAGAGGAGAGTGAAAAAGTTGGCTTAAAACTAAACATCCAAAAAACGAAGATCATGGCATCTAGTCCCAACACTTCATGGCAAATAGATGGGGAAACAATGGAAACAGTGAGAGATTTTATTTTCTTGGGCTCCAAAATCACTGCAGATGGTGACTGCAGCCATGAAATTAACAGACACTTGGTCCTTGGAAGAAAAGCTATGACCAACCTAGACAGCATATTAAAAAGCAGAGACATTACTTTGCCAACAAAGGTCCATCTGGTCAAACTGAGAGTCACTTCCTAGGCAGATTGATAAGATCCAGGGGTCCTCGAGGAGAGAGGGGTCTGGAATTCTCAAGGAGGAGGAAAGGAAAAACTTTGTGGGGGTTTTTTTTCCCCCTCTACATTCCTTAGTCTTAGTCACATAAAAAAATTTTTTTTTTCTTTAAGCCCAGAACTAATGATTACACAACTCAGTTTAAACTCTGTCAGTTCAGTCGCTCAGTCGTGTTCGACTCTTTGCAACCCCATGAATCGCAGCATGCCAGGCCTCCCTGTCCATCACCANATTCTCCAGGCAAAAACACTGGAGTGGGGTGCCACTGCCTTCTCCGATAATATATACTAGATATCTCTAGTAAAAAACCAATTTAAGGAAGTTTAAGAAAATCTACCATAGAGAGGATACTGTGAGAGAGAAAATTATTACAAAATATACTTTTTTTTTTAATGTTTGGAAAGTAGATTTGCCATACTGTTTCTAGAATCGTTCAGTTAAGGGCCACATAGTCCGATTCTATGGAACAAGTTATAACAATGAGGTGGGGAAATGCCAGATTATATTGCAAAGTGTCTTACTGAAATGGTTGAAATAAAATAGAATCTACTGCTGAAAGAGGCACACTTCAGTCTATCCAGAAAATTTCTTTAAACAAAACATCTTATTCAAAACATCTCATTAAGGCATGATGTACATGATATACACTATGATAGTTATTTTTTCATCTTCTCTGTGTTGGTTCAATTTTTTTTCCTAAAAAAATGTCCTTTTCCCATAGTAATTATACTATTTTCTATCATTACAAAATCAATGTATACTCATTATGGAATATAAGTCACGAAAATGACATAAAAAGCACTCAGAAGCAATCATAAGTAATATTTTCTAGGCCCCATTCTATGAAGATATATGTTGGGATAACATCTTACTGTTTAAGATGTTATAGAAGTAATACATGAAATATAATTGACATATAACATTATGTTTCAGATGTACAACATGACGATTCCACATTTATATAGCTGGTGAAATTATCAGTACAATAAATGTAGCTGAAATAAAGGCCCCACTTTTATATATGTCTGGGTGATTATTTGTTTAGAAAAAGAAAATAATGCATTTCCCCCCTTTTGGTAAAACTAAAATGAATGGAAACAAAAACAATAATAAAGAAATACCATGAATTCCATTTTGGCAGTAATGATTTACAACCCTTACCTTGAGATCAACTAAAACAGCTGAATTATTTTAAAAAACATTTCAAAATATATTGCTTAGCTGGCTGGAAAATAAGGTTTCATGGGGGCCACTAAAGAAAAGAGTCTACCTGGGAGGGAAGTGAGCTCCTATAACTTCCTTGAAGGCATCTGCAAAACTCTGGTGACCTAGTGCTTCAATTCTGATAGCTATGCAAGTCACTAGAATCACAAGATAAAACCTAAGGTATGCTCCAAATGGGGCATCCAATAGAAAATCCCAACATACACATAGGACCCCAAGGGACTATACTCTCCAGATTAAAGTGAACAAGAAATAGACACACTGTGCAGCAAAGCACAGTTAGCATATCTGCCTATAGACATCTCAGCACTGGGTAAAGGGGAAAGAACATCTTTGAATCCAAAGAGGGGTTACTGAACGGACTACATTTTTAGCTACTTATATGGGTATTTGAAATTATGCTATTTTCCAATATTCACTGTTAATATTATACATACTATTTTATTTTAGATAAGTATTGCTAGTGATAATCTGATGGAGCAGACTTAAGAATATAAAATTAAGGATATAGGAAAGCTGACATTTTTTAAAGTTCTGATTCAGCACAGGCTTCAGGGTTAGTTGCTTACATGACCTGGAGCCTCCGTTTTGTTGTTCTTTAGCTGCTCAGTCACGTCTGGTTCTTTGGTGACCCCATGCACTGTAGCCCACCAGGCTCCTCTGTCCATGGGATTCTCCAGGCAAGAGTTCTGGAGTGGGGTGCCATTGCCTTCTCCAGGGGATCTTCCCGACCCAGCGACTGAACCTGGGTCTCCTGCACTGGCAGATGGATTCTTTACCACTGAGCCACCAGGGAAGCCCAGGCCTCAGTTTACTCATCCACTAAATGAGAACATGCTGAGGATTAAAATAACATGTGATGGATATGTCCAATCCCAAAGAAAGGCAATGCCAAACTGTGTCCAAACTACCACACAACTGCACTCATCTCACACGCTAGCAAAGTAATGCTCAAAATTCTCCAAACTAGGCTTCAGCAGCATGTGAACCGTGAACTTCCAGATGTTCAAGCGGGATTTAGAAAAGCCAGAGGAACACAAGATAAAATTGCCAACATCCGTTGGATCATAGAAAAAGCAAGAGAGTTCCAGAAAAACATCTACTTCTGCTTTACTGACTACACCAAAGCCTTTGACTGCGTATAGATCACAACAAACTATGGAAAATTCTTGAAGAGATAGGAATACCAGACCACCTGACCTGCCCCTTGAGAAATCTATATGCAGGTCAAGAAGCAACAGCTAGAACTGGACATGGAAGAACAGACTGGTTCCAAAAAGGGAAAGGAGTACATCAAGGCTGTATACTGTCAGCCTGCTTATTTAACTTATATGCAGAATACATCATGCAAAATGTTGGGCTGAGTGAAGCACAAGCTGCATTCAAGATTTCCAGGAGAAATATCAGTAACCTCAGATATGCAGATGACACTATCCTTATGGCAGAAAGTGAAGAGGAACTAAAAGCCTCTTGATGAAAGTGAAAGAGGAGAGTGAAAAAGTTGGCTTAAAACTAAACATCCAAAAAACGAAGATCATGGCATCTAGTCCCAACACTTCATGGCAAATAGATGGGGAAACAATGGAAACAGTGAGAGATTTTATTTTCTTGGGCTCCAAAATCACTGCAGATGGTGACTGCAGCCATGAAATTAACAGACACTTGGTCCTTGGAAGAAAAGCTATGACCAACCTAGACAGCATATTAAAAAGCAGAGACATTACTTTGCCAACAAAGGTCCATCTGGTCAAACTGAGAGTCACTTCCTAGGCAGATTGATAAGATCCAGGGGTCCTCGAGGAGAGAGGGGTCTGGAATTCTCAAGGAGGAGGAAAGGAAAAACTTTGTGGGGGTTTTTTTTCCCCCTCTACATTCCTTAGTCTTAGTCACATAAAAAAATTTTTTTTTTCTTTAAGCCCAGAACTAATGATTACACAACTCAGTTTAAACTCTGTCAGTTCAGTCGCTCAGTCGTGTTCGACTCTTTGCAACCCCATGAATCGCAGCATGCCAGGCCTCCCTGTCCATCACCAACTCCCAGAGCTCTAGGAGTTCTCTGTACTAGGGATTATATAACCACAATGTATCCTGCTTGAGGACAGTTTCTCCTTCCTGAAAACCTTCTGGCTAACCCTGTTATCTTAAAATGTAAATTATGGAAGTGGGTTTAGTAAGATCTTTACAACCTTGAGACATTTTTTTGGTTTATAAAAGTTATGACCAATCTAGATAGCATATTCAAAAGCAGAGACATTACTTTGCCGACTAAGGTCCGTCTAGTCAAGGCTATGGTTTTTCCAGTTGTCATTTTGGATGTGAGAGTTGGACTATGAAGAAGGCTGAGAGTGAAGAATTGATGCTTTTGAACTGTGGCGTTGGAGAAGACTCTTGAGAGTCCCTTGGACTGCAAGGAGATCCAACCAGTCCATTCTGAAGATCGGCCCTGCGATTTCTTTGGAAGGAATGATGCTGAAGCTGAAGTTCCAGTACTTTGGCCTC
Source organism: Neotragus moschatus (assembly GCA_006410615.1). Classification (NCBI taxonomy): domain Eukaryota; kingdom Metazoa; phylum Chordata; class Mammalia; order Artiodactyla; family Bovidae; genus Neotragus; species Neotragus moschatus. The sequence goes on along the minus strand of SJYA01002280.1, from coordinate 1,562,725 downwards.
CTCATGTGAAGAGTTGACTCATTGAAGAAGACTCTGGTGCTGGGAGGGATTGGGGGCAGGAGGAGAAGGGGACGACAGAGGATGAGATGGCTGGATGGCATCACTGACTTGATGGATGTGAATCTGAGTGAACTCCGGGAATTGGTGATGGACAGGGAGGCCTGGCGTGCTGCGATTCATGGGGTCGCAAAGAGTCAGACACGACTGAGCGACTGAACTGAACTGAACAACTCATCAAAGTATATAATTCCCTCACTAACACTATCAAGGGGGGCACTCTCTGTCCTCCTTCTCATGTCTATGTCGGAAGCTTTCTCGGGCCCTTTTCTTACTTTAATAAAACTCTGCTACACAAAAGCTCTTGAGTGATCAAGCCTGGTCCCTAGTCCCGAAGCTAAATTTCTTCAGAGATCACGAATCCGACATCATTCACCATAAGCTATCAAAGCTATGATTTTTCTGGTAGTCATGTACAGATGTGAGTTAGACTATAGAGAAAGCTAAGCACCAAAGAATTGATGCTTTTGAACTATGGTATTGGAGAAGACTCTTGAGAGTCTCTTGGACAGCACGGAGATCCAACCAGTCCATCCTAAAGGAAATCAGGCCTGAATATTCATTGGAAGGACTGACACTGAAGCTGAAAGTCCAGTACTTTGGCCACTTGATGTGAAAAACTGACTTACTGGAAAAAGACCCTGATGCTAGGTAAGACTGAAGGTGTGATGAGAAGGGAATGACAGAGGATGAGATGGCTGGATGGCATCACCGACTCTATGGACATGAGTTTGAGTAAATTCTGGGAGTTGGTGATGGAGAGGGAGGCCTGGCGTGCTGCAGTCCATGGAGTCACAGTGTCGGACATGATTGAGTGACTGAATTGAACTGAACTGATAACGGACACAAAGCAGGCAGCACAATGTGTGTCACAATGTTCATTTCCTTTCCACTTTAATAAATGAAAAATTTCTGAATTAAAATGATTAATAAAGCTATGTTGGTTTTTCTTTTCTTTTTAAATCTAGCTAAAATTACTGATGCATTCTATAATTTGCTATTTCCTTTTTTAGGAATATAAATGATGTTTTCATTACATCTTAAAATGCAGCCAATGAGAAGACTCCTGCAGTTTTCAATCCTTAAAACCATCAATTTGCACAGCAAGTTGCAAAGGGTATAGGAAATAGACTGCTCTTAAGCCCCGCTCCCCCCCAACTCCTTTTCCCTTTTGTCTTTCCAGTACTGAGGTATTAGAACCATTAGCCAGCTTTCTGCTACAGAAGTAACAATGATAAGGCAGCTGTTGTTAGTAAGGTTTCATTCAAACCCACAAAATTACAATTTCAAAAAAATAATCAGCAGCAGGAACCAAGAGAGGTATATTTACTAAAAATGTAGTGATTTAAGTTGCCCAGAGTGGTAAGAAAAGTAAAAACCAGAATACATATTTTAATAAGAATTGATAAGAAACAAAAGATTTAGTTAGTATTTAGCTTTCCCCTGAATGTCAATCGTATCTCGTTTGTTATTAAGTCTGATTTTTCACTTAGAATAAGGGTTTTGAAAGATATATCTAAAGATAGGTTGCAATCAACTTCTTATAGTAGAGGTTCCATACAGTTAG
>SJYA01002280.1:1469445-1560888 GCA_006410615.1 Neotragus moschatus | reverse complement strand
TATATATATATATATATATATATATATACACACACACACACACATATATACACACACATTTTAAATTATTTAATTGGAGGCTAATTATATTGAGGTGGTTTTTGCCATATTGTATGAATCAACCATGAGTGTACATGTGTCCCCCTGTCCTAAACTCCCCTCTCACCTCCCTCCCAACCCCACCCATCTGGGTTGTTTTGTATATATTAAAAACTAAGGCCTAAATAGTTTTTGAATCAATATTTCATTTCCCCAATTTTTCAATCTAGTTATTGTTGTGACCCAAGAATGAAAGAGCAGATAAAACCATAGAGGGTCTTGGAATGCAGGAACAGAAAAACCAGACCCTTATCATCCTTCCCTCTCCTGTGTATAACTATTAATGGATTTCAGGTCCTACTGAGCAGTATAACCTGTCTCCCCCCTACCGCATAGGGAGAAGGTATTTGCCTTACTTTTCACCCCACCCAGTATAAGTGCCTCATCCAATCAGCAAATGACCTGCAAGTCCCCTATCTCACTCCTTGTACCCTGGGTATAAAAGTGGACTAAGGACTCTGTTCAACATCGGTTCTCCCTTGAGCTGGCTCGCTGTTCTAAGAGTGTCTCCCACTCTAATAAACTTTATTTAGCCCTCATGCTGTCTCATGTCTGGAAAATCTTTTCCAACCCGAGCCCAAACCATGACGGTTATTTTAAGGAAATCATCCTCAAATGTCACTGAGGTACCTGCTCACAGCCAGTCATGGCTCTAATCTCCTCCACTTTTTCTTTCAATTTAAGCATAACGGAGGCAAGTATTTCTCAGAGGTTTTCCTGGGGGGGAGGGGGCGGGGGGGAGACTCTCTTACAATCATAAAATGAACACCTGTCAAAGGCATTTTAGCCCATCAACTAATGAGAGAATCAAAAAGATGGTACAACTGTGTGTACCAAAGAGAATTCAGAACACAGATAGATGAAATAATCAGGAATCCTGGATTTACAAATAAATAATAAAGAGAAACTGGATAATATCCACTATAGCAATTAAGTTGAATCTCTATCAGTTCAGTTCAGTTGCTCAGTCGTGTCTGACTCTTTGCGACCCCATGGACTGCAGCACGCCAGGCCTNTAAGTTTAAGTTTTATTCGAGGTCTTACTGAGTTTTATAGTCCGGGAGACAACCATTCAGCTCTGAGGAACTACTCTGCAGAGGTGGAGTTGGCGGGGGGTGGGGGTGGGGGGGTAAGCCAGATTGCATATGAATTTTTTTGGCTAGGAAATACATGCAGTCAAGTGTATACCTTAGCAAAGATTACTGCCAATCATAACAGATATGTCATGTTAATGATTTTAATATTTATTATCTTAGTGTTTTTCTATGGATGGGGAGATGTAAAAATCTAGGGTTATTTAAATTCTTCCTGAGATGTGCTTTGAACTATCCTAGAGCCTGTTTATCCAAAGCAGAGTGCTTCATCTTGAATTCCTCTCAGGTCTCACTGTTGCTGGGCAACTGCAGTGAGTTGTGAATTAACCCCTGTGGAACTGGGCAGTCGTTGCAATTCCTTAAATTTATTATAGAAAGTTGTCATTAAACAAAACACAATTGTCCCAGTATTTAATAGTTTGCAATGTAGTGTGCCAGGCATTATTTTTCTTGACAAAAGAGGTGAGTGCATATTGAGCCTGATGTATAATTATTACCTGCCTATCATTCAGTCCCTCCATACCATGAATTGTAATATAAAAAATTCGGCGTAGGCATTTGCCTACATATTCTGAGCTGCTAGAAGCCCGGGGGGGGATGTAACATGAAGTTAATGACATGGTGAGTGCACTGAGACTTTAAGATTTAAGGGAACAATTAAACTTCTTCAGCTTAATGTTTCATAAAATCCCTTTTGTAGCAGTGGCTTTTTAAAACTGTGTGTTAGCATTCCCTGTCCTCTCTTCTCCCAGTTTGTTAAATAATGAACTTTCCTACAGCTGCCAGAGATTCTGTCTGGGGTGGAACTCAGCAATCTACATTTTACAAACAACCTTTGGTGAATTTTCGTGTACAGAACATCAACGTTTGGTATTTGATGGGCTACACTTTGAGATTTGCTCTCTTAGAAAATCATGGAACGTTATGTTAGGAATAACTGAGAAAGAATGTTCTTATTAAACAGATCCTTTTGAGAATCTTTGAACATTTTAAACTCTCTACTGAGAAAGGGGGCAAGTGTTGCGTACTCAAAAATGTGCATGCTGTTTCAGGGGTTTTGCTTAGACCCAACTTGACAGTCCTTATCTGAGGCATCATGACATTTTACCTACCCCCAACACACTGCAAACAACTTGTCTGTCTGCTTGAACTTCATCTGTAAAGAATCCTAGGAAAGCTGTGTTAGCTTCCTGGTGCCTCCCTCTTTGATGTATACAGGGCCCGCCTCAGTGATCTAGGATTCTTTCCCTGTTTCAAGATCAGCTGTTCAGTGGTGGTCCTCAGATGTTCACCTGGTGAGCCAGTGGTTAAAGGACTTCCCCTATGGCTCAGCGGTAAAGAATCCACCTGCAGTGCAGAAGATAGATTCGATCCTTGGGTCGGGAAGATCCTCTGGAGGAAGTCATGGCAACCCATTCCAGTGTTCTTTCCTGGAGAATCCTGTGGATAGAGGAGCCTAGTGGGCTACAGTCCATAGGGTCACAAAGTGTTGGACATGACTGAAGCGACTTAGCATCCACACTAAGTGGTTTAGACCATGTTTCCACAGGGTGTGGGTTCAATCCCTGGTCAGGGAACTAAGATCCCAAACGCTGTGCAGTGTGGCCAAAAAATAAATGAATAAAAAAATATGCCAAAGTCATTTAAAATTTTTTGAAAAGAGGTCAGCTGTTTAGCAATTCTAATCTCTTTTTCAAGCTTAATTCCCGCTTGCCATGGAACATAACATATTCACAGGTTCTGGGGTTAGGACATCTTGGGGTGATGGGGCACAGGCATTAGTCTGTCTACACGAAAGCTGATTACTGTATGTTATTGGGTAGCTGTAGGTTATTTGGAAATCTTAGATTTTTTTTCCTAATGCTAAGTCACAGTTTGTCTCCTGACTTTTCACATACAGGTTTTTGTTTTGCCATGATAAATATACATGACAATCGTTGAACTACAGAGCATGGATTACGAGGTGTTTGTTGGCTTTTCTCGAGCTTGGTAGAAATTATAGTTTCATAAAACTAAACAACTATTTGGTAGTCTGTAGAGTATGAATTTAACACAATTGTTGAATCATTTCCGCTTTCACTTAACTGTCAAGGATTTAAAAATCAGTCGGTTGTGAAGTCACTTGGAGTTTTGGTTTCTTTAAAAGGTGTTTGCTGGTTGCATATTTATGAGCTATAGCATATGCCGTGTGCTTAGCCCTTCTTAGAATTCCTTATTCACGTCTCACAACCACCTAGTAAAGTTGGCATTATCTGCATTTTCATTAGGCAGAAGATACTAAGGCTCAGAGAAACTCTGGTACTCCCAAAGCCACACAATTATACTGGTAATGACCTGAAAAGGAGCCATGTGTTTTTCACTCTATGTTTAACAAATCCTTAAACATTCTCTGAACTGCAATGTGTACTGAGGGCAGAGGCTTATTCACCATACTATTACTGAGTGAAGAAATCAGCCCTAGTTGGAAGGTACCTGGTCGCTGCTAAGAAAGTAGCTGCCCTGCTGAAGGAGCAGGTTCTGTGTATTCAGGCACATGGCCCATCTAGTCATGCTTCTGGAGATGGAATCCTGTGTTGTGTGTAGGCTTTGTCCTTAACATATGGGGAGGTAAACATCAGCGGCATGGTTTCAGGAGTGTGTGTACTGAGCCCAGAGGGGCTAAGTTCAGGATGGTAAGGGAGAACAGAAGAGGCTTCCTGGAGGTGGCAGCCCTTCCAGGCTGAACGAGCAGCAGACATGAAGACCCAGAGGCTAGCTGTGATAGTTACAGAAGTGGCGAGGCATTTGCAAACCATTTTTCATCATACCCTAGGCATTTAACTTTGAAGAGTTTCCATCGCTGCCTTTTCAGAGAAAATGGCTTAGTTTGGAATTAATTAATAATTAATAAGATGTTAATATTGTTGGTTTTAAGTTGTCTCTGAGGAATGACGTGTTGATGTAAAATAACATGAGAGGAGGAAAATAAATGAGCTTCCATCTTTGCAGTGCTTCGCCCAGTATCTGACTTGCGTATGTAGATGTTAAGTAAACATATCTGGGGAAGCTAAAAATCTCAGAAGTTATATTAAAAAAAAACTCCTATCTACAGTATCGCACATTTGCAGCTAGTGAACCAGTTTGTGTCATTTTATGAGAAAATTAAATTTATTGACAGCATTTAAAAACTAGAATCTTCAGATAAACAGTCTAAATTTTTGTCTTCCATTGAAAATTTAAAGTTAGGGCCTGTATGGTGACAGACGGTTGAGACTGACTAGTGACCATTCTCTTTAGGTAAGAAATTACATACTTTCTAGTTGACCGTTTTCTCCTCTCTGTTACCTCTCAGCCAGCAGGACTGCCTGTCCTTTGAAATCTGTTGTCACCTCTGGTTGTTCTTTTCTTGCACTCTTAGCTCTATGGAGAGCAGAAAACGAGAGAGAGGTTAGGGAAAATGGGAGAGAGCAGTGTGTGCGTGTGTGTGTGTATAAAGGAGGAAATTTATCATAGATTGAACATGAAAATGAAGCATGACTGGAGCTGAAGAAACGTACAAGGTACTGATGGTAGCAGTAGTTTAGTCGCTAAGTCGTGTCTGACTCTTGCCACCCCATGGTCAGGCTCCTCTGTCCATGGGATTCTCCAGGCATGAAAACNGTGTGTGTATAAAGGAGGAAATTTATCATAGATTGAACATGAAAATGAAGCATGACTGGAGCTGAAGAAACGTACAAGGTACTGATGGTAGCAGTAGTTTAGTCGCTAAGTCGTGTCTGACTCTTGCCACCCCATGGTCAGGCTCCTCTGTCCATGGGATTCTCCAGGCATGAAAACTGGAATGGGTTGCCATTTCCTTCTCCAGAGGGTCTTCCCAACCCAGAAATCGAACCCGGATCTCCTGCATTGCAGGCAGATTCTTTACCAACTGAGCTATGAGGGAAGCCCAAGGTACTGATAACCCACTTCTTTCTCCTGTTTCCTCTAAGCATCTGAGTTTTTGATGGTGGTTCTATAACAAGGAGAGGACTTCTTTGTTAAGAGTCAGTGGTGTGGCATGTTGACCTGTAACAGACTACCAGACATTTCTTGAGCAAAGATGGGCTTATTCGGGATCTGCAGAGAAGAGCGGTTTGGGGTCTGCAACCGTGGGGAGCCACATTCTAATCCCCACAAGCTCAGGAAGGAAAACAATGCAGAGGGGCAGAGGAGGTGGGAGGCTACAGTGAGCAAAGAGTCCCCGGCTTTTCATTGGCTGAGTCCTCGCCGGGAAAGAAGAGGAATCAGTCTTCTTCCTGTTGGGCTTTGCAGTTATCACAGCGTGTGAGACATCCTTCTGGTCTCCCAGCTCTGTTTCATTGAAATTTCTGTTTATTAATTTTTACAGTTATTTTTGCCAAAGTATAAATANGGTTTATTCGGGATCTGCAGAGAAGAGCGGTTTGGGGTCTGCAACCGTGGGGAGCCACATTCTAATCCCCACAAGCTCAGGAAGGAAAACAATGCAGAGGGGCAGAGGAGGTGGGAGGCTACAGTAAGCAAAGAGTCCCCGGCTTTTCATTGGCTGAGTCCTCGCCTGTTTTAGGCCAGGCTCTAATTAAATCTTTCTACACTGATATTGATGAGACTATTACTGTTCTTTGAGTTCTTTAAGCATGGAAACAAACATACAAACTGGCTGAACTATAGGATTTCTTAGAAGGGTAAAACACCAGAGTGCCTGGGCCATATCGTTTCTTGTAGGGCTCCCATTGTCTGCTCTCTTTCTCTGATTTACGTTGGTTTTCTCCACACACTTGTCAATCTACTTACTCATGGTTTTTCTTTTTCTGTCATGTCAACTTGCTTTGCCTTAATGCCGACGCAGGTCCTTACATTCGTTGCTCTTTCAGTTTAGTTCAAGCACACACCACCATTTTTGTGATCTAATTCCAGATTCCCTGGGCAGAGAAGCTGATGACCCCATGTAGGTCAGTTGTAGTATAGAACACAGGGTTGATTCCATCAAAGACTGCAGTTCGGACATTTCCTTTAAAAGGGAAATGTGAGTTGGGAATCAATGATGTCTGTTATTCTGACCACTTGATTAGAGTAGTGAAGTCCTTCATTTTAATTGTTTTAGGGTTAAGTATTGACTAGAGAAAATGGATGGTCAATTAACAAGGCAGAATGGCTACTCAGTAGTTGAGATCTGTGGTCATCTAAGGTGAACTCTGGGAGTTACTGATGGACAGGGAAGCCTGGCGTGCTGCAATTCATGGGGTCACAAAGAGTCGGACATGACTGAGCGAGTGAACTAACTAAGAAAAATAGAAAGGGGATGAATGAGATCTTAGTAGAAGCAGCAGCAGGATAATCTGGTAAGATTTGGATTATCAGGAAGTACTTAGTATGCATTGCTTTAAAACTTTTCATTCACAATATTAAAATGGGATATTCCAAGGAGCCATTACATACTGGACATTCACTATTTCTGGGCTTCATTTTAGATTCTTTTTGAACTTCCCTTCTGATTTGGTGGGCTCTGCACACCAATTCAGGGAGCACAGGTTCAATCCCTGGTTGGAGAACTAAGATCCTACAGGCGGCAGTGCGGCCTGAAAAAGGATTCTTTACCTCTGTCACTTCTAATCATAAGACCCATGCAAAGGTTAGTTGTGTTTTATGGGTGAAGAGATAGTCCGTGAGGTTTAGTGGTTTGCCCAAGGCTGGTAAGTGAATGACTGCTTTGGAACTATGCACGTGATAATATACAGAGGAAGAAAAGAGGTCCTTGCTTGTTGGATATCTTGGAGTAGACTGACTGTGACTAATCATGGTTGGGAACTGAATATTTGTGTCCTCCCCAAATTCATACATTGCAACCTAATGGGCAGTGAGAGGGTGTTAGGAGGTGGGGGCTTGGGCAGGGGCCTGGGTCAGGGTGAGAGGAGCCCTCTTGAGTGGGACCTGGTGCCCTTGTGAAAGAGACTCCAGAGAGCTGCCTCGCGCCCCCCCCCCACCCCCGCCATGTGAAGACACCACAAGAAGATGCTCTCTGTGAACCGGGACGTGGGCCCTCATCAGCCACCATCCCAGATGGGCCAGCATCGTGATCTTGGACTCTCCAGCCTCCAGAATCGTGAGAAATAAATGTTGTTTATAAGCCACCAGCCTCAGGTATTTTCTCATAGCAGTCCCACTGGGCAGTGGGCTCATCAACTCAGGGCACGTGTTCACAAGAAAGGGTTACAGCCAAACAGAATCGGGTCTCTGCCAGCCAGAAAAAAGTTGGAAAAGTGAGAGCTTTTATTGAGAGCTTACCATGTACCATTCCCCTTTCTCAGCCCTTCATGTGAATTCACTCAGTACTTAAGGCAGCTAATACTGTGCCGTGGTGATAGAAATCTAGTTTCAACCCAGGCTGCCTGACACCAAAGCCGGTTCTTTCCCTAACCACAGCGTTTCTCAGTGCCAAGTAATAACTTGACTGTAGATATCAGCAGAACAGTGTCAACATGCTGAAGTTCTGTGCACTCTGTATGTTTTAGCAAACACCTGCCTTTTTTTTTTTTTTTTTTTTTTAATAAGTGAGGCATTTGAGTAATATCTACATTGTGAAATGTTTTGTCAGGAACAGTTGTGATGTCTTAAGTTTTTTATTTTAAATAACTTAAGATATTAATATTCTAGACTGTGTATAAAGGATATTAGGACCATTCAAGAGTTAAAAGTATATGTCAGTGTCCTCTCTGTAAGTTTCTAAGATGATCCACTCTTGAATATATGCCTTATTGTTGTCTTGAGCATCAATTTGCCTTTATGACAAAATGTGTAAATCCCCAAACCGTTAGTCATATGTTCATTCTTCCACTACACTCTGAGTGGTGATTTCTTTTTACCTTTGTTCCAAGATTGCAAAATTAACTGAGATTCATGTAGAATTTACATTTTCTAGTTTAATACCAGAAAGACCAGTGCTGCAAGCTGAAACCTCTTCTGAAGTGTTTGGTTTATTTCACTCAGGAAATGGTTCTTCAGCTACACTGACATACCTTCAAATCACTGGGTGGGTACTAAGCGTATGAAGGAATCAACAGGTTCTGTAAACAAAGTGGACTGTATTGTGCCTCTTTATTTTTTGTTGCCGGGGGCCAGCGTGGGAATCCCACCCATGACAGGGTCATGCGGCAGAAATCCGATGGGCAAGGCCATTCGGATTTCAGGGGTTCCCCCTGAGTTTCCCTGAGCAGCTACCCCTCAAAAAAAGGAAACCAAAATAAGCCTGCTGCCAGGAGCCAGCATGAGGAATCCCACCCGTGACAAGGTCACGTGGCAGAGACCTCGATGGGCAAGGCGATTCGAGTCTCAGGTTTTCCCCCTGGTATTTCCTGAGCATGTACCCCCCAAATAAGAATCTGCCTGACTTATTATAATTTTCTGTTCTTCTGACACTCTCTGGAAAAAGTTAATTCAAGGCTTTAGTCTTCTGCATTTGAAAGGAGTGTTTCANATGTTACTCTTCTGCTGAAAACCCTCCAAGAGCTTCTCATTAATCTCAGAAGAAAATCTGAAGCCCTGACTGTGGTTGACAAGGCCCAATATGATACAAACCCTCCACCTCTATGACTTCAGCTCTGACTGCCTCTCCTCAGTCTGAGTCCACTCTACCACACTGGCTCCCTTGGTGAATTCTGAACATACCAAGGATGCTCTCAGCTCGTTCTTGTGCTTGCGCTTTCCTCTGTTCAGAAGGCCCTTCTGACAGATCTGCAGGGCTTCCTCCATTCAATTCTGCTCCCTTTGTCAGAGGAAGGCTTCTCTGATGAACCAGGAAAGTAGTCCTCCCCTGCAACTGGGTACCCTTACCTCCCTTACATTTCTTAAAAGGATCTGGTCCTTTACGTGCCTTTTCAGTGTCAAGTATTCTAAGTCGGTAAAGGAGAACAGGTAACACGTTCATGGATATCTTCACTTCGTGTTTAAAATCCCATTGTTTTAGATTTATAGTTGTGACCATTTCAAAGCATGTGCTGTTTTTCTTTTCTTTTTTGTCAGTAATATCCTTGTGGACATAGCTATGCCTGTGGCACTGCAAGCAAGTTCAATATTTTTTTGTTCAATATTTTTGTGTTTATTTCTTTTACTCAAAGTATTTTCATGCCTTTTCATTGCTGTTTATAGAATGTCAAACCCGTTAATCATGTAGTAAAGTGTACTGGGAGGTACTGTGGCTGTGTACTATCAGGTAGTAGTCCCAGCTTACTTTTCTGAACTTTGACCGACTTTTCATTTTCATTATGTCCTCCTCTTTAGCCAGACTAAGCTATGTTTCCTTCCTCTTTGTTTGCATATGATGTTTCCCTATCCTGGAATATCTCTGTTGGCCCCTCACCATGGTTTTTTTGCTTGGCAGATTTTTTAAAAATTAAATGTTATTTTTTCATTGTAAAAAATATATATAAAATTTACTATTTTAACTATTTTTAAATGTGTAATTCCAGGACACTGAGAGCATTCACACTGTTGTATGGCCATTACTGTGGTCTCCAAAACGTTTTCATCATCACAAACTGAAACTCTGTACCCACTAAACAGTAACTCCCCGTTCCCTGTCCACCCAGCCCTTGGTAACTACTATTCTACCTCCTCTCTGAATTTGCCTGTTCTACGTAGGTACCTCATTAAAAATGGAGTCATAAAATATTTGTCTTTTTGTGTCTGGCTTATTTCACTTAGTTTAATGTTTTCAAGTTTCATCCATGTTATTGCAGGTATCTGAATTTCACCCGTTTTGGAGGCCGAATCACATTTCATTGGCTCTGTATACCACATTTTGTTTATTCATTCACATATCAATGGGCACTTGGGGGTTTGCACTTTTTGGCCACTGTGAATAGTGCTGCTGTGAACAGGGTTGTGCAAACACCTCTTCTTGTTCGTGCTTTCGTTTCTTTTGGGGATATAGCCAGAAGTGAGATTGCCTCCTCAAATAAATGATCATTCATTGTTGAATGTTTTGAGGACCCATTGGGTGGTTTCTACACAGAAGCTGCATTGTTTTACTTGTTTTACTTTCCCTCCGGTAGTGCACAAGGGCTCTTAATTTCTCCACATCTTGCCAACACTTGTTTTCTGCATTTTTGAGAATAGCCATTCTAATGTGGATGAAGCGGGACTAGCATACAAATCAAGATTTCCTTTCCTGATCAGCTAGAATCTCTTCTCTCAGCCCTTTGGCATGCTGACAGCAGGGTCATCTGCTCGCCCCGAGCGCTTGTGTGTTTGTCTTGATGTCCCATTTAAACTATAGCCCTTGAGGTCAGGGTTCTGGTCTCTGGGTTGAGGGCTGGGACAGCGGGAGCTCTGTAAGCGTTCCTTGAGTGCCTCATTTGCCCTTTCGCTTTAGTAGGCGGTATTAAGACGGCACCACAGGAGGTGCACCAGCTGCCAGTGGCATTAATGAGAGTTAGGTTTTCACATGTGCAGTGCAGTTAGAGGTCAAGAGCTAGGGCACTGTAGCAATGAGGACAAGGCTGGATAAGGCAGAGTAGAAAGGGAACCGTCAAGGGTAGGTTGGGAAGGTGAGAGGAACCTGTGAATCTGTCTCTCCTTACCTGAATGAATTGTGAAGTAAGATATTGTCGTTTGTGTATGTAGGCGGGGGTCGCTTCAGTCATGTCCAACTCTTTGCGACCCTGTGGACTGTAGCCCGCCAGGCTCCTCTGTCCATGGGACTCTCCAGGCAGGAATACTGGAATGGGTTGCCATGCCCTCCTCCAGGGGATCTTCCCGACCCAGAGATCAAACCCGTGGCTCTTGTGCCACAGTCAGCTCCCGGTTTTGTTTTTGCTGACTGTATAGAGCTTCTCCATCTTTGGCTACAAGAATATAGTCAATCTGATTTCAGTATTGACCATCTGGTGACATCCATGTGTAGAGTCTTCTCTTGTGTTGTTGGAAGGAGGTGTTTGCTATGACCAATGCGTTCTCTTGGCAAAACTCTATTAGCCTTTGAGCTGCTTCGTTTTGTACTCCAAGGCCAAATTTGCCTGTTACTCCAGATATCAAAATCTTGACTTCCTACTTTTGCATTCGAGTCCCCTATAATGAAAAGGACATCTTTTTTTGTGGTATTAGTTCTAGAAGGTCTTGTAGGTCTTCATAGAACTGTTCAACTTCAGCTTCTTGCATTCCTGGTCGGAGTTATTGCAGTGCTATGCAATAGCTATTGTAATGCTCAAAATTTTCCAAGCCAGGCTTCAAAAGTACATGAACAGTGAAATTCCAGATGTTCAAGCTGGATTTAGAAAAGGCAGAGGAACCAGAGATCAAATTGCCAACATCCGTTGGGTTATTGAAAAAACAAGAGTTCCAGAAAACCATCTACTTCTGCTTTATTGACTGTGCCAAAGCCTGTCGCTGAGTGGATCACAACAAACTGGAAAATTCTTAAAGACATGGGAATACTAGACCACCTGACCTGCCTGCTGAGAAATCTGTATGCAGGTCCAGAAGCAACAGCTAGAACTGGACATGGAAGAACAGACTGGTTCCAAATCGGGAAAGGAGTACATAAAGGCTGTATATATTGTCACCCTGCTTATTTAACTTATATGCAGAGTATATCATGCAGAATGCTGGGCTGGATAAAGCACAAGCTGCAATCAAGATTGCTGGGAGAAATATCAATAACCTTATATATGTAGATGACACCACCCTTACGGCAGAAAGTGAAGAAATAAAGAACCTCTTGATGAACCTGAGAGAGACGAGTAAAAAAGTTGGTTTAAAACTCAATATTCAGAAAACTAAGATCATGGCATCCAGTCCCATCACTTCATGACAAATAGATGGGGAAACAGTGGAAACAGTGAGAGATTTTACTTTCTTGTGCTCCAAAATCACTGCAGATGGTGACTGCAGCCCTGAAATTAAAAGATGCTTGGTCTTGGAAGAAAAGCTATGACCAACCTAGACAGCATATTAAAAAGCAGAGACACTACTTTGCCAACAAAGGTCTGTTTAGTCAAAGCTGTGCTTTTTCCAGTAGTCATGTGTGGATGTGAGAGTTGGACTATAAAGAAAGCTGAGTGCTGAAGAATTGATGCTTTTGAACTGTGGTGTTGGAGAAGACTTGAGAGTCCCTTGAACTGCAAGGAGATTCAACCAGTCAATCCTAAAGGAAGTCAGTCCTGAATATTCGTTGGAAGGACTGATGCTGAAGCTGAAACCCCAATACTTTGGCCACCTGATGGGAAGAACTGACTCATTTGAAAAGACCTTGATGCTGGGAAAGATTGAAGGCAGGACGAGAAGGGGACAACAGAGGATGAGATGGTTAGATGGCATCACCAACTCGATGGACATGAGTTTGCGTGAGCTCTGGGAGTTGGTGATGGACAGGGAGGCCTGGCGTGCTGCATTCCATGGGTCGCAAAGATTGGACATTAATGAGCTACTGAACTGAACTGACCTTTTCTGCTTTTTAAAAAAATCTTTCCCTTTAAACTTTTTTCTTTAGTTTTTCTGTTTAACTTGCCTATTTGTCCCACACCATCTAATACCTACTTAACACAGTTTCTGGTATTGTCAGTCACATCAGCTGATTTCTCAGTTAATGTACTTTTGTAGTTTCTGTATTTCTCTAGGCATGTAGGTTCAACCAGTCTCCCGAAGGACTTCTCTTTTACTTCTACAGAGGAAGCAACCTCCAGTCTTCTGTTGAAGGATGGTGGTGTTACTCAGTACTTAAATAGCCTTCACCCAAGTCTTCAAAGGGCCAGTGTTTCCAGAGGTCTCAGTCCGGCCAGTTCTTGGACCTTTGGGAAATTCTCATATAAACCAGGTTGATTATCTCAGTTTTTTCCACTTTGGCTTAGCATTCAGCTTTCTTAGACTTTCTTAGTCAATCATTTGTCTCACTATCTACATTATTCACTTCTCTGCTTCCAGCAGTGTTGTTCTAGTGTTCTTTCTTTTCTCCCTGCTCTTGTGAGTTTGTGTCTAAAAGTAACAAGAAACAAAGAAACGAAAAGCATATGTAATAAAGCCATCAAGTAGAGACAGGTACTGTGGTCATTTTGGAGTGAATCCTTTCAGTCTTTGTGTACATACAAGCTAAATAGGTAGAAATTGGATTATGCCGTGTGTGTGTGTGTGTGTGTGTGTGTGTGTGTGTGTGTGTGTAGTCGCTAAGTTGTGTCTGACTCTTGAAATTGGATTATACCGCACGCGTGTGTGCGTGTGTGTGCAGTCACTAAGTTGTGTCTGACTCTTTGCAACCCCATGGCCTGCCACGCTGCTTCCCTGTCCTTTACTTAGGCCACGTGTACTGTTTGAGGGACATCTTTCATGTTTGTTACTTTTAATACTATACTCAGACAAACTGTTATGCATGTTTTCTGTTGTTGCTCATTGACATTTTCAGTCTATTCTTATGTCAAAATAAGTATTTGAACAAAGATCCATGTGACATCCTTGCCTTTCTTAATTCAAAACTGCTGTGTTGATATGACTTTGTGCTCTGATACTGATTTTGAAATTCCTTGTACTTCATATGGCCTTTTTTTCATTCAGCCTGCAGGTGGCAGAATTGCTTTATCTAAGCAGAAATTTTAAAGGTCAATTTTATTTAATGAGTTCTTACATTAGAAAGAGAAGTGATTAAATGAAAAGCTTTCTCTATATTAGGAAACAAGGAAATTAAAGAACAGAGAGCTGTGCTAATAAAGTAGTGGGTAATTTATTTCTTCGATTTGTCTGTCTTCATGATTTCTGTGTTTGGATTATAGTTTCATTATGGAACAGAGCACGACCCTATGTAAATTGTGGAATTTCCTTAATTGTTAGAGTAATGGAGCTTAGATCTGCTTCATATTAGCCACCAAGCTATTTGTTCTGCCTTTGTATTTTAAGAGTTTGCTCATATTAATCTTTTTTTTAAAATCTAGAGACCTTTCAGAATTGATGTGTAGCTCTTCACTTTAAAACTTTTTAAATAGGTTTTGCTGATCTATGAGTGTTTTAAAATTAAAGACATGCTTTAGAGAATAAGAAATTAGATTAATGCACTACATTTGAAGTTGAAAACTGAATTATGCTTTATAAAGATTGGAAGATCAGATTTGAAGAAATTAGGAATTGTTTGGAGAAGGCAATGGCATCCCACTCCAGTACTCTTGCCTGGAAAATCCCATGGATGGAGGAGCCTGGTGGGCTGCAGTCCATGGGGTCGTGAAGAGTTGGACGCAACTAGCGACTTCACTTTCACTTTTCACTTTCATGCATTGGAGAAGGAAAGGGCAACCCACTCCAGTGTTCATGCCTTGAGAATCCCAGGGACAGGGGAGCCTGGTGGGCTGCCGTCTATGGGGTCGCACAGAGTCGGACATGACTGAAGCGATTTAGCAGCTATAGATTCAGTGAGTGAGTGATCGCTCATATGCTCAAATGCCTGATGAAGAAGGTGAAGCAGCAGTGTGCTAAGAAAAAATGTGTTCTAAAAATATAAAATATATACTAAAAAATGACAGCGCCATTCTGTTGAGGCAGAAAATGAGATTAAAACAGTTATGATGGATTGATGAGACTCTTAAAATCAGTATATTTAAATGTAAACTGGAAANGTGATCGCTCATATGCTCAAATGCCTGATGAAGAAGGTGAAGCAGCAGTGTGCTAAGAAAAAATGTGTTCTAAAAATATAAAATATATACTAAAAAATGACAGCGCCATTCTGTTGAGGCAGAAAATGAGATTAAAACAGTTATGATGGATTGATGAGACTCTTAAAATCAGTATATTTAAATGTAAACTGGAAACGTGCGTTACTCTAGTTACCTTAAAATATTTTAAATATTGTCTTTAACTGCTACAGCAGGGCAGACTTATCAGCCAATATATATACTTTTTAGCTTGATAAAAAGAAACAACACTAAAATGACTGCTAGAGAGTTAGTCTTAACAAAATATGGGGTACTTTTTGAGTACTAATTGAAACAACCTGTATGACCAGGGGAATAAAAAACCACATTTCCTTTATTATTACTATAGTTGTGCCAGTTAGGAATAGGAACTGTAGTTGGTGCCAATTTCAAGGCTTCCTCAGTTTGCTAGGAGAAAGGTAGAATGTACTGCTTATTGAAATGAGAAGTGAAGTGATATATAACTTCTAATGGAATTAAGCAATGTTATGTACAGGTTAAAATTCAAGGAGTCTGGAAAAGCCCATTCTATCTTCAAAAGAATTGATGGCAGCCATCAGATATTAGTTATGTGCAGCCCTTCATTCAAAACTGGTATTATGACTGTATAATTACCTTCCCACTGAAAAATATATATTTGGAAAAGGTGCGTATAATATTCAGGAAGAATGAGGATATACTAGAATGAAGTATTCATTTTCATTAATAAATTAATACTTCCTTTTTAAAATGATTTTCCAGCATGAGAGTCTGAGGATAGATAGATTGGTCAGATTAATCAGAAAACACGTTGCACATTTTACTCTCCATAAGTCAGTATAATCAATCAGGAGATAGTACTGAATAATGGAAATGTGCAGAAAGTCTTTGTATTTTTGTCACCTTCATTTCAGAGAAGGATAATGATCTATTACAGAATTTTTATGTTTTATTGTCATTATTCAGAGAAGCAATTCCAGTTCACCCATGAAGGGTGGCTGTATGAGGAATGATGTTTTTACGTTTAAAATATGAAAATTTTTATGGTTCTTGATGTGGGAATTCATAAAATAATGTGAAATTTTAATAATAAAGTACTTAATTTCAGAAATAATGGGAGATGTGATAGTCTTCTAGGTGAGAGACTATAATAGAGAATCATAAAATAAATATTAGTTGTATCATGGCACCTAGAACCAGGATATAAAAATATCGGAGACTTTGTTTTGAGAAAATCGAGTTCGTGTTTGTCATTCATCAGAATCTGGACACAGAATCATTGCAGCTCATTTAGTTTGCCTCCTTGTATTGAAACTATATGATGTATAAATTTGCTATGTATGTGGTTGTGAACTATTCCATCTCATAATGTCAGGCTTGAACTTTTAATAGAGAGGGATTGTTAGGCTATTTGATTAGACACATGAAGAATACTCACATTTGAATTTCTGAGTGAATAGGCTATAAATAACCAATGACTAATTAGTTGATGGTCCATATTGGTAAGGATCATCAATTATTGATAAGTGGTAATAGAGCGTAGGAGAGTACAGCCTTGAGAGTTTGACAGAATTCAGATCCCTTGATCAGGGGCTATATTTTTCTCATTGATGAAATGGGTGTGTTGACTTAGAATTTGGTTTGGGCTCTATCACTGTTGGGTATTATTAAGAGTGATGATTCTACATTTGTATCCTTATAGTTTAGTACCAGTTGAGAAAGGGCAAAAAGTCAGGGTGGAGATCAGAGTAACAGTTTTAACGCTGATGATGTTGTTCGATTGGAAACTGTGACTTAAGTCTGTGGCCTTCTACAGTTGGACTCCTAAGTATAGCCCCTGTGTACACTTTGGCCTTTTGTTTGAGAGAGAGAGTTTGTGTGTATAAACTTCACATCCTGAGTAACTTCCCAGCACCCACTGGGCCTGCTGGCAGGAACAGAGAGAGTTGGACTTGCTCTCTGCTGTGAAGGGCAGGTCCATTTATGCCTAGTGCATAGAAGAACTGAAGGGAAAATGCAGGCTCACCATAGGCAGGCAGGTCTTATAATGAGGAGAAGACGGAGGCAGCTGTATTTGTCCGGGTCCTTTTCCCAGTCCTTTAGAGGGGAGTGAGTGAAAAATGTGGGGAGGACTAGAAGCTTCCTTCCAGATATTTCAGAGATGGAGCTCCTCTACCATGAAGCCATGGGAACTCCCCACTTGAAATTACATTAAAATTATTTGTTTCTGAAAGAAAGTGTTTAACTTCATTTAACATTAGTATTAAATTTCCTTATTTCCAACCCCAAAACATCAATGGGGAGAAAAAGTCCTGTTCTACTCTTTTCCACATTTGAAATATGCTAGATGTGATATGTTTTGCTTTTTTATGTCAGAGAGTTGAATAAGAAGAGAATAAGTTTTGTGGAGAATTTCAGGGAATGTAGTTTGTTACTGTGGCTGCTGCTAAAGAAGCACTGGAGTGGGTAACTATTTATTAGTATAAACTTCCTGTAAATTGTAGTGTGACAGCTATGTGCTCTGGTCCTGGAAGGTGGGACTGTCGGGAAGCTCATCTGGCGAATATATGAAATGTCTTCCTTTTTGATACCTGAGGGAAAAGTAGCTCTGCTTTATTGAGAGGTCACCCTGGCTTGAGTCTATCTTTTTGGATCTTTAATTGAATTCTGGTATAAAACACAATCTCAGATCAATTTAATTACATAAGTTCTCTTGCCAGATCATCTGCAACAAGGCAGACCTCTCCTTTTCACACTTAACAGTAAGAACCCTTGATTCTTTTTTTTTTAATTTTAATTTTTACTTTATTTTACTTTACAATATTGTATTGGTTTTGCCATACGTTGACATGAATCTGCCACGGGTGTACATGAGTTCCCAATCCTGAACCGCCTCCCACCTCCCACCCCATATCATCTCTCTGGATCATCCTCGTGCACCAGCCCCAAGCATCCTGTATCCTGTATAGAACATAGACTGGCGATTTGTTTCTTACATGATAGTATACATGTTTCAGTGCCATTCTCCCAAATCATCCCACCCTCTCCATCTCCCTCAGAGTCCAAAAGTCCATTCTATACATCTGTGTCTCTTTTGCTGTCTCGCATACAGGGTTATCAATACCATTTTTCTAAATTCCATATATATGTGTTAGTGTACTGTATTGGTGTTTTTCTTTCTGGCTTACTTTGTATAATCGGCTGCAGTTTCATGCATCTCATTAGAACTGATTCAAATGTATTTTTTTTAATGGCTGAGTAATCCTCCATTGTGTATATGTACCATAGCTTTCTTATCCATTCATCTGCTGATGGACATCTAGGTTGTTTCCATGCCCTGACTATTATAAACAGTGCTGCAATGAACATTGGGGTACATGTGTCTCTTTCAATTCTGGTTTCCTCGGTGTGTATGCCCAGCAGTGGGATTGCTGAGAACCCTTGATTCTTGAATAGTATGTAATGTTAAATGAAAGTAAAAGCACAACCAGTTTCTTAAAATTTAATCTTGATTATTCTGTTGGAAATCTAATCTTAGTTATTATGATGTAGGTTATCAGATACCAGTTTATTTTCTTTTGATTTGCCTTTTCCTTTGGTTGTTTTACCTGTAAATATTTTTTTTTGTAGTGACAAAGGGGAAGGAGAAAAAGATGAAACATAAGTCAACTTTTTTTTTTTAATCTTGTAAGCACCTGGCTTGAAAATATGCATAGAGGACATGGGGGAATGATGAAAAAGGAATTGAAAATATTCTGGAAAAGATTACTGAACACTTAGTTTGACCAGTTGGGTGTTTTTCAGACTGGAATATTTTTTTCCTCAGATTGAATTTCATATTAATTTACTGAACTTTTTGTTGATGCCTCATGGGGTATATTTGGAGAAGGCCCTCTCCAGTACTCTTGCCTGGAAAATCCCATGGACAGAGGAGACTGATGGGCTGCAGTCCATGGGGTCACAAAGAGTTGGACGCCACTGAGCGACTTCACTTTCACTTTTCACTTTCATGCATTGGAGAAGGAAATGGCAACCCACTCCAGTGTTCTTGCCAGGAAAATCCCAGGGATGGGGTAGCCTGGTGGGCTGCCGCCTATGGGGTCACACAGAGTCGGACACGACTGAAGTGACTTAGCAGCAGCAGCATGCGATGTATTACTTGCTGTGTTTAATCTTTCCTTTGTTCAATTTCAGCTGATCCTATTAAGATACTAATGCCATCATTGTCTCCTACAATGGAAGAAGGGAACATTGTGAAATGGCTGAAAAAGGAGGGTGAGTAGTACATTACTAATACCTGTGTTACTTGGTCATTTTTGTTTTTTCCTAATCTGCTGGTTTACACAATACATGATATACATGAAATGATTGGTTCTTATGCTTGTTAACCTTTGTTGTTTAAGTAAAAATTTCTTGTGGCAATATAGCAAAGGTTTTATGGAGTTAGCCTGTATCTTTTCACAAGCAGAGAATGATCAGCTAGTTTAAGGCTTTTTTTGCAAGTTTTAGTTCTTAAAAACACTTCCTTTAGTTTCAGCATCATAAAACTCAATTCCCTAAAGTTGGTTTGTTACTTTATAATGATTCTGTGTATGTGTGTTTTCCTGTAGCTAGGCAATCTGATTATAACCTTCATTGGAAGGAACACAAAAATACTAAAAAAAACTTACAGAAGAGCAGCAGAGGAGAGTTGTAGACCTACTAGATTTTGAAACATGTTATTAAGCTTTTGTAACTAAAACTGTGGTATTGGTGTATAAAAAGACATACTACTAGAACTGAATAGAAAATGAGGAAATAGACACCGATGCACACCATTATTTAGTGTTTAAATAGTGAAGGAAGATGATACTAGATTTTGTCCTTGTGCTGTGCCAGGGGTGAATTACAAATGTCTCAGTCACTTAATGTACAAAAACGAAACCAGACGAGTACTAGGGGAAAAAAGCTGGTGAATTCCTCTGGAAGTAGATAATTACCCTAACTACAACTCAAACTCCAGATGCAATNGGAACAAAACTAGGCTGAGATACTAACAGTTTTGTGCGATACTTGGCCGCATCTGGAACCCATGTAGAACTTGCTTTATCAGCCATGTTACTGCTGCCATGCTTGGTGTTTGTTATCTGTCAGAAACTGTCATTTTATTTGGGCTTTCCTTCTGTCATGTGACTGGGAATCTTGAATATTTCAAACAACTTTTGAGCAAACCTTTGACTGTACCTAACTAATATGGTGTATAGAATTCAGAAATAAAACTGCCTTGGATGAGTTGATCACTGAATTGTTGTTACCAGGTGCTACTGGAAAGTTAAATGGGTCTCTGGCTTTTATTGTAGGTGGCTTTGGTTTCTGTTTTTTTCTGAGGATCTGTATACATGTTTGGATGCTAAAATGGAAAAATTTTTAAATGTGTGTTTCACACATAACTTCAGTGTTGTTTCACTGTACTACTGTTTTAACAGCTTTTGAGGTATCATACACACACTGTAGTCTTCACCTATTTTAAATNCTTTTATTGTAGGTGGCTTTGGTTTCTGTTTTTTTCTGAGGATCTGTATACATGTTTGGATGCTAAAATGGAAAAATTTTTAAATGTGTGTTTCACACATAACTTCAGTGTTGTTTCACTATACTACTGTTTTAACAGCTTTTGAGGTATCATACACACACTGTAGTCTTCACCTATTTTAAATGCACGATTCATTGATTTTTAGTGAATATATAGAGTTCTGAAACTGTCATCAAAATCCAGTTTTAGAACATTTCTATCACCCCCCAAAAAATCCCGAATGCTTGATTACAGTCACTTCTTTCTCTTATCACTATCTTGATCTGCTTTTGTCTCTAAAAATTTGCCTTCTCTGGGCATTTAATGTAAATAGAATCATGTTTTATGAAGCCTTTTGTGACTGGCTTCTTTGACTTAGCGTGATTTTGCAGTTCATCCATGTTGTAGCATGTATCAGCAATTCATTCCTTCTATTGCTGAATCACCTTTCATCTTTATGAATAGCATTTCACGTTTGTTGTTAATATTTCTACCGTGTCAGAATTCTAGAGTTGGTGAGTGGAATTACAGATTATGTTATTCAGCAGAGCTTTCTGTGGTGATGGGAGTGCTCTGTGTCTGCGCTGTCCAGTGTAACAGGCACTAGCCACATGTGTGAGGGGCATTGCCGTAGAATGTGAGAGCCAGAGGGATGGAGGGAGGGGAGCTTTGCCTAGCAGTTCCTTCTCAAACAGCTGCTCATGCCTTCAGCCCTCAGAGTAGGACTTCAGATGGCCTAGCAGCTGAGTTGCCTGGCTGGTGGGGCATACAAATGGTATCTTTTCCTGTGTGGTGGAAAGAGTTGGCAAATCCTGACTAGGGGCCCCTTCGCTATCCTCCTACGCTGCCTGGGCACTGACTGGACGGGGCTTCTTGGCCTGCTTGTTAGTCTGCTTCCTCAGTCAGACTGGAAGCTTCTTGAAGCAGGTCTATTGTATTATTATTTACCATCGGGCCTTGCGCCGTGTCATTCACATAGGGGCAGCTAGTAAATATTTGTGTTGATGAACAGTTATTTTTGTTTCTCATCATAGTTGTCATCATGGTTCAATTTAACACTAAGAGGAGGTGTTTTCTTTACTGTTCATGTAGACGTGACTGACTTGGTCTCCCGCCGCTGCCACCACACACACCTTTTAAGTAAAGACTTTCATTCTTCACATTCGGCAGAACAGAATTATTTTGCGAAAGTCGTAGAATGTGCTTAGTTGATACGGATCACCACTGTCTGGTCTGGACACACCCAGGATCTGAAAGAGAAAGGGACGCCTGCCTGCCTGCACTCCAGTCCTCAGCCGCCCGCCGGGACAAAGGCTCAGCATGATGACGATGCTGGCTTCGGTGCTGGGGAGCGGCCCCCGGGCGGGCCTCTGCTCTGGCCCCTCCTGGGGCCCGCACTCTCGCTCCGGGCCCGCTCCACCTCGGCTGCTGACCCGCACCGCGAGGCGATGGCGCAGGGACGCGCAGGAACACGGCGAGGCCGCGGGCTCCTTCTGCAGCCAGGCAGCCCTCCTCCTCGCGGCAGCTGGGGAGCCGTCTGTCGCCTCGCGCCGGCCCTGATGCTCTGTACCAGCCTCTCAGGCTTCTCCTCCAGACTCTGAACTCGTTGTGGACAGAGCCCACACCTTACTGTTGTGTTTACACCCCGTGCTAGCTGATGAATGCCTTATATACTAAACGAGTGTTGAATGATCTGTCTGAAATAAGAGTACGCACGCAGTAGGGAACTAGAATGAATCTTGGTTCTCAATGGTCATTCATAACATATCTAACTTCTTAATCTAAAGATGTTGTGAGGTGCTTTTTGAAGAGGTATGTGAAGAGTTAACATTGGCAGTTTCATGACTTTCTTTCTCTAATGGCTGTACATTCAAAGTCTTCCTTAGAGTCAGAGAGAGATTAATAAGTAACTTGGTCAAAATTACCAACCAGTAAGTGTCAGGGCTTGGGATAAACCTGTGTCTGTGTTGGAAGAGCTCCTTGTAACTCCTGTGCCTTGCAGGCTCTCCAAGTTATAGCACTAAATTGTTGACCAAGGCTGAAACTGAGTATATTGGAATCCTCGTGGCTCAAAATTCTTCTTTGGTGTTCACTTTATCTTTGATTATTGATATGTATGTCAAACCTTAGTTGTGTGATATTAGGGGTAATTGGTATGCCTTACATAATAATACAGTGTTTTAAACCTTGCTGTGGTTCCTGGGGAAAGTTCATCACATAATTAGATGCTTCTCTCTGTTTCTTTACATTTTATCTCCCTTTCAGGACTCTCATATAGCTAATATGTATGTCTGTTTTTTTTGAATGGATGTACATTCTAATTAAAATAAAAAGAAGACAGGCTACGTGAGTTTTTAAATGTCAGAAACATGCTACAAATCAAATGTAGAACTGAAAGAAATGGTTCAGCTTTGTTTAAAGGACAGTTTGATGTATACCGTATAAGGANTTTGCCTAGCAGTTCCTTCTCAAACAGCTGCTCATGCCTTCAGCCCTCAGAGTAGGACTTCAGATGGCCTAGCAGCTGAGTTGCCTGGCTGGTGGGGCATACAAATGGTATCTTTTCCTGTGTGGTGGAAAGAGTTGGCAAATCCTGACTAGGGGCCCCTTCGCTATCCTCCTACGCTGCCTGGGCACTGACTGGACGGGGCTTCTTGGCCTGCTTGTTAGTCTGCTTCCTCAGTCAGACTGGAAACTTCTTGAAGCAGGTCTATTGTATTATTATTTACCATCGGGCCTTGCGCCGTGTCATTCACATAGGGGCAGCTAGTAAATATTTGTGTTGATGAACAGTTATTTTTGTTTCTCATCATAGTTGTCATCATGGTTCAATTTAACACTAAGAGGAGGTGTTTTCTTTACTGTTCATGTAGACGTGACTGACTTGGTCTCCCGCCGCTGCCACCACACACACCTTTTAAGTAAAGACTTTCATTCTTCACATTCGGCAGAACAGAATTATTTTGCGAAAGTCGTAGAATGTGCTTAGTTGATACGGATCACCACTGTCTGGTCTGGACACACCCAGGATCTGAAAGAGAAAGGGACGCCTGCCTGCCTGCACTCCAGTCCTCAGCCGCCCGCCGGGACAAAGGCTCAGCATGATGACGATGCTGGCTTCGGTGCTGGGGAGCGGCCCCCGGGCGGGCCTCTGCTCTGGCCCCTCCTGGGGCCCGCACTCTCGCTCCGGGCCCGCTCCACCTCGGCTGCTGACCCGCACCGCGAGGCGATGGCGCAGGGACGCGCAGGAACACGGCGAGGCCGCGGGCTCCTTCTGCAGCCAGGCAGCCCTCCTCCTCGCGGCAGCTGGGGAGCCGTCTGTCGCCTCGCGCCGGCCCTGATGCTCTGTACCAGCCTCTCAGGCTTCTCCTCCAGACTCTGAACTCGTTGTGGACAGAGCCCACACCTTACTGTTGTGTTTACACCCCGTGCTAGCTGATGAATGCCTTATATACTAAACGAGTGTTGAATGATCTGTCTGAAATAAGAGTACGCACGCAGTAGGGAACTAGAATGAATCTTGGTTCTCAATGGTCATTCATAACATATCTAACTTCTTAATCTAAAGATGTTGTGAGGTGCTTTTTGAAGAGGTATGTGAAGAGTTAACATTGGCAGTTTCATGACTTTCTTTCTCTAATGGCTGTACATTCAAAATCTTCCTTAGAGTCAGAGAGAGATTAATAAGTAACTTGGTCAAAATTACCAACCAGTAAGTGTCAGGGCTTGGGATAAACCTGTGTCTGTGTTGGAAGAGCTCCTTGTAACTCCTGTGCCTTGCAGGCTCTCCAAGTTATAGCACTAAATTGTTGACCAAGGCTGAAACTGAGTATATTGGAATCCTCGTGGCTCAAAATTCTTCTTTGGTGTTCACTTTATCTTTGATTATTGATATGTATGTCGAACCTTAGTTGTGTGATATTAGGGGTAATTGGTATGCCTTACATAATAATACAGTGTTTTAAACCTTGCTGTGGTTCCTGGGGAAAGTTCATCACATAATTAGATGCTTCTCTCTGTTTCTTTACATTTTATCTCCCTTTCAGGACTCTCATATAGCTAATATGTATGTCTGTTTTTTTTGAATGGATGTACATTCTAATTAAAATAAAAAGAAGACAGGCTACGTGAGTTTTTAAATGTCAGAAACATGCTACAAATCAAATGTAGAACTGAAAGAAATGGTTCAGCTTTGTTTAAAGGACAGTTTGATGTATACCGTATAAGGAAATGAGAATTTGTGATATTCAGTTTTTTCCCGAAATGTTTTAATCTCACACTCATTGTGTATGAGGCACTCCCTGGAGTCCTGGGGAATGAAGCAGAGTATGAAACACCTGAGGTGCATCCTGTTCCTATTGTGAAGTTCATAGTTTGGTAAATAGAGGAAAACCCATTTTTAAAAAATAATAGCAGGAGCATAACATTTCCTAGTGCAACTTGTGATTAATTACAACTACTCTAGGGATTCAGGAATAGGAACAAAATGATCTAGGTTGATCTGTGGCTGAGATAAAATTTGTGAACGATTTTCAAAGGGTGTTTGGAATTGGAAACAGGCAAGCACAAATGACAAAACACTATAGTTTTCCTTTGGGCAGAATTTCTTTCCTAGGTGTCTAAAAGAAAGATTTAAGTTCCAGGTTGCCTCTTTCAGTTGTCTTTTCCTCGGTTACAACAGAAACGTATTAGGATGTGATTCTTTTCCGTTTGCAATGTAGCCTGTCCTAACTACCTGAAATGTGTCAGATGAAGTAATGTGAGATTGTATAATCTGGCACAGTAGCTTTCTCTGAGTGACAGACAAGATTCCTTTTTGGGTCTGATTCCTGCTTACTTCACCAGCCTAGTCTCTCATCACTTCTCTCAGGTGCTGTTAGCCAGATCTTTTGAAGTTCCCTGTTATCTTTTGCCTCTGGGGCTTTGGATATGCTGTGCTTACTGCCTGGATCACTTGCCCCTTTACTAGACTGCCTCCTCCTCATCTTTTCAGGCTCAGATTTTTTTTTTTTTTTTAAGAAAGCCTTCTCTCATCTACCAAAAACTGCATTAGATGCCCCTCTTCAATGTTGCCATAGCATCCTGATTTCACCTAATCCCACTGTAATTTCCACTTAATTTGTCACAAGATAGTAAGGAAGCTTCATGAGGTCAGAAATCGTAACCATTTCCCCTCACTGTTGAATCCTCAGTGCCATAATATATTTTCAATAAATGTTGGTTAAGCAGGAAAATCTCTCTGGAGTTAGACAGAGAATGCCTATTAAGTGTTCAGTAAATATCTAACAGATAGTTTATATCATTAAAATAGTTTGTATTTGTTGTTCTGAACTATTTTAACCGAGGTATATTATAGCTATCCATGTGAAAATCTTGGTATTCAGTGAAGGAGTTTTAGTACAGTGAACTTCTAGAGCATATTTGTATTTCTGTGTTTTAGATTTTTCTCCATGTTCTTTATTGAGTATGCCTGTTCATATTGCTAGGCCAGCTATTTTTGGTGGGTATGCAAGGGGTGTGTTTCTGTGTTTTGTATTTTTCTTTCTCCTTTTATTCTATTTTTGTTTTAGGTCTGTTTCTTATAAGCAACATTTACCCAGGTTTTTTGTTTTGTTTTGATAATCTCTTACTTTTAGTAAGTGATTTTAATCCATTTATATTAATTGCAGTTACTGGTATGTTTGAACTTCTGCCATTTTTGTGTTTTCTGTTTTTATTCTTTGCTTTTTTCTTTTCATGCATCTGCCTTTAATTAAATAATACATTTTGTTATTTTCTATATTTCCTGCTTATTCATTCAGTGAAGGAGTAATTCATAAGCATTTAGCTTATGAATGCTGTAGGTTGTATTTCCATTTTTATATTTTTTGACATATACCATTAAGTTTTTAAGATACATATTTAATTATATTTTGCCAGTGGAATGTAGAATTATCCAGTATTTTTTTCTCCTGTCTATATCAAAGTTCTGTATGTTTTATCAAGCCAAAAATAACCTTAGCCATCTTGCTACTTTTTTAGTGTTTGAATTGTAAACTCTTTTAGCCCCTTGGAAATTTCCTTGTAAATGATCGCTAGTTAGCGCTTTCTTATGTCCTGTGCCAGCTTGTGTTGCGTAGGCCAGCGGCCCCTCTGTCTGCTTTTCTGTTTGATAAACTGCATTTTGTAGTAGCTTATCAATAAGTGGTAAATTTTCTTAGCTTTTATGTATCTAAAGAATACTTTTCCTTCATTCTTGAATGGTGGTTTGGCTGCATGTAAAATTCTAGACAGTTATTTTTCCTCAGCTTTTTGAAGATATTCCTCCATTGTCTTCTGACCTCTATTGCAGCTGCTGAGAAGTGTGCTCTCAGTCTGTCATTCCATGAGGTAATCTATTTTTTTTCCCTCTGATAGCGTTTAAGATTGTGTTTCTGTTGTTGACTGTATGCAGCTTCTATACAGTGTGTCTACAATGTGGAGTCACGTGTATGCAGTAATTCTTTTTATCAAGGTATTACCCGCACAAAGTGTAAACTCAGTTAATTTTTATATGCACATGTATCCAGGTTACCAACACCTAGTCACAATGCAGAATATTTCCAGCAAGTTCCAAGACTCCCTATATCCCCTCCTAGTCAATACATCATAGATCATCACACTGTAAACTCATTTAGTACTCTTTCATTTTGAAGATACATATCTCTCTTCAGTTCTAGGAAATTCTCAGCAATTATCTCTTCAGTTACTGTTTCTCCACTATTCTCTCCCATCTCTTCCCTTGGAACTCCTTTGGACAAATGTTGCAGCCTCGATTTATGTCCTTAGCTGCTCTTTTCTGCTTAACTTTTTGTATGCTCATATTAAGTTCCAGGTAGTTCATTGAAAATGTCTTTAATTTAGTAAATCATTCTTTGACTACCTCACCTGTAGAATATATCCACTGACTGTTTTGTTTTGTTTTTTATATAAAATTTCATTCACTGTAGTTTTCATTTCTAAAATTTCCAATTTAGTTTTTTTTTCCTTTCAACCTGATAGTTTTGTTTCTGTACATTATTTTTCTTTTTTAATCTCTTGTTTTTGTGATGAATCTTTTACCTTTGTTTCTGTTTCCGAACATCCTTAAGATCCTTATTTTAAAATCTTTGGTGGGTTGCACTAAACAGATTGCATCTGAAATGAATTTCTGAGCCGATTCCTGATTTCTGTGTTTTCTTTCTTGGCATTAAATTTCTTCATGTTTTGGAACTTTGTTTTGCCATTTACTTTTGAGGGGAATGTTTCTGTTTTAGTTTCAGTGTCTTCCCACCTGTTCCTGAGTCTCCCCTTCCCACCCCCCAACCTAGGGATGTTGCTAGATCTTGTTGATACTTGGCATACTGCCAGATGCACTAATGGAACCAGAGGGTGGCTTGGCTCTGTTCCTGGTCTTCAGGTAGTTTTTGTTCCCTTATTAGTACATTATTAGACCCACACTTCTGATTTAAAGCCATAGTTCTAGTCAGAGGTTTGGGTTTCCTTGTTTCAGTCAGTCTTCTGTTATAAGTAGAGCCCTGCTCCAGCCATAGCCTTAAGGAGAGAATCGATGTGAGTAGTTCCCTGCTTTTAGTTCCCTTTGAGCCAAAAAAAAACCCACTATACATCACCCTTCCTCTGTACCACCTGCTTTTAGATCCAGAAGCCAGCAGGTCAGGTTCTGCTCAGCGTTTTTGAATATCCATACCATTTCTGTGGCACAGAAACATCTCTTATTTGACCTTAGCTGTGTCTTTGATTTTCTCTCATCACGCTTCATTTGTTTTTATTCACTTTTGCTCTGTGCCGGCAGGGTTTCTGAACTCGCTTAAGATGTTAAAGAGGTGCTATTAATTGTAAAGCTGTTTTCTTAAGGAATAATAGTCAAAATATATTCAAAAGAAAGGACTGTGGGGTCTGGAATTGATTTGTTCAGAGGAGGATATACATCCTCTACTATTCTCCATAAAATGTGATTTAATATTTGCTCAACAATCTCTGTAATCACTTTTTTATTATAAGAGATATAACTTATGTCATTATTGGGCTTTTGGAAAATGTGAGAAAGGATACTTATACACATAAACAGAAACACACAGAAACATACACACAGTATGAGAATTACTTGTCATTCCACAGCCCAGAAACAGCTGTTGCGTATTTTGATACTTATTATCATGTTTTAAACACTTTACACCCACCAACTCACATAACTAATATTCATATTTAAAAAACAAAACAAACCCAGTCTTGTTTTGTAGGTGAAGCTGTGAGTGCTGGAGATGCCTTATGTGAAATAGAGACTGACAAAGCTGTGGTAACCTTAGATGCAAGTGATGATGGCATCTTGGCCAAAATAGTGGTAAGTTTTTTATTTTGATTGTCTTCAACAGGATGAAGGTTTTTTAACTGTCAAGTTCTTTAAAATTGAATTAGTGTTTATTTTGTACTTCTTTGTTTATGTTGTTGTGGTTCTGTGTTGTATTATATCTACCATAATACATTTTAAGTTCAGATATTTAAAATATTTCAGTGTTAGGTCTAATAATAATCAGTGATGATTAGACAGCATAGAACTATTTCAGCTATGATAAAAATGCTCAGTATTGGGGGTTCTTTAGTGGAAAATGAGAAGCATTCTGACCTGAGGGATGGGAGAAGTGTTTGAGGTGAAATTTAAAGACAGAACAGTAGTTAAAGCTTGAGCTTTCAGCTTCCAAGTTTGTAGTTGGTAATTTTCTTTTAAAGAAATGTTTTACTGTAATTCATGAAAACGAGAAATCTTATCTTCCTCTATCCTCAGGACTCCCAGGCCTGAAAGGTGTATAAAGTCAGCTCATCTCCTTTCGCTAGACAAGATTATTTAAAGTTGTCCTGTGCAGAGTCTCGCATGTGGGTTTCATAGCCGCACTAAGTTGCCTGATACTTCCTCATCCTTACAGTTTTATTCATCCTTTATAGTTTTACAATTGTTTAAAATATAATTGCATAAAAATGTATCTGTGATTATGTGCTCAGTTGTGTCTGACTCTGTGAGCCCATGGACTATAATCCACCAGGCTCCTCCGTCAATGGGATTTCCCAGGCAAGAGTACTGGTGTGGGTTGGCATTTCCTCTGCCAGGGGATTTTCCTGACCTAGGGATTAAACCCATGTCTCTCCTGCATGGACAGGTAGATTCTTTACCACTGCATTACCTGGGAAGCCCTAAAAAGATATGTGTATGGAATATTTCACATTCTTGTTGACACTCATATCTTTTGATAGCATATTTTCTGTTACATGAGCAAAAGAAAATATGCTGTGGGTCTAGTAAAACCAAAGTCATTTCCTTTTAAATCTAAGTTTTAATATACTGTAGTGGTTTTGAAAACTTCTCTCAACAGTCTTTGCTTTATAACTAATTAAAAATATGAAGCTGTCACTTGGAAAACTTTAGTTGTATTCTTACATGCTGAAGTTAGTGTAACCCTTCAACAAAAATGTGTAGCAATACAAGAGAGGTTACTTAATTAACGGAAGGAAATATCATGTAGCCATTAAAAAGTAATTCCTAAGAAAAAATGTGATTTCATTCTAAGTTAACAAAAATTCAAAATATTTTGGAAAAATGCTTTTATAATTATATATAGATGGTGATTACAGTCTTACAGAACTTTAAATAAAATGTAAATATAGACAAGATTAGAATAAAGTGTTATAAAAATTTGAGGTTTGTCTTTGGGTAGTAGAACTAAAGGATTCTCCTGCTCTTTTTTTTCCTATTTTTCTCTATATTCTTAATTTTATATAATAAGCATTTTCTTATAATGGAATATTAGAGTTTATATGAAAAGTAAGTGAAATAAAATGCATGAAGCCTGTCTGCAGTTACATTATACTCACTGATAGAGTGTGTTTGTCTCTTACCTTCTGGGACAGTTAATGGATAGTGTGGTATAGCAGCTAAGATCGTAGGCTCTGGAATCACACTGTTACCTGATTTATATAGATGATCAGTTCTGCCAGTTATTAGTTATGTCACGACTGGCCAATTCTTTAGTGTCCCTAGTAAAGTGGAGGTACTGTAATACCCTAGGTTATGGGGTAATAGTAGAGATTGAGATAACGCATATCTGCTCATTACAAGGCCTATCACCCACCAAGTGTTGGTAAGCATCACTGTTCCCATTATTGTTACACTTATTCATTCAGTCTTGGTGACCATACCCCCATTTCAGCCTGCATATTTACCTCATAATTTGTGTTGGTTTTTGTGACTAGACGTCAAGTGTCCGTTCACGCCTCTGTAGCGTGATTTGTACAGACACGCTGCACATCTCTCAGTAGTCCCTTGATGTGGTCTCACTCCTGAGCCACCAGCTCACCTCCACTTTGACCGTGGATATAATGCCTTCTTTTGTACATTCTATCCAGAGACTGTACTTTGGAATGTCATACTTAGTATTTTTTGCATTCTAATTTGTCAAATTCCTTTCAATTGACATCTTCCCTATTGATAGCCATGTTAAAACACATTGTTGAAAATACTTCCTAGGAGGAAATATGAATGGAAGACTAAAAGTTCAGTACCTTTATAACTAGAAAAAAGTAAATGTTCTTACCAAAAATAGTTTCTTTCACTAATTTATGCAGCATTTGTAAAGGAAAAACGTTTGAATTAGCACATGTAATAAGCCCAGCTTGTGTGTGCTTTTGGCAAGCTGTGTCTTTGGCCTCAGTTCTGGATTGTTTGGCTATGATAGTCTTCCAGAATTGATAGCATTTTTCACTCAGGTGCTTAGTAATACATTTCAAATTAATAATGATGTCTTAGGTCAAGAGTACCTATTCACCTGGGCCCCAAAGCTCTGAAAGGGTGGTGTGAGGCGGTATGATTGATAACGGCTTTAGTGGCACAAGTAGCTATTTCCTTGCCAAAGGCTGTATGTATGTGCTTTAGAGCTCTGTGGCTTTACTGTTATTCCACATGCATTTTGGATAATAGCAATGGGAGTATATTCCTATCACAGTGATGCAATCTTATAGGGGGGAAATGGAGGGAAGATTAAGATGGTATTACTGATATTTTTTGGAGAATGCAATGGCACCCCACTCCAGTACTCTTGCCTGGAAAATCCCATGGACAGAGGAGCCTGGTAGGCTGCAGTCCATGGGGTCGCTAAGGGTTGGACACGACTGAGCGACTTTCCTTTCACTTTTCAGTTTNCATTATTGAGCTATTTTAGCAGAACTAAGTGTAAAACTCTTTTAGTATTAAGAAATCAGTGACACAAGAGTAGGAGAGAGTTTTGATCAAGGAAGTCAGGTGCCTGGGAAAAGACCTGGGCCTCTGAGGTATCATTAAGCTCCAGATACTGTCATAGAGCAGAGCACACCCACAGTCCCAACTCAGAGCAGTAACAAAGGCTCATTTGGTTTCTCAACACAGCTTTGAAAAGAGCATAGTTTATTCTTTTGTTACTAAGTCTTCGTCAATTTTAAATATTTGCTGACTACAACGTAAGCAAATATCTGCAGGAAACTAGCACACTTCTAAAAGATCTCTTATGGCACTAAGGGCATAGAAAAAAGAGAAGTGGTCTTTAAGTTTGTACAGTGACTTTAGTGTGGCTTTAAATGGGACTATAATGGACATTGTTTAATTTTACTTTCTATTAATATATTCAGGTTGTGTGGTAGTATACCATTGTTCATTGCATTTGGGTTTCATGTTCCATCATGTCATTTTTTTAATGGAAAAATATGAATAGTTAAAAATATAATTTACTTAATACTTAAATATGGTGAAAAGGAAAATGATACTAAATGCTTATTATTGCCTACTTCTGAAGATATCAAGAGGTAGGGTATGTACGGAATCGTTTATATGATTTATTGCAATAAATGAAACAGAAGGTGAAGTGTCAGTTTCAGATTCAGTATAATATCTGATTTCAGAAACCTGTTGATTTCTCTAGGATAAACCTTCCCTTTTTTTAAACATGCTTTTTATTTGAGTGGTGTTCTTTGAACTTGGATATTGATCCTTTTTCTGGTTCACTTTTGATAGGAATTAACGTCAAATAGACTTCATATCACTTAATTGTTTCTTTTATCAATTTTTAAAGAAAATTGATCATTTTACTTTGTGATTTTGAGTTAGCAGTTCATAAGCAAGCAAATAGACATTTTTAAAAGAAGAAAAAATGTTAACCTATTAATAATCTTAACTCATCTCTTTGACATAATTTAAAAAAATGAGCAGTCCAAAGAAGTAAAACTTTTTAGTAAGTGACAAACAAATTGTTCTTGGATTATCATTTTTCCTCCTGCTGTTCATTAAACATCTTTATTTAGTTTTATATACCAGTTTTTTATATCTGTTTTGTTCCATCAGTAATTAGTAAATTTAGGAAGCTTCCTAACTCTCAAAACTTATTATTTTAATAGTGCACGTACTAATAAGCATGAAAATTAGTGTTACTTAGAAATGTCAACCCCACTCTGTCACACTTTTACTTATAATTACTGTATTAGTGAACATCCTACAGTATATTATTCATTAAAGTATGTCTCTAATGAACCTTATTTAAAGTAATTGAAAGAGAATAATAGAAAATTTTAAAGGAACGAAATTTTCTTGCAGTACTGAACTTATAATATCATCTAAAGGTTCTCCAGGGACTTCTTTTAATAATTAAATAAGAATCAACCTTTTCTTTGTAAATTAACCCTGCCGAAATGCTTAAAATATATTTGCGTTAAAAAATCATCTTGCCTTATTTATGCATTTAATTGACATTATCTATGAAAGAATGGTTAGCTAAGACACTACCATGTTTCTCATATACTGACAGAAAGTTCATGAGGTTTTACTTTATGTCTTAGATTTTGTAATTATACGTACAAGGGAAAAAGAAATGGGGCAAAGACACCTACTGTGGACTTCCCTGGTGGCTCAAATGATAAAGAATCTACCTGCAGTGCAGGAGACCTGGGTTCTATCCCTAGGTTGGGAAGATCTGCTGGAGAAGGGAATGGCTACCCACTCTAGTATTCTGGCCTGGAGAATCCCATGGACAGAGAAGCCTGACAGGCTACAGTCCATGGGGTCACAGAGAATTGGGCTCAACTGAGATACTAGGCACACACATGCATGCACACACCCACAAACACACACACGCTTATTGTTAACCAAAGTAATTAACCAATTCCATCCGTACAATGGGACATTTTTTTCCAGAGACTAAGTTTACCGAAAAGATTGTACTTTTAGTGCATATGACTTATTTGAAGGAGTTAATCCCTCATGAGGTGGAATTCGTAAGCCACTGTGGCAACTATCTGGGAAAGACAAATAGTTAAGATATGTACTACAACTCTTATTTTAGATTTGTACTGAATGGCATCAAAAGGAAGATGGTAATGGTAGCTCTTACGTATTTGAAGCCTGTCAGAAAGAGGAGAGATTGTCTGTTTTTTGTTTTGTTTTTCTTTTAATTTCAGGAGTTAGCATTAGTAATGAAGGAAGACAGTGGTGAAGGAAGGGGTAAGTGAGGGAACTTAGGCAGGAACATGGTGAGTGGAAGGGAGGAAGTAGGCTAGCTCAGATGTAGGTTTTAGCTCATTTCAAGAGAGATTTCTAACAGGTACAGAATTATCCAAAGAATAAACTACTTCACGAAATCATGACTCTTTCTCAGCAATTATTTTCTTTTTTAAATATAGGTGGCAGAAGGATCTAAAAATATACGGTTGGGTTCACTGATTGGTTTGCTAGTTGAAGAAGGAGAAGATTGGAAACATGTTGAAATTCCTAAAGATACAGGTCCTCCACCACCAGCTGCAAAACCATCCGTGCCTCCCCCCTCACCAGCACCACAGATTGCTACCCCTGTCAAGAAGGAACACCCACCAGGAAAACTGCAGTGAGTATGTTTATTTGAATAAATGACAGTGAAATTCACTCAATTCGTGTCCGACTCTTTGAGACCCCATGGACTGTAGCCTGCTAGGCTCCTCTGTCCATGGAATTCTCCAAGCAAGAATAGTGGAGTGGGTTGCCATTCCCTTTCCAAAATGGTACATTCTTAAATCTATTTGCTGATCTAAATGTGAACATGGTAAGTATTAGTTGCTCAGTCGTGTCCAACTCTGTGACACCATGGACTGTAGCCTGCCAGGCCACTTTGTCTATGGGATTCTCCAGGTAAGATAACTGGAGTGGGTAGCCATTTCCTTCTCCAGGGAATCTTCCTGACTCAGGGATTGAACGTAGGTCTCCTGCATTGCAGGCAGATTCTTTACCATCGGAGCCACAAGGAACACTTATTTGAATAATGTTTGTGGGTTTTTTGTTTTTTTTTTTTTTAAGATTATGCAACTTTTGGAATATTTTAATCATTATCCTATTTAAAACATCTTTGTAGATTAAGTAACAAGTTGCTGACCTTCCCTTTCTTCTCTTAGGAAACTGAGGTCTAGGAATGATTATTTTACCATCATCGTTTTTTCCACAGACAAATAGTATTGAATACTTAAATATTCCAAGTACTGTGAAGGCCCTATACATCCTGTGGAGAGCAAAACAAATATTTAGTATCTGCACTGAATTCCTGAGTTAGGTTTTAAGATTCCAGAATGGAATTCAGTGTACCAAACTTCATATTGCGTTCCTATTTATGGAATCCTAATTACTGTAATGTGAACTCCAATTTCAAATGTATAACTGATATAAAATGGAATTAGAATTTTAACACACATTTCTGACTACCCTGCATTTGAGTTTCTGACAAGTATTAGAGCTCAATATACAATATATATGTGTGTATATATATATATTATACACACATATATATATATGTATATATATACACACACACACAATGGAATGTTAGTCTTAACAAGGGAAGAAATGTTGACACATAATATGGATGAATCTTGAAGATATGTAGGTAAAATAAACCAATCACAAAAAGACAGTGATTTCACTCCGGAGTTACCTAGGGTAGTCAAGTTAGTAAAGACAGAGTAACGTGATGGTTGCCAGGGGCTGGTGGGAGGAAGGAATGGAGAGTTATTCATTGGTGTGGGTTTCATTTGGGGAGGATGATAAAGTCCTAGAGATGGATGGTGGTGATG
The DNA here is from genome assembly GCA_006410615.1 of Neotragus moschatus. Lineage (NCBI taxonomy): Eukaryota > Metazoa > Chordata > Mammalia > Artiodactyla > Bovidae > Neotragus > Neotragus moschatus. The sequence goes on along the minus strand of SJYA01002280.1, from coordinate 1,525,381 downwards.
GCTGCAGAGTGTTGTTACTGTGCTTAATCCACTCAATAAAAATGCCTACAAATGCTTCAAATGGTAAATTTTACACATATCTTACTATAATAAAAACTACATGAAGGAACAGTATAGTTTCTTATAATATTTTAGAATAGTAGTTAAATTTGTATGGAAATGCCTTGTTAGTAAAATAGACCAGATTTGTACAGATTAACTTATTTGACTGTCACTGTCTGTAGGAGTTGTTTTCGGTTCATTATGCGTTTTTAGTTTTCTAATTATCAGCAAAGCTGTTGACATTTAGAATCAAATGTGTTCATTGGTTCCTTTAATTTTATATTTTCTTCTTAGGTTCCGTTTAAGTCCAGCTGCCCGCAATATTCTGGAAAAGCACGCGCTGGACGCTAACCAGGGCACAGCCACTGGCCCTCGGGGGATATTCACTAAAGAGTATGTGTGTGCTTTCTGTAACACCCAGGTCCAGTATTTATCATGATCATCTAGTTCTGAAAGTGTTTAAAGAAGGACTTATTCAGTGTAAGATTTAAAAGTAAATCCACTGCTCTTTTGTACTGTTAATTGCTCTTGTCAGCATAAAATTGTATTTTATGCAAGGGTTGTTTTTTTGAATAATTGCAGCATTACTGAAGAACAGTTCTAACTTGATAACTAAGCCAGAACCTTAGAAATGATGATAAATGGAGAAAATTCGTGTGCAGAGTGGTGAATCTTTGCATTGTGTTAAGTTCGTATGAGCTAATGATGCAATCACATGTGTATGATCAAAGCAATTTCCACCTCATTTTAGATTTTCTCTTCTATTCCATTGATCAGTCTATCCATGAATTAGTACCTCATTTTTTTTTTTTTTNCTTTAGTTCTTCGCTTTCTGCCATAAGGGTGGTGTCATCTGCATATCTGAGGTTATTGATATTTCTCCCGGCAGTCTTGATTCCAGCTTGTGCTTCATCTAGCCCAGCATTTCACATGATGTACTCTGCATATAAGTTAAATAAAATCTGATAGCACTATCTTTTCTCTTATTTTTAAATAAAGCAGTTTTCTTTTTTTTTTTTTATTCTTCAAATGGTTTTTAAATAATTTATGTAGCTAGCCCCACTGGTGGGGTTAGGCAGGAAGACTATGATATTTTTATTGGGACTATATCATATTTTAAATTAAGTTTTGTGTCTTTCAAGAACATATTGAAATAGATGGCACCTGCTCTTCGAAAATTAGTCTAGTGAGGCAGACAAAGATTAATCAAATAGGCATATGAACTAATGTGAAATTGCTGTAGTAGTGTATGCCACATTCCTATTAGAGTAATATTAAATTTTCAAATTGAGTTAGCATTTTGAAGCAATAAACTCTTCGCAGTTTAATGTTGATAAGTGATCATTAATGTTGGCTAAAATTTTTACAAGTTGAGATAGAGCAAAGTTATTACATTATTAAGTGGCAATGCCTGACCAGGTGACTTTTCTTTTTTTTTCATTGAATTGTTTTACTCTTCATTAAAGCACTGGTTTATTGATGAACATTTATTTTAATGAAAGTAGTATAGCTTTAATTTTCAGATATCCTGTTATCTGTACTTCAGCCTTACTGATTTGTTTCTAAAGCACATAATGTGAAGTTTGTGCCATACTCACATGAGTTGGAAATCAGCTATTCTGACCCCTGTCTGAAAGGCAACAGTCAATCATTAAACAACTTACAAGTTTCACTTCACCATTAAAAATTAAAGAATCTTGATAGGTAGTTAAGCCTAGGTTTTTGCCCACATCAATCCTTATTTAATATCTACTACTTGTATGTTAATTTTGTTAATCTTCTACCAACCTATACCTTAGTAAAAAGTCTCTGTAAAAATGGGTCAAAACAGCTTTCTTTATAACATGATGCACTTAACTGTATATCTGAAGAAGATAAAGAGTCTATATGTAATTCATTAATTGTTGAAGACTTGATGAAATGCCAAATAATAATAGGTGTACCATAGAAAAATCAGTTTTGCAAGTTTGAAAAAGATACATTGGAGCAGAAGAAGACTTGAGGTAAGGAGATAAGAGGCTTATAAAGTACTCCAGGTAGGAGAGAATGAGTACCTGAACACGGATGAGAATGTAAATGATGGAGACAGCATTATAAGGAGAAAATCCAGAAATCTGTTGAGAATGGAGCAGGAGAGCAGCAACTCAGGTGTGTACTTAGAATCCTGGGCTAGGTGATGTCTTGGCCCCATAAATAGAAACAAGGGATTGGTGGAACCACTTGTCTTGATGGAGTAACTGATGAAGAATGTGTTTGGTTTGAAGCTTATTGTCAGTGCCGACAAGCCAGATATAAGATATCAGAGTCGTTGAGGTGAAGATGCATCTCGGGAGACGGTTCAGAACTAGGGATGTAAGTTTGATAATAAAGTGATAAAGTTATGACTGAGATAATAAATAGGAAAACATTTTAAAAGGCACAGATTTCTGTGTTGGAAGGTATCTAGGAGATGTTATGTGAGTCGAGGAAGGGATCTGAGAAAAGGCTCTTGAAGTTGGTGATTAGTGGCCTTTTAGAGGGCAAATCAGTGGTGTGAGAGCAGTGGGATAAAGAAGCAGAACTTTCTTCCTCTTTCCCTTCTCTCCGTATGTGCTTAATACATGATTGATGAATAAAGATGATTTTTAAACCCAAGTTGAAAGTCATCATAGCCGGTCTAACATTTCCTAAGGAGAACAGACTGGTGGTGTCTTATTGGGTACCCTCAAGGAAGCACTGTTGCAGAGTTACGTTTTGATATCTTTGCCATCTTTGTCTTCTTGTTACCTGAGCCTTTCCCTGCCCTTATTCTTTAAATCTCTACCATAAAGGAGTCAAAACCTTCAGTCTTCAAACTGTGACATATTACAAAAGATTTTATGAGAAAATGGATCCTTAAAGCATGCTTGTATAACACTAAAGATGCCTAAGTTTTGAGTTAAACACTGAGGTGAGCTTTGGAAAACATTTTGTCTTCATGTCATCTACAGAAAGGTTTACTTCTGGAAAGACTGAAAAATTGCAGGCTTTGGCATAAGCTGCCCCCAGATACCTTAGTACACATTGTGGAAGTAGTGAGGCGCATCCTTTCTCCTTACGTTGTCAACTAAAAATTCAAGTAGAGGAGAAAAGAGGGAGTTGCTTCTGATCCATTGTGTTTATGAAGAAAATCAAAGTGTCATGGTTGCTATTTTAATGTTGCATTAAGCAGACATATTGCTCAGAGTATATATTGTGCAAAAGCACATAGACTTGACTTTGCCTATACATGTAACATAATTTTAAGAAAACAAGTGCCAAGGACGCTGTCTGAGGCAGAACACACTTACATTCTTGGCCTGCAGCCTAGCTTCTTTGGTGTATCTGTGTCTTAAATCATAGCTGTAGCTAATGCTTGTATTCATGTCACAGTGTCACAGATACAGTACAGTAGGCATGACAGCCGTGTTGTATGTTTTCAGTAATATTTCTTTTTAGAACTAATTCTTAGCACACCCAGATGAATTAAGGGATCTGGTNATGTCATCTACAGAAAGGTTTACTTCTGGAAAGACTGAAAAATTGCAGGCTTTGGCATAAGCTGCCCCCAAATACCTTAGTACACATTGTGGAAGTAGTAAGGCACATCCTTTCTCCTTACGTTGTCAACTAAAAATTCAAGTAGAGGAGAAAAGAGGGAGTTACTTCTGATCCATTGTGTTTACGAAGAAAATCAAAGTGTCATGGTTGCTATTTTAATGTTGCATTAAGCAGACATTGCTCAGAATATATATTGTGCAAAAGCACATAGACTTGACTTTGCCTATACATGTAACATATACATGTAACATAATTTTAAGAAAACAAGTGCCAAGGACGCTGTCAGAGGCAGAACACACTTACATTCTTGGCCTGCAGCCTAGCTTCTTTGGTGTACCTGTGTCTTAAATCATAGCTGTAGCTAATGCTTGTATTCATGTCACAGTGTCACAGATATAGTACAGTAGGTATGACAGTCGGGTCGTATGTTTTCAGTAATATTTCTTTTTAGAACTAATTCTTAGCACACCCAGATGAATTAAGGGATCTGGTAGAGAAGGTTCTACCCTGAGTGAATGCCCAGAGCTTCCTCTGCCTTTCTGCAGAAGTGGGTGAGGTATCAGTTTTTCTCTTAATTTTTTTAATGTCCACCTAATTCTTCAAGCTTAGACTGATTATTTAATGGACAGAAAGCATGGCAGAAACTCAGTTATTGGCTGTTATTAACCAGTGATTAACATTCATACTTTATGAGGTCTATAAGTATAAATTTAGCAACACAAGTTTCCTGTGAGCCTGTGGCCAGAATTTATTTTCTGCTACTTGTTTATGATTAATGACTCTTAGGAACCTAAACTGCCTTTTCTTGATGAAATAGTAAGTAATAGTTATGCTGATTGTGACATAAAAGTATGTCTATTTAGTCTGACCAACCTTTTTTTTTAAGTAGATGTATTTAGGCATTATTTTAGATTTGTTTTAGTTTCCTCGAGTTGTTGTTGTTGTTGTTGCTTTGTTTGTTTTTAACCAATTACTGATGGTGCACTAGTGATCCCTGAATGAGAAAATCAATGTGTTTTGTGTCGAGAAAATCAATGTGTTTTGTGTATGCCTTTTTGTTGCTGAACTTTAGTTTAATACCCAGATTAATAGTAGATTTTGTTAGAGAGACATATTTAATTACCTTAGGTGATGAAAGGGGACTAGTAATGTTAGACTGTGACTTGTAAGAACTCTTAAAAGCAAAATATCTTTTGTTAAAGGCATTTTTTTTTAATCAATAAAAGGTCTTATTTTGTATCAGTGCTCACACTTTTATCTATGTGGCCAAAGTTTTGACTCATGACATACATCCCTAGCAAATATAGGGCAGTCATTTATTTCATCTATAAATTGTCACAATCAACTGGAAAAATGGCACTTCTGGTTATAAATACCATAAGTAAAAGTTAAAGTGAGTGAAAGTCGTTTAGTCGTGTCCGACTCTTTGTGACCCCATGGACTATACAGTCTGTGGAATTTTCCAGGCCAGAATACTGGAGTGGGTAGCCATTTCCTTCTCCTGGGGATCTTTCCAACCCAGGAATGGATCCCAGGTCTCCCACATTGCAGGCAGATTCTTTACCAGCTGAGCCACGAGGGCAGCCCAAGAATACTGGAGTGGGTAGCCTATCCCTTCTCCAGTGGATCTTCCCTGACCCAGCAATTGAACCGGGGTCTCCTGCATTGCAGGCGGATTCTTTACCAACTGAACTATCAGGGTAAATTGAAAGTTAGCTTCTAAACAGGAGTAAGCTTGTGGTCAAAAGCCTTAAGAGTACATAAGCTCATTCCCTGGGACACTCAGTCTTTCTGTCATCACCACCATGGTGTGGCTCAACCTCGGAGCACCAGCATCACCTCCAGTTATGTTCCTGCTAATTTTGTGTGACGGATGAAGGGCCTTTGTCAGGAGGTCCTACTTTTAGCTCCATATATAGACGAGGTAGATGAAACATTGCTTCATTCAGTCCCAGCACACATGCATGCTCAGTCACTCAGTCGAGTCTGACTGTTTACAAGCCTATGGTCTGTAGCCCGCAGGCTCCTCAGTTCCAAAATTGCTGTCAGCCTGAGGGAGGCTTATTTCATTCTATCCTAGTCTTTTCTTATGAGAACAATGTGTTCTGACTCTGCCTTAGTTTAGTTGGCATCCTCTGCATGGGTGTTAGAAGAGTAGTAGAAAATTGAGAGGCTTTGGAGTTGGTCAGACCGAGGCTTGGTCCAGCCCTGGCGGCTCCTGGCTGCCTCTTCAGCTTCACCTGTAAAGCCTTTCTGCTGTGTCCATCGCTCTCCTTCTACACCGGGCTTTGTTCTTAGAAGCCCTAATTTCCCTGCCTTTGCACTTGGCTGTTCTCTGCCTTGTAACATGCTTTTCCCAGCTATTCTTGAGACTTGTTCCTTCATGTCCTTCACAGAAATAATATGTCTTCAGGCCTTCCCTGACCACCTGTTTTAAAATAGCACCTCCTCTCACCCGTGACTTTCAACCTCCTTACTCTGCTTTACTTTCTTCACTTGCTATCTGTTCGTTTGTTTACTTGATTAATGTGTGGACTCTCCTATAGAATAACACTCCTTGATGGGACGTGTCCATGTCTTTTCAACACCTAGGATAATAGTCGGTGCTTGACAAGTACTAACTTAGAAATGGAATGGAACCTGTTTGGGTTTTTTTGTTTTAGCTTTTATTGGAGTTTAGTGGATTTACAGCCTTGTGTTAGTTTCAGGTGTACAGCAAGGTGAATCAGTTGGACATATACACATACCTAGTCTTTTTTAGACTCCTCTCCCACATAGTCCATTACAGTAGACTTCCCTGTGCTCTAACCTCTTTGAACCTACTTACTTATTTATAAATAAGGGAGGGAGTAATATCCTCTCACATGGGTGGTGTAAGATTACTTAACATAACCACAATACATACACAGGAGGCTCATTTTTCCACTTTTATTCCCTCTTTCCTAACCTAAAGGTCAAGGATGATTTGAAACTTATTTATCAGTCTGACCTCTTATCTTAAATGTCAACTCTCTAACTTTGAAGCAAGTAAGTTACTTGCACTTGATATTAAGTTCATGGATCCCTTTCTGGACCTGATACAAAAGGCATGGATTCTCCTTCCTTAAACACGTGCGTGTACACTTTGGGAGATCCCTCCCGTGAGTCCCCCAGGCTTGAGCATTCCTGTCTGTGTCACTTTTCTGTCACTGTATGACAGATTGCAGCAAACTTAGTAGCTGTTTAAAACAACAACCACTTACTGTCTGATGGTGCCTTGGATCAGAAATCCTGGCCCAGCATGGCTGAGGTTCTGACCCATGGTCTCACAAGACTGAAATCAAGGTGTCAGCCAGGAGTAGGGTCTCATCTGCGGGTTGGAGCCCTCTTCCAGGCTCATATGGTTGTTAGTAGGATTCAGGTCCTTGGGTAGTAGAATTCTTACCCTTGTTTATTTGCTAGCTCTCATCCAGAGATTGCTCTCCCCTCCTGGAGGCCTCCCTCATATCTTTTCCATGTGGTCATCTCCATAGACAGTTCCTAAATGCCTGTTTGTTTCTCCAAGGCAAGTAAAAGAATTTTTCTCCATTCAGATTTCTTCTTTGAGGAATTTTCTCTTCCTTTTAAAGACTGAACCGTGGATAGGTTGCCTTTTGATTAACTCAGTGTCACTGATTTAGGGCTTTAATGGATATGTCTACAAAATCCATCACTTTGTCCTCAAAGGCAGCCTAATCATGGGAGTGACATCCATCATGTTCACAGGCCCAGCTACACTCAGGAGAGATGATGTGGGGTGTATACACCAGGAACAGCAATATTGGGCTGTCTCAGAGTTAACATTCTTCCTACCATGTGATAATACCAGATCACTAACTGCATTTAAGAAATTTCAGAAATAGAATTTGCCTTTGCATTTGTGTCACCCTGAAGTCATTTTTAGATTATGTAAAATGTTTTTTATTTTAAAAAATTAGATTTAAAACATTTTTAATGTGAGACATTTTTAAGTACTGTTGAATTGTCAGATTAAAATTTTCAAAAAAGCTGTTTTGTATAAGGAAATATATGACTTTATGCCATTATAACTTAGAATGCATTGAGCGTTTGACATGGTAGTCTAACTATATATCCTGTTAATAAACAAAGACACCTTTGTTTTGCAGAATAATATAAAAGCAAGTCTGTTACTTGTTTAGTTATTTTTCATTCTAAATGCTTTTATGAGTTAGGTTTATTACATTAGATTGTGCTGATAACATTTGGGCATAATTTTAAGTGGTATGATTTCCTGGCCATAAACAGTCAAATTTGCTCCAGTGCTTTAGTAAATATCCTAATGAAAGTCATACGTACAGTAAGCTTAACACCCTGTGAATGCTATGTGAAATTATTTCACAAGTACTAAGAATGAGGGTATGGCTTACTTTATGAATTGCTTATCTGCCAAAAGACACCTTCCTCCTGAAAAAGACTCATTTCCTCGATCTTCCCTTCACATGTAGCCTCCATTTTCTGAACTTTCTTGGATTCCTGGTTGCTAATCATGGTTATCTAACTCCCTTATCTCCAGGGATGCTCTCAAACTGGTCCAGTTGAAACAGACGGGCAAGATCACTGAACTCAGACCCACCCCAGCCCTGCCAGCTGCTCCCACAGCGCCTTTGCCCCCGCAGGCTGCAGCCACACCATCTTATCCCCGGCCAATGTTCCCTCCTGTATCCACTCCTGGACAACCTAATGTAGAGGTAATGTCATCTGAACAGATTTTTATTTTTCAGATTTAACTGAGAGAAAAAATAAGAACCATTGCTCTTAGGTTTTATGGGATTTTTTTACTAGTCGATTGTGAGCTGCTAGTAGCAGCTCAAAGTGATAAAGACAGAAATACTCTGTTTTGCACATTTCAGTAAACAAAATTTGTCTATACAGTGCTTAACTTCCAAATAGAATTATGATTCAATTTAAATTTGCCACAAGTTCCGCGGTGTACGTGCCATGTCTCTGCACTATAATGATGGTACTTTCCATGTCTTTTTTCCTTGGGTGTGCTACTAGTTATTAATAGCTGACCTCAGCTCCCTTTTGTGGATATGTTTTATTTTTTGACTAACAATGTTAAAAAACCTTGTTTTAGTGAAAAACCTGTAGAGATTGTATAGCTCATCATTCTCTCCCTCTTGGATACATGCCCTTTTTCGTTTTTCGAATTACTTCGTTTTACCTCTCTCTCTCCCTTTCTTAGTACTTTTTCTGTCATTTGCTTGCCATCAGAAGAAACGCAGGATAATCATGTTTGTTTAAAGTTGAATGGGCACTGACAAAAATAAAGCTACAGTGCCTTTTCTGATGGAGAAATATATTCAAATGTAATATTGTGAAAGAATTAAAAACAGTACAAGTTTCATGAGAAACAGATTTTTTTAAATGTATGTTAATGATTCATGTCTACCATACACAACAGTTTATGAGGAATCAGACTGTATTTCTTTAAAAAATAAGTTATTCAAATTTGGCAGATAAACTTTAAAATTCTTTCAGTATATAAACATTATTTATTGTATTTGATTAAGTGTTTTGCTAGCATAAAATGTTTGATTCTCTTAGCATTTGTAAAAAAGAAAAAAAATGTCAGCTGTACTTTTGACCTTTATTATCCTAAGTGATTGTAATCCTGCCCCAGAGTAAAGAACAAAAAAGTAATTATCCATAATTTAAGGTTCATCATGTTTTTGTTAGAGGTTCAAGGAACAGAATTGAAAAGCAACAGTAAAGTTATAGGAAGACCTTCTTATCTCATTCATACTTTGTGAGTTTATTGAAAATAAGATCTCATGTGATTTGTTTTATTCTTAATTACAAACCAAAATAGAAATAATTTGGGAGATTAGTATTTTGGGTTATCTTTTTCTCATGTATGCCATTTTAATAAGTAAGAATTCCCTGTAGTTGTGTTGTTGATATGTTGATTGCTTTGAGTTTTGAGAAGTGACATTTATAACAAAAGCTACTTACAGACTTATAGGCAATATCTCAGTAAGCACACCCATTAGGGGATTATTTATGATTTGGTATGTTTCCTTTTTTTTTTTTTTAAACAAAGTGTGGTCTTTATTCCTGACAGCCACTTTTGGCTGTGCTGTTTCTTCATTGCAGCTCAAGGGCTCTCTGTTGTGGCACACAGGCTTTGCTGTATTAAACTTGATTTTCTTAAGTTAGGTCATTGAGACCGGATTTCAGTTATACAGTTTATTTGCTTGTTTTTTTCAGTTCTGTTTATGATTTAATGGGCACTTTATCATTCTTTGCAGGGCACATTCACTGAAATCCCAGCTAGCAATATTAGAAGGGTTATTGCCAAGAGATTAACTGAATCTAAAAGCACCATACCTCATGCATATGCTACTACTGATTGTGACCTTGGAGCTGTCCTAAAAGCTAGACAGAACCTGGTCAGAGGTTAGTAGAACTGAGTTCATTTAATGTCAAACACATGCTGAACTGTTATGATATCCTTTGTTTGTAAAATGTACATTGTGTATCTTCTTAGTTCAGTTTCATCATCTGGGCTTATTTTAGTGTTAGGAAAGAGTTCTCTTTTCCTATAAGAAATAAATTGATTCCATAGTATTGAATACATCATACTTTTTGGAACGATATCTGAAGAAGCAATTCTTAACATTTTAGAACGTAAAAATATCCAAAACTGATTTAAGAATATTTTAAAGATATCTTAAGATATCACTCTTCTTTATACATTTTAATTTTTAGTTCATATTTAAAGTGTACTTTCATGGTATTAAATTTGTATTGTTCCTCTCCCAAATCAACTAAAACTAAGGTTGCTGAGAGACATAAACTTTTTGGTAGAAACTGATGTTATTTTCTGTGTTTTTGATAGCAGTCATTCTCATGGGTGTATCTCCTTCATTTTTGAAAGATATTTTTGCTGGGTGCTGGGTGTAGAATTTTAAGTAAACAGGTATGGGGTTTTTTTTTTTTTTTTTTTAGTAATTTTAAATGTATCATTCCATTATCTTCTGACTTATACAGAAGTCTGTATACTTATACAGAACTTCTGACAATACAGAATATTGGCTGCCATTCTTTTTCTTTGGTCTCCTATGATGTTTTAGCAGTATGACTGTTAAGTGCTTAAAGCTTTTTATTTCCCTTTTTGTTTTTTGACCGATTGCATTTATCCTGTCCGGGTTTCTCTGTTTTGTGTTTTGTGTCTTTAATTAATTTTGGAAACTTCCAGATACAGTTATTTGTAACTATATCTTCTGCTTCATATCTTTTTCTCCTTTGAGCTGTAATTATAAATATTAGACATAATTCTAAAGCTTAGATATAACCTCAGTTCCCTAATGGGCTCAGAAAGTTACGATTTTATAGTTGATCTTGCTTTTCCTCTCACCCTATTCAGATGGACACAGCTTTCTCTTATGGCTCTCTACATCCTAAATGAAAGCAGGCCTGGTAAATCAGTTTAGGTATAGGCTTTCAAACCTGACAGAGTCTAACAGTCCACGGAACCACATGGAAAGCTATTTCAGACAGAGTGATCAATAGTCAGAAAGTTAACCCTGGACGTTCCCCTTGGTCTCAAATCAGACTTGCTTAGTTTTGTATGATGTGGAGGTTATTGTGGCAGTAGTTTTCCTGGTTCCTTCCTCTCATGAGACAGGAAGCAGTGCTCTTTCAGTGGAGGTATGGATTCATATAGCATCTGCATTGCCCAGATTTGGTTTGTCCTTTCAGTTAGGGATTTTCTGTTGAGTCTTTGAAGAGCCCACATTATCCGTGCCCCTCCCTCTTTCTTGCATGAGGTAGAATCCATAACATTCTGTAAGCATGCTTCACACTTTGTTTTGTAACAATATGCAAATGAGAGTGTTTGATATTCCCTCACAGTGTATGCCCTACTAAGTTCAGTTCAGTTGTTCAGTAGGATCTGACTTTGCCACCCCATGGACTGTAGCACATCAGGCTTCCCTGTCCATCACCAGCTTCTGGAGTTTACTCAAACTCATGTTCATTGAGTCGGTGATGCCATCCAACCATCTCATCCTCGGTCTTCCCCTTTTCCTGCCTTTAGTCTTTCCCAGCATCAGGGTCTTTTCCAATGCATCAGTTCTTCACATCAGATGACCAAAATATTGGAGTTTCAGCTTCAGCATCAGTCCTTCCAATGAATATTCAGGACTGATTTCCTTTAGGATGGACTGATTCGATCTCCTTGCAGTCCAAGGGACTCTCAAGAGTCTTCTCCAACACCACAGTTCAAAAGCATCAATTCTTTGGCACTCAGCTTTCTTTATAGTCCACCTCTCACATCCATACATGATTACTGGAAAAACCATAGCTTTGACTAGATGGACGTTTATTGGCAAAGTAATGTCTCTGCTTTTTAATATGTTGTTTAGGTTGGTTGTAGCTTTTCTTCCAAGAAGCAAGTTTCATAATTTCATGGCTGCCGTCACTGTCTGCAGTGATTTTGGAGCCCCCAAAAATGAAGTCTCTCACTGTTTCCATTTTTTCCCATCTATTTGCCATGAAGCGATGGGACCAGATGCCATGATCTTAGTTTTCTGCATGTTGAGTTTTAAGCCAACTTTTTCAATCTCCTCTTTCACTTTCATCAAGAGGCTCTTGAGTTCTTCTTCACTTTCTGCCATAAGGGTGGTGTCATGTGCATATCTGAGGTTATTGATATTTCTCCTAGCAATCTTGATTCCATTTTGTTTCAAACATCCATCGTTTCACATGATGTACTCTGCAAACAAGTTAAATAAGCAGAGTGACAGTATACAGCCTTGACATACTCCTTTCCCAATTTGGAACCAGTCTGTTGTTCCATGGCCAGTTCTAAGTATTGTTTCTTGACCTGCATACAGATTTCTCAAGAGGCAGGTCAGGTGGTCTGGTATTCCCATCTCTTTAAGAATTTTCCACAGTTATGTCCTACTCTGTTCTTAATAAAATGTTAGCAATGGTATCCTTTCTATATGTTTGAAAGGAATTTGGGGAAAACATCTTCTTTCCACATACTAGATTTGGGATGCCTATCAGAAATATAAGTGGAAATGTATGTGAGAAGGTATGTGTTTGAGACTGAAACTCCAGATGCAGAAGGATTTAAGACAGAATTTGAAGGAATCATTGTCATATAAATGGTATCTGACTGAAAGAGAGTGAGCAGATTGTAGAGTAAAACCAGGAGAGTCTGTAACACAGATAGCAGAAAGAGAATGTGTTTCAAGATGAAGAAAGTGGTCAAAAATAGGAAATGATGAGGGTGGGGAATCAGGTGAGGACTGCCCACTGGGGCCGTAGATTTGGAAATCACCAGGTGGTAGGCGATTTGGGAAGTCTTCACTGGGGACACCTATGGATAGTAGGCAACGTGAGAAGGGTGCTGAGATACATGAGAGATGAGCACAGTGAGTTGATAAAAGTTTCTCAGCACTGGAAATCCATTTATTTTTCTGCTCCTAAAGGAGTTTTAAACAAAGATGTCTGTATTTCTGGAAATCTGAATTATAAGAGCTCTGCATTAGAAAAGCAGCTGGCAGTTACGGTGACAGTTTGGCAGTACTTCAGTTTATGGTAACACATTTAATCCCTTTCTGAAATCTTAGCATGCCTTTGGAATGAACTGTTGTTCGTGTAAAATTCCATGGTACTGTAGTAACTGGATTTGTGTGTCCTCCACATACCACGACTAGATATTGATCTTAAAGTCTTTTTTTCTAGAAGCCCATGCAATAAAGAATCAAATATAGTTTCCATTTTCCAACACTTTCATATGCACTGGTTAAGCAGAGGTATAAACCCAATGCTTTTGTTATGATCAGCCCTTTGGGAAGGGAGGGGACCCCAGCTTTATTTTAAAATCATTATGTATACTGGAAGAACATTGATTTAATTGAATTTACCATAAAACTATTGAGAGACCTCGTATCATTCATTACATTAGGATCCATGCCAACATTGCTTCATCTTTGGCATTTACTGTATCCTGTTTGGCTGAGTTAAAAACCAGCTCTTATTTAATGTAGTAATTTTAAATTTTTTCATTGCATGCCTTGTTAGTAAAAAGAAATTTCTGAAAATTCCCACCCCCCCCCCGCCCGTGTGTGTGTGTGTATATATGTATACATATACATATATATATATATGCTTGTTTTTTTAAGGTGATTGTTCTAATATAATCAGTGCATTATAAAGAGTACACAGGATATGGACTTGAAAAGGATTTGGAAGAAAATGAATCGTCTTGTAAACTTCCTGACTATACATGTTGTGGACAGACCATTTGTCTTTTTAGAGACACAGGACTTGATTCTTTTTTTTTCTGATTATGATTGTCATGTATCTTTCAAGTACTTGTGTATGATATCTAAGCAATTTAAAAGAACTGTAATCAGGACTAGGAGTAAACTTACATTCATGGTTAATATTATTTATCCTAGGCAAATTTTTCGTAGAAGGCAAATTTTTCTGCTCAAGGAAATCTTATGACTAAGCAGACAAAGACCTGTAATATTTTTTTTTTTACTATTGTCAGTACAGTTCATAGCTTAAGTTTGAAATCATAATTGTTCATTTTAAAGTTTTATTTTGAATATTAACCATTATATGCTTATTTTTCTTTCAGATGACATTAAAGTATCAGTAAACGATTTTATCATCAAGGCAGCAGCTGTTACACTTAAAGTAAGTAGTAAAGCCCAAATAATTTTGGCTTCTAAAGTAGTCTAATTTGGGGGGCCACACATTCTTCATTTGTGAGGATTTGTTTTGATTTATTTTCTTCTTTCATTTCATTATCATCTATGAAGAATTTAAAATCCTCTGGAGGTTGGGGCCTTATTATTTGGACATACTGGCATCGTTGCATAAAAGAGTTGAGCCTTGAAAGATGGAGAAGTGAAATGAGTAGTTGAACAGTGATGAAATGGAAATCAGTATAGCATAACTGTGAGAAATCTAAGTGAAAATTCATCTTAAGAGAGTGGTCAGGAGTAAACTTAGAGAGATTGGGTGGAATCAAATTGTGGATTGCTGTGCTTATATGACATGCTGGGAAGCTTGGATCTAACTTGGCAGAAAGCGATGAATTTTTTGAAAGGAAATTAGTTGTTGATTTCCATTTTTCAGCATCATTTTCTCTTGTGATAGTTGACAACATTGTCAATACACACTGTTTCCAGGCATTTGGTAATTTCTTCCTTTTTTTCATCCTCGGTGTCGTTGTATGTATATTAAATACGTACATGCTCATATGTAGTATATGTTGCTGTTTTAGTTGCTAAGTCATGTCTGGCTCTTTGTGACCCAATGGACTGTAGCCTGCCAGACTCCTCTGTCCATGGGATTTCCCAGGCAAGAATACTGCAGTGGGTTACCACATTACCATTTCCTTCTCCAAGGGATCTTCCCAACCCAGGGATCAAACCCATGTCTCCTTCATTAGCAAGCAGATTCTTTACCACTGAGCCACCAGCGAAGCCCCACATATAGTATATAGCATATGTTAATGGAGCCTAGGAAATCTCTCTTAAATATTAAGGGTCTCCTATTATCTCCCAGGGCTACACTAAGAAGTCAGGTTCCCTTATATCGCAGGAATAATGTGGTTGAATGTCACTACCCCTCTACCCCCTTTTCTTCTCCTAAAAGTCATGTCAGTCATCGCATGAGGCAGGAAGGCTCACAGACATTAAATACTCCCTAGCAATTAGGTTTAAGAAAAAAAGCCTTTTTCTTAACCATGATATAAAGAGGTCAAAACATGTATATATCATCAGAATTTCCTTAAGCTTGCTTCAAAAAAGACAGTGTGTTTATTCTTCCCAAACATAAACGTTATTTAATATAGAGGTACAACCCACTTTCTTCAAATCAGATTTTTCTTTCTTTCCTTCAGTCTAGCTATATTCACTTTCAAAAATGCATGACATTAATTATTTTTCTCTAATAACCTTAGTCTAAAGCTTCTTTAGAATGTTTAAAGAACATTCTTTAATATGTTTTTTTCTACTTATGCTTTCTAGCAAATGCCTAGTGTTAATGCAAGCTGGGATGGAGAGGGTGCAAAGCAACTGCCCTGTGTTGACATTTCAGTGGCTGTGGCAACAGATAGAGGTCTAATTACACCAGTCATAAAAGATGCTGCTGCTAAGGGTCTACAGGAGATTGCTGACTCTGTAAAGGTAGGTCTTGAGCAATACTATACTTGCAAAATGTTGGAATTTACTTTCTGGGAAAGACTTGACATGATCCAGTCACACTGTGAGGTAAATGTATGTGTGGAGACTTGACATGGTCCGGTCACACTGTGAGATAGATGTGTGTGTGTCTGTGTGTGAGTGAGAGAGAGAGAGAGAGACAAAGAGAGAGATTTTTGGTATTTTGAAATGATTATCAATGATGTATGCATGTTTTTACGTTTTGATCCAAATACAACCCATTTTAAGATTATTTTGCATTCAAACATTCAGAAATAACATGCATATTTAGGGCCAGCAGCATTAAGCTATAGATGACTGCTTTATTTCCCAAACTCCATAATTTGACCCTAAATATAATATTTTAGATAGATTTTAAGTTAAAGCTGAAACTATTATTTTTATTAAAGTGATCACTTCTCACAGGATTTTGTTCTTAAAAGTTTATTCATTTCCTTTCTAGGGTTGAGACCACTGAAAGTACTTAGTATTCCAGAAGCAAAATTTTTGTTTTTTCCCCTGGGCTCTAATGTGGAAGAATCAGCTCTCACCAAAATTACTGCATTGAATAGGCAAGGAACATACACAATAGGTCAGCTTTGGCGGCCTCGGTTAATTTCCAAGGGTAATTTTTGGCAGAAGTATCCCAGGTCTTGAAGTGTTACCTTTGAAAATTTCAGATTTATTTAGATAATTGATTCTTCTTCCATTTATTAAGGACCTGAGATATATATGTGTGTGTGTGTGTGTGTGTGTGTAAAACAAGTTATAAGGGAGATTAAAAAGTAGAATATAAGACTTCTTTATGGAGCTGTATAAATATATAGACCTACTTACCCCAGATAAATAAATGAATGGAAAGTGTAAGTTGCTCAGTCATGTCCAACTCTTTGCAACCCCATGGACTATACAGTCCATGGAATTCTCCAGGCCAGAGTACTAGAGTGGGTAGCCTTTCCCTTATCCAGGGGATCTTCCTAACCCAGGGATGGAACCCAGATCTCCTGCAGTGCAGACAGATTCTTTACCAGCTGAGCCACCAGGGAGGCCCAAGAGTACTGGAGTGGGTAGCCTATCCCTTCTCTAGCAGATCTCCCCAACGCAGGACTTGAACGATGGTCTCCTGCATTGCAGGCGGATTCTTGACCAGCTGAGCTACCAGTGAAGCCCCAGTGAATGGAAGGTAATCTAATTTAAAATGCATAGTCTTCGATCTTAGAGTTAAATATAATTAAAGGTGACCTTAGTGGAATTTGTGTACTTAGATCTTTGTTCCGTCCTCTTTGGAAAGATTTGCAGAGTGTTTTTATATATAAAAAAGGAACGAAGGGTGGTATTCAAAAGTTAAAGTAATAAAGGTTGGATTACTTAGATGCTGCACACCTTTGTTTCATGAACAGTTTTCAGCAGCAGGGAAATACATGTAATTTTAGTGTTTTTGTGACATTCCTATGAGATTAAACAGTAGAATTAGAATTTCCTTTAACTATAGAGTTAAAAATTAACTGTTACGGGGAGATTTCTTTGATTCTAACCAGTTTATCAATTTTAGTCCTATGATATGATTCTTAAAGCAGCTGTGTTAGCATTTGCTGTTCGTTGCATCCTAAAAGAAACTAGGTTGAGGTGGTTAGGAAGTAGTGTCACCCGCCTGCCAGCAGTGGGAAGGGCCCTCCCAGCCCTTGGGAATGTCCCAGGGCCTCTGGTGGTCCTTGAGCGTTTCCTGTAACTCCCAGCAGCTCCTGGGTCTGTTTGCTCTGGCTACTTGTCTGAGCTTCCCATTCTGCCTGCCTCTCTCTAGGGCTGCCATCTATGAGGTTGTACAGAGTCGCTCACGACTGAAGCAACTTAGCAGCAGCAGCAGCAGCAGGGCTTCCCTCACAGTTCAGTTGGTAAAGAATCCGCCTGCAGTGCAGGAGACCCCGGTTTGACTTCCTGGATCGGGAATATCCCCTGGAGAAGGGATAGGCTACCCACTCCAGTATTCTGGCCTGGAGAATTCCATGAATTGTATAGTCCATGGGGTCTCTAAGAGTTGAACACAACTGAGCGACTTTCACTTCCTTATCTTATCTTATAATGTACCAGACAGTAGGCTAAGCGCTTCACTCAGTCTTAATAGTTTTATATCATAGATGGAACCTTAACTTCAAATTGAAGAAACTGAGATTTAGCACTTTTAAGAAATTTGCCCACAGTGTTGCATCTAGAAAGCACTAGAAGTTGTTTGTTTAAACCCAGGCATTTCTCAGTTCAAATGCCACTTTCTTAGGCCTTCTGTGGAATAAACAATTACCCTGTTTATTGTCTTGGTATGGTTTATAAGTCTTTGGATTTACTTTGTTTATTTATTTGTTGACCCCTCTATGTTCCTGACACTCTGATGTTGACTGTCTTGTTCGTTGCCATATATCTAATTCTGGATGGTGCTTAGAAGATAATAGTTGCTCAGTTGAATAGTTGAATTTATATATTCAACTAGTTGAATTTATTTAAATTAAACTATATTCAAATTGTTGAATTTATTTAAAAGAAAGGTTTCAATAAAAACTATTCTGTTGGAAGTAGTTTTTCAAGGAATTTGTTAGACTGTGAATATCTATCCATGGACTCCAAGTTAAGGACGCCTGCTCTAAGTACTTCTTGACGCTTAAGAATCACAAGGTTGTCAGTGTGTGGGACTAAAGGCATGCCTCAGCAAAGTTCAGGTTTATATTTCCTAAATAAAGTAATACAGTAGCAAGCTTTAAACTCCATGCTGTTCTTCATTAATCACAGTAGTTTTAAGAGACCAAAGCAAAGTTTACCTCATTACTAGCCAGTAAATCTTTTGAATGAGTTAGTAAGGCATGTGATATATTTTGGGCTTCCCTGGTGGCTTAGCAGTAAAGAATCCACCTGCAATGCAGAAGACACAGGTCCAATCCCTGAGTTGGGAAGATCCCCTCAAGGAGGGCATGGCGACCCACTCCAGTATTCTTGCTGGGAGAATCCTCATGTACAGAGGAGCCTGGTGGGCTACGATCCATAGGTTCACAAAGACTCGGACATGACTGAAGCAAATCAGCATGCTCGAACGAGGTAATTTTAGAAATAGTTGCTAGTTAGCTTGTATCATGTCCTGTCAACTGGATGGTTCAAGGAACACATGATTAGCTTTTTAAGTTCACATTACCAGGAAATACCAATGAGGATTGGTTACTTTTAGAACCAGTGATACTCATCAGAATCTATCCTTACTCCATGCTCTCTTGAGTTCATTGACTTGAATATCCTACTGATATGTTTTGGATTTATAGAGATTTTTTTAAAGTATATTATGTATGCTTGCAGTCTGTTTTTTTTTTTTTTTTTTAATAATAAATGTTTTTTATTTCTTTTAGCCTGGTAACTTATCAGGATGTGTTGTGATCATCTGCCTTTAGAGAAAAGCTTTTAAAGTCCATATGATATGTGCTTGTTGTTCAGATTGTGTGAAGTTGTATTGCTTAAGGCAGGAAAAAAATGCGTTTGTCAATTGTTCTTTCTATTTGTGATATTCCAAGTACAAGTCTAAATTCATCTCTTAATTTTTCATTCTGGATCTATATAGTTTTGTAAGTAACTGTATACTAATAACAAATCTGTAATTGATGCATTTGGCAGTAAGTCTCAATGATGTGTTGAGATCATTTTTAGATTTTTAAAGAATGTTTTATTTTTCAAAAATTGAATCATCTATGATTTAAAATTAAATAGCTATCAGTGGTAATTGTAAATGTATCTTTGTTATCTATAGACTACATCGTATTGAATAAGCCCTAGATTTGTATCATCCACCCAATGACAATAGCTTCATTTATCCCTGCTCTCTAAAATAATTCTTTATTATTCATATGTAATGATCCAATCTCTGTCCCCTTGCTTTTGAAGCATTGAAAAATAAAAATTAAGAGAAGTATGGTTAATTGCAGGTATAAGTAGCGAAAAACTCAACTGCTTTTTGCTTTCAGAGTATTATCTGTCTTTCCCTCTGTAAGTTTTTAGACCTCAGCTTTAGGGTGATATGAAATGACTACATTTTTATATCCCTTGTAGCAGCGTAGACTAGGTCATTCAGGAAATGCTTTAGCTATAGGATCAAAAACGACAACAAAAAGTCCATTTTCTAAGGCTTTGTAATTCCACTTCTGAGAAATCATGTGAAATAATTCAAAAGAAACAAATTAACCAAATTATACCACTAGGAAAATGACTGAATTGTGGCAGATGCAATCTTTAGAATGTTAAACAGACGTTTAAAAAATCAGTTCTAAAGAATCACAACACTGAAGCTGCTTAGAATATTGTGAAGTAAATATAAAATTCTGTTTTTTTTAACAACTATTTGAAATTAGTCTGTTATGGGTAAAAGAAAAGCAAATGTTGAAAGATGAAAGTTGATGTGCTGGTTGTGAGATTGTTGCCATTGAATAATTTATTTAAAAGGCACTAGATTAACAAAAAGGGCTCTTCTCATACTTTGTCTTGCAAGAAAAAAAGTTTATAGGCAAAGCAGAAAATTGCATTGTATATAAAGAACACTGAAACATTCTGCATAGTATACAAGATAATTCCAATATTTGAACAGTTTTTAAAGGGAAATGATTTTTCTAGAGTTTTGATTCACAGATTTATAGCTTCTTGGATTAAATGTGCTCTAACTTACTCATTTTTAAGTGTGTTAGAGAAAATTACATATATATATACATAATTTTTAAATGTATGTGTACATGCATATGTGTGTATTCTCTCTTATAAAGTCAAGGCCTATCAAAGATGAGAGTGTACCCTATAAAAATATTTAAAGTGACAAAATCAGCTATATAATGTAGTGTTGGTTATCACGCTCTGTTTATATTTTTCTCAGGCTCTATCAAAGAAAGCCAGAGATGGAAAATTGTTACCTGAAGAATATCAAGGAGGATCTTTTAGGTAAAATTTAAACTCTTAATTATTCGTAGCATGAAACAGACATGAGATTTATAAAGTACTTGTCAACCTGTTTTATTTTCTGAAACTTTTTTTAAAAATTTAAGCTAAATATTGTACTTAAGAGGATATGTGAAAATGTTCTTCAGACTAGTTAGGCTTTAATATCAAAGCTAGGTAGAAAGCCATTAGGGTTAGCTGGTTAGCCCATTCAGATGTTCATAGAATGACATTCAGGTTCTGACATATAGTGAGTAGGTTTATAAACCTCAACTATTTTTTTTCTACTTGTGATTTATTTTAAGGTTCCTTGGAGTTAGGTCCTTTGGGGTAAAATATTAACACTCTGACTCTTGAGTTATCATCAGCTCTATTCTTGTTTAAGTGTAACTTACATACAGTGAAGTACACTGAATGTAGCTGGAATGTTTTACAAAGTGAAGAAATCTATGTAACCGACCAAAGCAAGACTATGAACATTACCTCCATGTCATAAGCCTCCCTTTCTGTCTTCTAATTTTGACCCCCTAGAGGGTAACCGCACTTCTGAAAGTTATTTACCAACGTTTTGGTTTTGCCAGTGTTGATCTTTATATAAATATATATTCTTCAGTGTCTGACTTCTTTCACTGAGCATTAGCGTCTGTGAGATGAGCTGTGTTGCGTGAAAGTCATTTACTCATTATTGCGCTGTAGCATTTTGTAGTATTCTGCCTAAATATGCTAGTGTCCATTTCACTGTTGCTGGGCATTTGTGTTGTTCACAGTTTAGTGCTCTTAAAATGCTGATGCCATGAACATTCTTGTCAGTGTCTTATGGTGACTATATGTTTGTATTTTTTTTTGTATAAACCTGAAAGTAGAATTGCTGGGTTTGTGTCTCTAGTAGATTCTGCCAGATAGCTTTTCAAAATGGTTCTACCATTTTTTTGCTTCCATCAACAGTGTATGAGAATTTCTGTTGCTTCATATTCTTGTTAACTCTTGGTATTGTTAGGTTTTAGTGAGTCTTGGGGTTGTAGCCCACCAGGCTCCTCTGTCCAAGGGATTCTCTAGGCAAGAATACTGGAGTGGGTTGCCATTCCCTCCTCCAGGGAATCTTTCCGACCCAGAGATCCAACCTGTGTCTCATACATCTCCTGCTTTGGCAGGCAGGTTCTTTACCACTGATACCACCTGGGAAGCCCAAGGGAAGTGAAAATTAACGATGTTGAATACTGTCTTCATTTATCTGTCAGCCATTTGGGTATGTGGTTACTTATCAGGTAAAACACCTGCTAAAGTTTGTGTCTGTTTTTTAAAATGTTTTATAGGAGTTTCTTTTTCCTGATACGCAGACTTTTTAGGATATATATTATTTCAAATACTTTTCCCACTTTGTACCTTGCCTTTGAAACTTTCCTGATGGTGTTTTTTAATGAACAGAGGTTCTAAGTTAATAAAATCCTATTTATCAGTATTTTTCTTTGTTGTTAGTACTCTTTTTTTTTTTTTNGTTTTATAGGAGTTTCTTTTTCCTGATACGCAGACTTTTTAGGATATATATTATTTCAAATACTTTTCCCACTTTGTACCTTGCCTTTGAAACTTTCCTGATGGTGTTTTTTAATGAACAGAGGTTCTAAGTTAATAAAATCCTATTTATCAGTATTTTTCTTTGTTGTTAGTACCTTTTTTTTTTTTTTCCTGCTAGGAATTATTGTCTATCCCAGAGTCATGAAGTTTTATTCTTCTATGTGAGCTTTATAATTTCTCTCATACAGATTGCTATCTGTCTGAAATCAGATTTTGTCTGTGATATGGAGGTAAAGGCCAAAGTTCTCTTTTTTTCCCCATGTGGATAATTAATTGACTAAATGTCAGTTATTGAAACTATTACTACTCTGTAGCATTGAGAAGTTAACCATGTGTGGTTCTTTTCTATATTCTTTCTCTTCCAGTTGGTCTGTTTGTCCTTTGCTTGCTTAATACAAGCTAACTGTAATTTTTGATCTGTGACAGTGAAAGTCTTCCAGTTTTATTCACCATCAAGATTGTCTTTCCTGGCTTTGTATTTCCAAATAAAATTTTAAATCAGCTTGTCAGCTTTTTTCATACACACATGCAGTGATCTTGCTGGGATTTTTGTTGGGATTGCATTGAATTGTTTGATTGATTTAAGTTTAAGGAGAATTGACATCCTTGTAGCATTGAGTCTTCTAGTGAATGAACATGGTATATACCAGTGTTTCCTTAGTTCTTTGATTTCTTTCAGCTATATTTTGTAATTTTTTGTTTAGGGATCAGATATATGTTTTATTAGATTTAGATTTTTTTATACTATTATAAATAGTATTAATTTTTTCTAATGAAAGCAACTTGTGTATAGATACAAATTTTTACATTGACTTATCTAGTAGTGTAGCTAAATTCACTTGTCTTACTCGTTTATCTGTAGATGCTTACATTTTCTTTGCACACAGTCAGTTCATCTTCAAAGTTTTATTTCTTTTTTCTAACCCTTATACTCTTTTGGTTCTTTTTTTTTTTTTTCCTATTTCTTTTTCTTGCCATATTTCTCTGCCTGGGGCTTACAGTTCAGTGCTGAATATATGTTTATATTAGATACAGTATTTGTGTGTTGTTACTTGCTTTCTTTTTGATACTATAGTAAATGGTATTCTTTTGTCTTTGGTCTTTGAGTAACTGGGCACAGTTTTTCAGTAAAGTAAAAATGTATGACTCAGGGAAAGGGTTCTTTGGTTAAAGACATACCACCTTCAGAGCTTTTTGTTTTCCCCTAGTATTTCCAACTTGGGGATGTTTGGCATCGATGAGTTTACTGCCGTGATCAACCCTCCTCAGGCCTGCATTTTGGCGGTAGGGAGATTCCGACCTGTGCTGAAGCTCACTCAGGATGAAGAGGGAAATGCCCAGCTGCAGCAGCGTCAGCTCATAACGGTCACCATGTCCAGTGACAGCCGAGTGGTAGACGATGAACTGGCCACCAGGTTTCTGGAAAGTTTTAAAGCAAACCTGGAGAATCCTCTCCGACTTGCCTGATCCTCAAAGATAAGAAGTTGGTCTTTGGCTTAGTTAATTGTATTGCTGTTACTGAGAAACATACACTATAGGAAGACAATTAGGTATTTAAGTATGAAGTGGATGAAAGGTGTATTTAAGGTGAAAGAGTTTGACCTGCGTTGTCTTCATTTTCATTTGGGTTTGATGTTATGGAAATAAATAATAAACTGTAACTAATAGAAGAATGAGGACATTTGGTTAGTCAGATGCATTTTTAGTTTGACCACTGGTGCTGTACTAAAGGGATGTTCAGCAAATGTAAATTAAATAGATGTTTGGCTCAGTGGAGCATTTTAGGATATTTGAGGATGTATGATAAACTGTAAAATCAAAGAATTTTAGAACTCTACCTTGTGTTGGAATTAGAAGTGGTCTTCAAAGAGATACCCATTATTGTAGCAGTGGGACCTCACTTTTACAAGCACTGCTCTAGATATACTTGAACAATTTAATATGTACAGAAGTTTATTCTGGATACTAGTAAGTAAATAAGAATCACACTGCATTAGGGGTTGTGGCAACATTATTGAATTTTTTATGTATATAAAGCCATATGTTTTAAAGTGGTTTTTATCAGTCTTATTTTACACTTCCATGACACTGTGAACTTAAAGAAGAATTTTTAAAAAAATTAAAGATGAAAAAAGAGACCAAAATATTTGTTTTGATAATGAATTATAGTTAAAATATCTAAAACTTCAGAAATAAACTGCTCGCTTACCTTCATACTGAGTTGGAATATATTAAAATAAATCATGCAATTTCCTGCCAAACATCTTAATTTAGTGTTATTTGAACACAATGTATTGTTAATACATTTTAATCAAGTTTATATTGTGCAATAAACTATAAGAAAACATTAAAATTTCTATGGTATTTTAAACGTTAGGGCACAGAAGTTTAGTGCCTTGAAATAGATCAGTAATTTCCCTGGAACAGCTTCAGTGAGATCCTACAGAAGTTGAGAAGGAATTTAAAATTACAGTTAACCCTTGAACAACTCAAGGTAGGTAATGGTGGCCCATGTAGTTGAAAATCTGTGTTTAAGTTTACAGTCAATCCTCATATCCCTGGTTCTGCATCCGGGAATTCAACCAAATAGGGATTGGGTTATAGTAGGTACTTACTGAAAAACTTCCATGTGTTAAGTGGATGCGCACAGTTGAAACTCATGTTGTTCTGGAGTCACCTGTAATATGACATTAGGAAAATAATGGATGTGGAATGTAAAACTTCAGAAAGAGTAGAAGAGAAGACCTGTCAAGCAGGTGAGAACTACCCTTTTTATTCCATTGGTAATATGAAAGTTTGACTACTTCTTGTAAAGCTTAGAAGAACTTCCTTTAACAGCTCTGCTACAGTTGACAGACTAACTATAACTGGAAGTGGATGGATTTAATTTACCAGTGACTACCAGTTACTTGTGGTATAAGTTGTATGCTATGACGTGATGAACTATTTATGCTATAACAAAGGAGCTTTCTAAAATAATTAGAGCCCCAGTGTATCAATTGCTAAAATGCTTAATCCAGTTACTCAGCCATTCTTTAAAACTAGTCTTCAAAACTTTTGTCATACTAACAGTTATACTAAAAATTTTAACCAATGCTATTTTCAAAATAACTTTCATAAGTCACATTATTTTCAGTTCATTTTAACTGGAAAAGAATTTTTTTTCTTCTAATTTTTCTGTCTGTGGAATAGAGCATGAGGCAGCCATCAGTGACCCCTGGCCTAGGGTTTTGCTTTGCCAGTGGACTAACACTCTTCTGTAGTCATGTCTGGTCAGTAGTCACTACACTGATCTGTAGTCACATCTGTTTCCTGGTAGGTGAAGTGGGTGATGATACTTGGCCCCGCCTGCCTTTCAGAGCTGTCCTGCCTTCCACAGGAGAGATGCTCCATAAATTCAAGGCATGTTAATTCTTCATGGACATCACAGCCAAGCTTTTCCTATAATCAGTTGCTTCTCATGGTTTGAGTTCTCACCTGTTGGTATAGATGCTCATTCATTCTGACTAACTGTGTTTTCTCTAATATATCTATACTGCCTAGGTTTGTGGAAGGGTCAGAGAAATAAGAGATTTGAGAAATAGGTATGGTGTCCTTACAGAGAAAGCGATGGAACCCCACTCCAGTACTCTTGCCTGGAAAATCCCATGGACAGAGGAGCCTGGTGGGCTGCAGTCCATGGGTTCGCTAAGAGTCGGACGCGACTGAGCGGCTTCACTTTCACTTTTCACTTTCATGCATTAGAGAAGGAAACAGCAACCCACTCCAGTGTTCTTGCCTGGAGAATCCCAGGGACGGGGGAGCCTGGTGGGCTGCCGTCTATGGGGTCACACAGAGTTGGACACGACTGAAGCGACTTAGTAGCAGCAGCAGCAGCATGGTGTCCTTGATTGGGATGGTTGCAGAGAATGAACTGTGTGCTATATGAGCAGGCTATCTTCCACATTTTAAATGCATTTATAGTACTGACAGGATGTGAAAATGAAACTTTGTTGGTGTTTTGTTTTGTTTGTTTTCCTTTCTAATTTAAATAAGGGAAATGACCAAAACGTTGAGAAGACTGCCAAGGGAAAGGCAACACATATGCCAGTTAACACTTCGGCATGAAAATCTCAGTGAATATTAGAATTGATAAGTCAGAATGGCCCTGCTTCTCCCTGACTGCAACTTGCACTTAACACTTTCAGGCACAGTTTGCTCACTGACTATTTCTGGCAGATTAAAATCTTTAGTATGCTGCTGGCCAGACTCTCTTGAAACATTGCTAAGAAATTGATATGTACTGGTCTGAGTGTACATATCAAATGGAACTTATGCTTTTAGATTTTTTTTTTCCTTTTTGGCATTTTGGACTTAATTTCACACTAAATTGTAAAGGCCATATATTGGGGCATTATGATAAAAGTTAAACTAGTTTCTTAACCTTTATTTAAAGATAGATGGTGCTGTGAGTTAATACATTATACTGAGAGTATGGGAGAAAAATAAAAATAACAATTCTTAGTTTTCAAGGAAAATGTATCCTCATTACACACTGTGTCATGGTCAAGTGAAGTGATGAGATAAAAGAATGAAGTGTGTTGCAGGTAAAAAATAACCATTATTTTAAATGTGATGCAGAAACTTGTTGACTTTGGAAAAGGAGGTAACCGTGTAGAATCATGTTCAAGTTAATTTGGCCACAATATATAAGATCCATTGATTAGATTCTCTGCCAGGTCAGGGGCTTTAATGAACGAAGAACTTAAAAATATTCGACATGTTCATTTGCAGTGTGATGTTGTGAATATTTCCTAAAGGAAATCAACCCTGAATATTCATTATAAGAGCTGATGCTAAAGCTCCAATACTTTGGCCACCTGATGCAAGAGCCAACTCATTGGAAAAGACCCTGGTGCTAGGAAGTATTGAGGGCAAGAGGAGAAGGAGCTGACAGGATGAGATAGTTGGATGGCATCACTCACTCAATGGACATGAGTTTGAGCAAGCTCTAGGAGACAGGGAAGCCTGATGTGCTGCAGACCATGGGGTCACAAAGTTGGACATGACTTAGTGACTAAACAGTAACAGCATTATGAATATGTGAGGTAGGTGTGTGCTATCAGGTAATGCGGTAACGGTGATGCAGTTTCCCAGTCCACAACAGAACCTTCCATGGCCCTCATTACCAGTGAACAAATGGTTAAGATCTGATAAGTCACATACAGCAAATGCTATATTTCAGGAGACATTTTGACCTTATAAATGGGAAACGCAGCAGTCTTCTATTAACATCATTTAAAACACATCCGTGGATTTTTAAAATTGTTTTGTAGCATTTCTATTGATTTCAAGAGAAGGGGACTGCTGGGTTTTAAGGAAAGTGTGGTTTGGCTACTTGTAATATTGAAGACACTGTTTAATTGAAATTTAAGGTATAAAGATGTATTTTGAAGAACCATGAGCTTCTGTTAGTAGCANGATTTTTAAAATTGTTTTGTAGCATTTCTATTGATTTCAAGAGAAGGGGACTGCTGGGTTTTAAGGAAAGTGTGGTTTGGCTACTTGTAATATTGAAGACACTGTTTAATTGAAATTTAAGGTATAAAGATGTATTTTGAAGAACCATGAGCTTCTATTAGTAGCAGTCTTTTACTTCTTTGATCATATAAAATTTACTTTGACATTTTATCACTTACCAGTGTTTTTTTTTTTTAATTTATTTGTCAGCGCCAGTGTTCGGTGCAGTGCGTGGGATCTTTGATCTTCGTTGCAGCAGGCAGTATCTAGTCGCAGCATGCAAACTCTTAATTGCAGCATGTGGGATCTAGTTCCCTGACCAGGGTTTGAACCCTGAACCGAGAGCTTGGAGTTTTAGCCACTGGACAACCAGAGAAGTTCCTTACCTATATTTTTTGCAACAAATCCAAGCAGCCTTTTCCTTCCTAGCAAAGTGTTAATGGCTACTTTTTAAACCTCTAATTTAACATATGTATGGTATATACAGTTAAGAGAAACTCGGGCTTTTATTAAAAGTTGAGAAACTGTTAGCAAAATCATTGCTTATTCCTGATTTTTCTTTATTCACGCCTAGAGTAAGTTATTTTTTCTGAGATTTCTTAGTTTATGAAATTATTACTCCTGTAACTAAAAAAAAAAATGGATCTTTAAAAGACAAGGCAATTGTGGTCAGATTAAGGTATATTAGTCATAGCACTTTATAAAGCATAAAGTATTATATAAATATGTTAAATTTTTAATCCCGTGAATCACACTTGTTCTACACTTCTCCTGGCATTATAGCTATAAGGTGTGTATGTGTGCTTAGTCGCTCAGTCGTGTTGGACTCTTTGCGACCCCAAGGAATGCAGCCCACCAGGCTCCTCTGTCCATGGGAATTTTCCAGGCAAGAATACTGCAGTGGGTTGCCATTTCTTTCTCCAGGGGATCTTCCCAACCCAGGGATCCAACCCAGGTCTCCCGCATTGCAGGCGGATTCTTTACCGTTTGAGACCCCAGGGAAGGTGGTACTTAATAAATTACCGTCCTTCACGACGGAGCTACTGGTCTTTAGTACATCATTTCCCACAGTTGCATCTTTAAATCAAAAGTATTTTAAATCTAGTTTCAGCTTTATCTGTAAATTACTGCTGTTGGTAAAAAAAAAAAAAAACCTCATTTCTGTGCCTCAGAATTCTCTTACCTGTAAAATATTTATCTTCGTTAATCTTCTCAGTTTTATGAGGTAGGTGTATGCTACTTTACGACTGTCCTCGCAAGGCAGACTAAGGAAACAACTCAGGGATTACGTGAGTGGCACATAGCTCAGAAGTGCCACAACTGGGATTTGAACCTAGGTCTTTGCAGTGCCAAAATTCAAGCTCCCCACACTGCAATATATAACCTTCTAGGTTGTGTTATTGCAGCCGGGATAGTTCTGTATTCAGTTACCATTTTACATTTGTAATAGTTGTTCTCCAGCAGACAGCAAAATTATAGGAGCAGGTAAAGATCAAGTTGTACTTTTACAGTTTGGTAGTTCTAATGCTAAATATCAAGTTAGTTTGTTCTTTCAATGTATTAATTCAAAATTAATGTTAGCCAAGTTGAAGCCAACTCTTCATCTTCCAGCACCGTGTAGCTCTTCCCATGTTACACAGCTCTCACAGTTAACTAGGTTTCATTACTTATTAAATAACATACTATTTGTGGGTATCTCATTTTGACACCAAAATTAAATTATTATCTATTATTGACAAATTAGCAAGAATATACTTTATCTCAACTGTTACTTAAATACTAATCAAAATAAGAGTTCCAAGGTTTTCTCTTTGTATATGCTTTCATGCAACTTTAGAATGGAAATGGATGCTAAGATTTATAAATGGAGCTGCTCTTGAGAGCAGACTCTTAAAAGTTTTCAATTTTAGTCATTTTTTTATTTTTAGAGAAAACTTAGAGTCATTATTCCTTTCAGCTGAGAGTATATGAGCCTATGAATGGGGCAAAACTGAAAACTTAGTATTCAGTGCATACACGTCTTTTGTGTATTTTCTTGTTTCCAGAGTGAGTCATCACAACTTTGGAAAGCATTAGGAGGAGTGGCTTCCTAAAAAGCCTTAAAAATGGAAAAACTGGTAAAAATAAATGTTTTAAAAGTATCATTTGAGAAATTCTGTACAGAACTCTTATTTTCTAGGCGAAGTGGAATGAACTGAAAGTCTCTCAGTAGTGTTCGACTCTTTGTGACTCCATGGACAATACAGTCCGTGGTATTCTTCAGGCCAGAATACTGGAGTGAGTAGCTGTTCCTTCTCCAGGGGATCTTCCCAACTCAGGGATCAAACCCAGCTCTCTCCCGCATTGCAGGCAGATTCTTTACCAGCGGAGCCACAGGGGAAGCCCATTTTCTAGGTAGATACTTCAGTATAATTTTCTAATTACCTAGTTAATTTCATTCCCGTTAATATACAGACCTTTTCTTCCAACTATACATATGCTCACCCTAAGCTATTATAATAGCTAGCTTATTGTGTTTCAGTCATTCGTCTCAGTTTTTAAATGTAAATATTGCTAACTCAAGTTTCATCACAATCTCATAAAGTCAATATTCATATTATCAGCATTTCACTAAAGACATGTTGAGTAACTTCAGTGACAGGATTCAAGACAGGCAGCTTGGTCCCAGAGCCTCGTAAGAGATTCCTCTTTCAAAAAATATCAATTTAGTAGTAAATCCTGGAGGTTAGCACATTAAAGACTTATGAGTTGGGAAAATGCCTGTTAGTGTAGTGAAAACGAACTTCTCCGTAGCACCTGCTACAGGACTATAGAAGTAAGAATGTTATAAAAATAAATCTGTAGCTAAAGCCACAGCAGTTTTACTGTCCTCTGGATTTTAACAGTAATGAATGATATATTCCTTTAACCTTCTGATTCATGAGTGGTGGTAGATGGATTAATAATTAAGGGTCGACCAGAAAAACACCTCGGGTTCTTAATTAGAGGGCAACTTATTAGCTGAGAACCAAAAAAATTCTTTAGTTTTGCTATGAGATAACAAGCTATGGAAAAAGAAATGTCTAATAATTTTTTAACTTAATAAACGTCTTTGTGGTTGAAAGTACACGTTCTTTCTGTGCAGATACCAGAGCTTAGTACATAGAAATAGCTGCTTGATTTTCCCCAGCTTGTTTTGCAAGTGCATCTTGAATGTGTTTTTCCTTGAAGTGTGTCACCTCTCCACCCTTCATCCCAACCATCACCAATACAGTTATTAATTTGTAAAATATAACACAAGGCTCATATCTTGTAGGGTGTCAGGCTGATTGAGTTTCTCCCACTCGCCATCCCTCTGTGTGTCAGTTTGACCTTTACCTACAGAACACATTCCTGTTTTAAGGACCTGGGGAATCTTGTTGGAGCAGTTCTGTACCTAGGTTTCAAGAACATACCGATTAAGTAAAAGTATTACCATTTGTCAGGACTAGCCCATAATATTGTGTTCTCTCTAAGATGTTCTGAGGCCAGTTTCCCTTTTATGGTGGGTAAATATGTGAACATTTTTGTGCTGGTAGCATTGACTCATCTTTTATTAGGAGGTCAGAAAGATCTTTTTGTGCTTTTATATTTTCAATATCGTAAGACATTCAAAAGCAGTTTACCTGAAGACCCCTTATCTGCATCAGTTGTGTTCTTTTCATAATTGAAAAATTACACTTTAATTGGATGACTCTTTAGCAGAAATTTCTGCTACCTGATACTCAGATAAAAATAACAGATATTTGGTGGACTTTTGCTTCTTTGTATTTAAAGAAAAACTAAGAAATTTAGAGGGGGGGGATAAGATAATGACAAATGGAAAAATACTCGCGNTTATCTGCATCAGTTGTGTTCTTTTCATAATTGAAAAATTACACTTTAATTGGATGACTCTTTAGCAGAAATTTCTGCTACCTGATACTCAGATAAAAATAACAGATATTTGGTGGACTTTTGCTTCTTTGTATTTAAAGAAAAACTAAGAAATTTAGAGGGGGGGGATAAGATAATGACAAATGGAAAAATACTCGCGTGTTGAATAGATTCATGGACTAGGACACACAAGCAGCGTGGACAAGCAGAAATCTGATTTGATTAGGGACAAATTTTGTTAAAGCTTTAAATTTCATTCCAGTTTCCCCTAGCACTGAAGGAAATAGCTATTGGCATTGGCCTGAAGTTTCAAAACAATATTACCAAGCAACAGAATTTTTTAAATTTCTATACATCTTTTTGATGTATGAGTGCTGCATGCTAAGTCGCTTTAGTCATGTACGACTCTTTGTGACCCCATGGACTGTAATCCTCCAGTTACAATCCTCTGTTCATGGGGATTCTCCAAGCAAGAATACTGGAGTAGGTTGCCACTGCCTACTCCAGGGGATCCTCCCGACCCAGGGAAGGAACCCCACATCTCCTATGTCTCCTGCCTTAGCAGGTGGGTTCTTTACCACTAGCGCCAGCTTGGTTTGATAATTGCATTTTATTTCACCTTTAGAAAGATAGGTTTAAACCACAAGCAGCGACAAAATGTGTAAGAAGTCATGTTTGTGTACACTTTGCTTGGTGAAAGGTGGAGATGCCCACTGACCCTTGTGTACCAGATGTGTTGCAAATTTAACGAAAAGATCAAACTCCTGGTTTACTACTTCAACGCCTCTACCCACCTGTCCTCTGCTCCCAAGGAGACGTTAATGTGGATTCAAGGGGAAGGACATTTGTTAGGCCATGGTGTCCAGACTGCCTGCCATCAGTTAGAATTCTCCCTTATTTTTCCACATGGCAGGTGTGGTCAGGCCAGCCTAAAGCTGTCCCTACTTGGAAGACAGCCTCCTTAGGAAGGGCTGAATTAGGCAGATTCCGTTACTGGGTTTGCATCTTCAGGAAAATCTCTTTTCCTTTTGACTTGTGTTCTTGTACAATTCACTGTGTACTTCTTGACTAGGGAATGGTAAACTGAAGGGCTGAGATAAGGGCGTGGACCTATAGGATAAAAGGCGCAGAAGCTGTTCAACCTGTTTTTGTTCTCGGCTTAGGCCACAGTGTCCTGGTAAATGTTTGAACAGCCAGCTCTCTGGAAAACATGTATATACATATATAATCAAAAGTGAGTCTATTCGAAATTTTATTGATACATAAAAGATAATATAAACAATTTGCAAATTTAATAGAATATACCACGTCATTAAATACAAATGCAGTTCAGTTCAGTTGCTCAGTCGTGTCCGACTCTTTGCAAATGCAGCATGGAATGCAGCATGCCAGGCCTCCCTGTCCATCACCAACTCCAGAGCTTGCTCAAGTTCATGCCCATCGAGTCAGTGATGCCATCCAACCATCTCATTCTCTGTCGTTCCTTTCTCCTGCCTTCAATCTTTCCAAGCATAAGAGTCTTTTCTAATGAGTCAGTTTTTCACATCAGGTGGCNATGCATATGAGCTATGCTACAGATAGAAGCAAAAATAGGAGATGATTAGGGCATTACTTGAGTTTTTATATTTTTTTTTAAGTAATGACATTGCTATCTGAAAGCTTCCTTAAGCTCTATGAATGTATAATTTCAAAGGGAGAATGTCTAACTTGATATGACAGGCAGGCTGCTGTTGGACGTGGAGAGAGGTTGGAAAGAAGCAAGCAAACCATGAGATTTGTTTTACTAATTTTCTATAGTCCTTCATGTCTGTGCTGAGACCGTTTACTCTTGTTTTCTTCTACCTTAGCTGCTCTGACTTGGGAACCTGTAATAGTCTGTGCAGGAGCATGCTCATGACACAAAGGGCACCAGCAGATCTGACCCCTTTCGTGTCCCCTACCTCCTCCCCTGGGCTTCCCAGGTGGTGCTAGTGGTAGAGAACCTGCCTACCAATGCAGGAGATGTAAGAGACCCAGGTTCCATCCCTGAGTCGGGAGGATATCCGGAGGAAGGCATGGCAACCCGTTCCCGTATTCTTGCTGGGAGAATCCAATGGACAGTGGAGCCTGGTGGGCTAGAGTCCATGGGGTTGTGGAGTCAGACATGACTGAAGCAACTTAGCACACAGCATGCACATACGTCTTCCCCTACCCCTGTCTATCTGACATGTCACATGTGAGGCTTACTGACTCATGTCTCTGCCCCTGGACACCCACTATCTTCCTATCTACAAGTGCCATTTACATTGATTGCTCTTTGCCACCTGGATCCCTCATATCATGACCTTATGCAAAGAGAGGCCTGTTCCAGGGAGGCTTCCAGGATGATCACCACTCTGTAACCCTCTGCAGACCAGACTACGAAACAAGCACCGCTGAGCCTAAGATCACTGATGTAGATCTCTTGGAGAGGTAGGCTGATGCCCTGAACTGGCACTAACCCCTGACTAGCCTCTGCATACTCTGTATGCTATTCCTGGGGCCAAGAAGCAATGCCAGATGGAGCTAACATGGCACAGAATCTGACTTTCAAGAAACAGAGCCCTTCCTGACCTGGCCCTGACTCTCTGGCCTCTCCCTTAATCATGTCCCTCTGCTGCATCCACGGGGATCCATCTGTTGTTTGGCCTACCCTGAAATGACCACTACTTGCCTTTTAAAATAAGGTTCAGATCAAGCATCACACCTTGGCTCCGGGATGTATTCTGGAATCTTCTAGATAGAGTCAAACAGCCCTCTGCACACCTACAAATGCCTTGTGGATCTCCCCTTATGACACTTCAAGCTTTATCTAATCATGACCTTTCTTATTTGCCATACTGTGAGCTTCCTAAAAGCAGACCATGTTTGTCCAACTCTTATCTCCTGCACCCAACAAAAGTCCCTGACACATAGTAATTCTTCAACTAGTGGTTGAATGAATGAATGACCTGTTGCATCCCTGGGAATTAAATGAATGAATACAA
Source organism: Neotragus moschatus (assembly GCA_006410615.1). Taxonomy (NCBI): domain Eukaryota; kingdom Metazoa; phylum Chordata; class Mammalia; order Artiodactyla; family Bovidae; genus Neotragus; species Neotragus moschatus. The sequence continues at coordinate 1,490,643 of SJYA01002280.1, read as the reverse complement.
AGAGAGGAAAGAAAGAAAAAAGATTGTCTCTGACCTCAACTCTTAAAGAATTCTAACACCATCCTGTGACCTGTGTGAGTGACCCTCGCCTGTGATTGATGCGGGCTGGCAGTCTGACAACATGTGACTCAAGTATTCCTAGGAATATAAAGACTTGAGAGAGGGCAAACATACCAGTCAGGAAGAGCTTGAAATAAAAATTATCGTTAAACAAACACTGAGGGAGAGCTGTCTTTGGTAAGAAAGAATGCCATAAGAATGCCTCAGGATTCAGAACAAATAAATCTAGATAAAGAAGAGATTGTATCAAAAGGAAACCTATTTTATTAAATGAAAAGGTAAGAAGGGTGATTCATAGCTCTCCTGGGTTAGCAAAGTCCAATAGGTAAATCAATGACATGGTAGTAAAGAATCTACAGCTGCTTAATACAGTGTGCTTTTAGCTCAGGGGAAGAGAGGGGTTTCATTCAGCTTGACAGCCTGTATGCCACATAGCCATTTGGTTGATAAGGTCAAGAAAGTATCAGTGTACTTTCCAAGTTGATGGTAGTACGTATCAGTGACCACTTAACAGCCTAAAGCTGCATAAAACAGCATAGTTGTGTTGGTTTCCCCAAAAGGTCATGTGAAACTCGAGGATGTGCTATGTTGCATTAGGACAGCTGCAACCAGAGTCATGTGTGGTTCCCAGCCCAGCCCCACCCTGCTCCAAAAGGATTAATGATGGAAAAAACCTGAAGGGCACAGAACCAAACAACATTCATTTTAATGAAACTGTTCTGTAGTCATTAAGCATTGAAAGAGGCTGAATTCAGGATCTCAGGCCGTGGTGCTATATAGAATCAAGAGAATCATGAGAATTATAAATTCTCATCAGTATCATTCTGCAGTGAATTGGCAAGAACTTTCCTGGTAGAAAGTCTTGTAGGGTTTGGGGTTCTTACTGTCCCTGTTTTTAAAAATGGTCAAGCATGTTGCCTTTTCCTCTGCAAAGATCTTGCTGGACTGGTGTTGGGCTCAGTGAAAGGCACTTGCTTTTGAGGAACCTATAGCTGGGAGTCCAGAACAGGGTAGTCAGAACCTCAGTGGCTTTGTTTGAAAGACTTTCGTAGCTTATTCTTCTAAACTAGCCTTGAAAGTGGCTCTCTTTGGTCTGGCCTCTTGTGTTCCCTCATCCAATATCATTTGACTATTTCAATGCACTGATAGGTGGCAAAGAGATCCCAAGCTGATCGATGTTTTTTTTTTTGTTTTTTTTTTTTAATGATTTTAGGCTTTACTGCCAGAATCATCCCAATTTACACCATTGCCATGAAGTGCTTGTTTGTCTGTGGTGATGTGTGCACTAAATAATGCAGGAAATCTGGCAGGTGGTAGGTAGGGAGAGCAGGCACTGGCTACCTTTCCTCTTGGCTCTTTGTTCATGCTGTTGACTTCCAGGTAAACTGTCATCTTCACACTTCTTCTCTCACCTAAGCATGTGAAGAGGAAGTTGAGACCTCTGATCTGCCTGTTATCATGTATGCATGGCAGTTACAAGCACTTACCTTAGAGCCAGACTGCCTGAGTTCCTGCCCCAACTCCACCACTGCTGTGTGACACAGGGCAAGCTGCCCAACCTCTCTGACTTGTTCCCATCTGAAAAGCCCAAAGTCATCATTTTACCTTCCTCATAGAGTTCTGGAGAGGTTTAAATGACTTAATATTTGTGAAGTACTTGAGTGTTAGGTACTGTTATTTTTAAGCCCATTTGCCATGCAGATTCTCAGATCTTCACCCTTGCAATTCCAAACATAGAATTTATAGCTGAAAGAGGTAGGGCTGGTTGTTGCCCTTTTTTAATAAAGGAGAAAACTTAAATCCAAAGAAAAGACAGAACTTTCCCCAAAGTCACATGGCTGTTAGGGATAGAGGGAGGTCAAGCATTTGAGCTCTGCCAACTGAGGCATCTTTTTCGTGGTCCATGGTTTGTGGACAGTGAGAGGATCAGATTTCCATATAGCAAGCTGGCTATTTCTCAGATGAACTAGTCTTATTTAGGCTTTCTGAATGGGCATAAAGGGGATAACTTTATAGTTTTAAGAGTATAATGCCCGAGTCAGTGTGCAAACTCAGGAGGAGACACAGGACTTCAGAGGATGAAATTACAAATAGCCAGGGGCCAAAATGCCCCTACTTAGAGGGCCCTGGGACTCTGGTGGGAACTGATGACTTTATGGTGACCAAGGAGGGCTGCACAGGAGGAGGGGGAAGTGAATTTCCAAGCCAGGACTTAGAAAAGAGACCTGTGGCTTATAAACCTATTCAGGCAGTAAAACGGGCATCTTTTATTATATAATTCTCTCTCACACAGCACCAACATAATATTCTCACCTTCCCTCCCCCAAGATCCTAACTGTCCTTGTCAGAGTAGGGCCCCTCTTGACTGCCTCTTCTGCCTCCTCCCCTCATTGGCTCCTTCTTGATCACCCTTAACATCCATTTCATTGTGACTGAACCTCAGTCTAAAGATCAGGATGAAGCAGTGTGAACTGCCATGATAGGAAAGAAAGAGAAGTCACCTTTTGGATAACACTAGTCCACAGGCTTAAGTTGCCATGGTTACAAAGGTGCTTTTGTGGAGGGGAAGGAGGGGAAGGGGGGCAGCTGTCAACCTTGCTGGTCAAGTGGTCTCCCAGAGCCAGGGACACAGGGTCATCCCCAGGATGAGGAGGAGAGCTCCTCTCCAAGTCTGCAGAGCACACACTTGCTTTATTTTTTCCTATTTAAAAAATTTTTTTTATTTAAAACAGACTTTTGGACTCAGTGGGAGAAGGAGAGGGTGGGATGACTTGAATGAATAGCATTGAAACATATACATTACCATATGTAAAATAGATGCCCAGTGCGAGTTTGCTGTATGATGCAAGGCACCCAAAGCCGGAGCTCTGTGACAGCCTGGAGAGATCGGGTGGGGAGGGAGGTGGACACGTGTACACCTATGGCCAATTCATATTGATGTATGGCAAAAACCATCACAATATTGTAAAGTAATTACTTTAGTTGCATCAAGATAGATTCTTCAAACACCTAAAGGGTGAGGATAACTCACTATTTATCTCTTGAGTTCTCAGGAACTGGCAGTTACCACATGTTGTCAGTTAATTTACTTAATTGAATCTTGATGCCTCCCTGAGCTCTGCAGGTTAGAAAGTAAGTGTAGTGTTTTCTTCTAGGACTGTGCCTGCTGACCTTTGAAATAGCTGAGGGTGGCCCTGGTGTTGGCTTCCGGCAAGAGGCAGGGACCTCCTTCCCGCTGCGGTCTGGCCACCTCCAGTAGACCTGTCTCCCCCTTTGCTTCTAACTAGGATGTTGCAGTTAATGCTGGTGTGAAAATGATTAGCCTGAGAAAGCCCAGCAGGATGTGAGTAAATTAAAGAGTTGGGGTTTTCCCCCTGGGTTTTTAAGCAAAGGGAACCTACAAAACTAAATAAAAAGTACCAACATTAATGAATATGGGGCAAGTCCAAAGCCGAGATAGCATTTTTGCTCTAAGTAATCCTCAAAGGGAATTTCCTCCCTTTAAAAAAAAAAAAAAAAAAAANGAGTCTAGTCAAATCTTCCTCCCCAAGGAAGGCTTTGAGGAGTGGAATCTTCAGGAGGAAAGGGCAGCCGTCCATAAGCAAGTTTCCAACCAACTTACCACGAGCAGCCTAAGGGCAGGACAAAGTGTAGCTGGTAAAACATCTCACGCAGAGCAGGGGCCCGGCAGAGCTGAATGGCAGCGACGTCCTGGCTCTTCCAAGACACTGTAGAGCAGATGTTTGTGGATTCACAGAAAGTCACTCAGAGATGTCGTAGGCAGCCAGCCCAGCATCTCCTGGGAGCCTTTGAAAATGCAGCTTTCTGCATTTTCTTCATCACTCAGGGAGATTTGGGTTCAGTGTTTAAAGCATTCCAGCTGATTCCTACACTCTGGTTTATGGGATCTACTGTAAGACAAACTTGTACAGACAGGAGAACTAAGTCAGTGGAACTGAGTTTTTCTTTTTTTATGCTGGGTATTCTACATGACTGTTGCCCTTCATCAAGTGTCTTCCTTCAGAAGTGCCATGGCTATCCCATTGCCTTTGCTGAAAACATCACTGTGACTCACTCTTTTGAACTGCTTTCAGAACACAAGGCATTCTTTTAACCACCCTCAAAAGTATGGTGGCAACACACTTTACAGAGGAGGAGTGCTAAAGTAATTTGTTATATATTTTTGAAGTATTTATTGACTGAGAAAGGTTTTGTTACATTGACAGAATGACAAAAACTCCTGTTTTATTCAAAAACACTTTCAAAAATTATTTCTAATAAACTGAATGTAACATATATATCAGAGAAGGCACTGGTACCCACTCCAGTCCTCTTGCCTGGAAACTCCCATGGACAGAGGACCCTGGTGGGCTGCAGTCCATGGGGTTGCTAAGAGTTGGACATGACTGAGCGACTTCCCTTTCACTTTTCACTTTCATGCATTGGAGAAGGAAATGGCAACCCACTCCAGTGTTCTTGCCTGGAGAATCCCTGGGACAGAGGACCCTGGTGGGCTGCCGTCTATGGGGTCACACAGAGTCGGACACAACTGAAGTGACTTAGCAGCAGCAGCAACATATATATATATGCAAAAACTTTAAATGTCTAGATGTTGATTATATGACCATTAAAAAATAGCAATGAGAATAGTTAATCCTGGAACTTTTTGTTGAAGTATATTTGATTTATAACATTATATTACTCTCAAGTGTATAACGTAGTGATTTGATACTTTTATAGGTTACACTCCATTTAAAATTATTATGAACGATTGGTTATATTCCCTGTACTGCACATTATATCTTTGTGCTTTATTTATTTTGTATCTAACAGCTTGTACCTCTTGACCCCTTCCTCTGTCTCGCCCCTCCCCCTCACTCCTCTCCCCTCTGTAACCACTACTTTGTTCTCTGTCTGTATTTCTGTTTTGTTTTATTCATTCGTTTGTTTTAACTTTTTTGATTTCACACATAAGCGAAAACACGGAGGATTTGTCTTTCTCTGACTTCAGCATAATGCCCTCCAGGTTCACCCTCAGGATAAACCTGGAGGGTATTATGTTGTAGTGGATGGCAAACTTTTCATTCCTTTTCATGACTGAGTAACAGTCACAGAAAAACTGAGCAGAAAGTGTAGAGATTGTCCTTACCCCTCCTGCCCCCGCACAGGCACGCATTCCCCCGTTGACAACATCTCCCACCAGAGTGGTACATTTATTGAACTGACACACCGTTACCACCTAGTCTACAGTTTATATTCGGGTTCATTCTTGGTCATGTACGTTATGTGTTTGGACAACTGTGTAATGACACGTATTCATCATTATAGTATCAGGCAGAGTATTTCCACTGCCCTAAAAATCGCCTATGCTCTGCCTAGTCATTAGCCATTTTTAACTCTAAAACGGTGTCACTAGTATTTTTCCAAAGAACTTTTTTAGTGTATTTCTATTTTTGTGTGGATTTTTTTCCTTAAAATTTATGAGATCGTCAAATTGTAATTTCTGGCTAATTTAAAATTCTTGATGTATTCAGTTGACTCTTATTTGTAGTAAAAAAAATTTTTTTAATTGAGAAAATAAGTTACAGATGCTGGTAAGATCAGGATGATTTATGTTAGATGAAAGATATTCTCAAAACTATTTTTTCTATATTGAAATAGCTACATATTTCAGCTTGAATACTTTAGATACTACCTTTCAGCTTCAGTTTGAAGTAACTTTTTTTGACAAATATTTTTAAAGACAAAATTTACCATAAAGATTGCTTGTATTAGGACTTTGCTGATGGTCCAGTAGCTAAGACTCTTCACTCCCAATACAGGGGGCCCGAGCTCAATCCCTGGTCAGGACCGCAGCTAAGACCTGGTGCAGCCAAATAAATATATAAGTAAATAAAAATAAATATTTTTAAAAAACTTTACCTGTATTTATTATTTTTAATGCTTCATCAAATTTAAATGATGAAAAATCATATGGTTTTTACTTTTACTTCACTCCAGCAGACATTATCAAATTATCAGTAAAAAATAGATGCTCCATCAAATTATTCTTCCTACATGTTAAGAACTCCAAACTCAATTACCAATTTTCCAAATCAAATCTCATATACTGTTTGAATGCTCATTATTTTACTTGTTTAGTTCCATCTTTCTTTTAATAAGATATTTCAGTGTCTCCTTGTTGGCAAGCTTTCCCTTATTCATGGCAGTTCCCCCAAAATTCCAAAAGCTGCACTTTGAGGGCTTTCCATTTATTGCATACTTTAAAGATTTCCAACTGATTTTAAATGAAATTCAGCCAAGTTTTAGAGCTCTCATTTCTAAACAAATAAACAGAAGTTTGATACATTTTTGGACAGTAGTCTTAATCACCATCAAAAGATCCTACTTCTTGCTGCTGCTGCTTCTAAGTCGCTTCAGTCGTGTCCGACTCTGTGCGACCCCAGAGACGGCAACCCACCAGGCTCCCCCATCCCTGGGATTCTCCAGGCAAGAACACTGGAGTGGGTTGCCATTTCCTTCTCCAGTGCATGAAAGTGAAAAGTGAAAGTGAAGTCGCTCAGTCGTGTCCGACTCTTAGAGACTCCATGGACTATAACCCACCAGGTTCCTCCATCCATGGGATTTTCCAGGCAAGAGTACTGGAGTGGGGTGCCATTGCCTTCTCCATCCTACTTCTTAATTCTGTAATGTTAGGGGGTTTGATTTCAACCTCCAAATTTGGGAGGACTCATTCCATTTGCTTTCCAATATTAATAGCTCTTTGAAAAAGAGCTGAAAACTGCTCTCTTTTGGGCTTCCCAGGTGGCTCAAGTGATAAAGAATCTGTCTGTTAAAGTCATGCAGGACATGCAGGCAGGCGACGTGGGTTCAATCCATGGATGGAGAAGATCCCCCAGAGGAGGAAATGGCATCCCACTCCAGTATTCTTGCCTGGAAAATCCCTTGGATAGAGGAGCCTGGCAGGCTATAGTCCACAGAGTCGCAAGGAATCAGACATGACTTGGCGACTGAGTGCACACAGCATACACAGGTTGATAAAATAAAAATTGAAAGACCTAAAAAATGTTTTACATCTGATTCATTATGAGCTGCAAGGAAGTAAAGCTCATATTACTGTGCCAATGTTTGAGGGTTTTTTCATTTTCAACATCACACTTGTCACACAATTTGGTAGTTTAGTTTTTGTGTCTGTGTACATATAGTTTGATAGCTCCAGCTTCTTTTTTTATTGGTAAAATACTGTGACTTGTTTGTATAAAATTATGGCTTGTGTGTTTACCCATAAGTTGTGATTTGACTCTGTAGGCTGTTTTTATTTAATAAGAACACTGTTTTTACTATATGACTGTGCTTCACCAAAATTTGCTTTTATATTAATGGAAAAGCAAATAAATGTGTCATCACTGGTAAACATTTCACTTGAATTTATAGGAACATTCAAAAAAGCCCTCAAGTGTTTCACTATGAACAGGATAAACTTCCAGAACTTTCCTAGAAAGTGAAAGTCACTCAGTCATGTCCGACTCTTTGCGACCCCATTGACTATAGTCCGTGGAATTCTCCAGGCCAGAATATTGGAGTGGGTAGCCATTCCCTTCTCCAGGGGATCTTCCCAACCCAAGGATTGAACCCAGGTCTCCAGCATTGCAGGCGGATTCTTTACCAGCTGAGCCACCAGGAAATTTGGATTTCAAAAAGCAAATTAATATCAGAAAACAACTGGTTTTCTATATGAAGTATCAAGTGACAGTGGTGGGTAAAATTGGAATTATTTAACTGTTTGCCAAGTTCCCACTTTTCCCCTTTCAGTTTCAAAACACTAATTTTAAATGTGCACAAGAAATCTGAAAGTAAAAATAAGTGAAATTAGTTTAGAAAAATAGTCAATCAATTTAAGTGGAAAAGCCATGCTTCATAAAGTAATGTATAAATGTACATTCTGTCATTTATAGAAGCTAGAGCTGCAGTCATTATCTGCAGACACATTGTTTAAATATCCACTTAGCTCAAGAGGGAGGGAATATATAGTTATAACTGAGTCACATTGTTGTATGGCAGAAACCAACACAGCATTGTAAAGCAATTATCTTCCCATTAAAAATTTTAAAAATATCCACTTATGATTAAGTAGATGACAATGCTTCTTCTGCAGCAGATTTGTACCTTCTGGTTTTCAAGTAATTGTGATATCACTATGACACCCTAATTAAAAGGGATATTACCCTTAGTAGTGAGGATTGTCAACAAAGGTCCACCTAATCAAGGCTATGATTTTTCCAGGAGTCATGTATGGATTTGAGAGTTGGACTATAAAGAAAGCTGAGCACAGAAGATGCTTTTGAACTGTGGTGTTAAGAGAAGACTCTTGAGAGTCCCTCGGACTGCAAGGAGATCCAACCAGTCCATCCTAAAGGAGATCAGTCCTGAATGTTCATTGGAAGGTCTGATGTTGAAGCTGAAACTGCAATACTTTGGCCACCTAATGTGAAGAGCTGACTCATTTGAAAAGACCCAGATGCTGGGAAAGATTGAAGGCAGGAGGAGAAGGAGACAACAGAGGATGAGATGGTTGGATGGCATCACTGACTCAATGGACATGAGTTTGGGTGAACTCCAGGAGTTGATGATGGACAGGGAGGCCTGGTATGCTGCAATTCATGGGATCAAAAAGAATCGGACATGACTGAGTGACTGAACTGAACTGAATGACGGATTTGATAGTAAATGTCAAACATATTTGTGTACGTTACACTTACCAGTTCTCTTGAGACACAGAAGCATAGTATTTAATTGTTCACTAAGTGTATGAAGTGAAGTGAGATGAAGTCACTCAGTTATGTCTTACTCTTTGCGACCCCGTGGACTGTAGCTCACCAGGCTCCTCTGTCCATGGGATTCTCTAGGCAAGAATACTGGAGTGGGTTGCCATTTCCTTCTCCAGGGGATCTTCCCAACCCAGGGATCGAACCCGGGTCTCCCGCATTGCGGGCAGACGCTTTAACCTCTGAACTACCAGGGAAGCCCAACTAAATGTATATTTTCAGTTTAGTTTTGAAAAAAATTGGCTCATTGTTGCCTACAAGATTTATTGTAAAATAAGTCCAAAATAAGATGGTCATAGATTTATACTGAGTGATGACAAAAACCACAGTGCAAGACTATTTTGACTTCTCCCCGTGTACTGTCCAGTAGGACTGGGCAGTGTCCGTTTTGGGCGTGTATTTCATAAATATGTAACCTATGATTTCCATTTTCCTCTGCCCCCAGTGAATGGTGGCCTGGCATTATCATCAGTTTCACAGACTTTGGCAAGACCATACAAAATTAGCTGCTAGTATTTGCATGGATTTAGCAGTGAATAAAATACCCTACTCTACCAGGCTACTCCAGAAGAATCTGGAATAGATTCTCCTGCCAGTTTGTTAAATTTGCCCCCAGATTCACCTTTGTGTGTCCACTACCATGAACTGCATACGGAAATGCAAATGAGCCCCAACCTGGGGNTATTTGCATGGATTTAGCAGTGAATAAAATACCCTACTCTACCAGGCTACTCCAGAAGAATCTGGAATAGATTCTCCTGCCAGTTTGTTAAATTTGCCCCCAGATTCACCTTTGTGTGTCCACTACCATGAACTGCATACGGAAATGCAAATGAGCCCCAACCTGGGGAAATCTGAGGCCAGGAGGGAAATAACTGCAGAAGAGGGAGGGGATGGCAATTAAAGAAGGGATCGCTACATCAAGTGGCCGGCAGGGTGGCGGCAGCAGCAGATGAGTGACTCATCACAGTGGAGACCAGAAGGAAGTAAATTGTTACCAAATTCTTCTGTCTGAGCTCATGAGTAAGAGGCTTAATTATGCTGAGTGGAAGCATGATCCCACTTGCATGAAATTCTACAAATTTCATGAAAAAAGATCAGAGCATTTGTTGCCCCCAGGGACTGTGGACAGAGGTGATTGGGATGAGGCATGAGGAAATTTTCTGGGGTGATGTTAATATACTATAGCCTGGTAGGTTTGGATTAAACAGTTGTATGTATTTGTCAACTCTCAATGAATGTCCGTGTTAGATTTGTGCATTTCGTTGTGTATAAATTTCATCTTAAAGTAACAAGTTAAAAATATGCATGATGAAATATTTAGGGTGAGAGCTGGATTATAAAGAAGGCAGAATGCCAAAGAATTGATGCCTTCAAACTGTGGTGTTGGAGAAGACTCCTGAAAAGTCTCTTGGACAGCAAGGAGATCAAACCAATCGGTCTTAAGGGAAATCAATGCTGAATATTCATTGGAAGGACTGACGTTGAAACAAACTGCAGTATTTTGGTCATCCAGTGCTAACAGACAACTCATTGGAAAAGTCCCTGATGCTGGGAAAGATTGAGGGCAGGAGAAGAGGGCTTCAGAGGATGAGATTGCATCACCAATGCAATGAACATGAACTTGGGCAAACTCTGGGAGATGGTGAGGGANGAAATCAATGCTGAATATTCATTGGAAGGACTGACGTTGAAACAAACTGCAGTATTTTGGTCATCCAGTGCTAACAGACAACTCATTGGAAAAGTCCCTGATGCTGGGAAAGATTGAGGGCAGGAGAAGAGGGCTTCAGAGGATGAGATTGCATCACCAATGCAATGAACATGAACTTGGGCAAACTCTGGGAGATGGTGAGGGACAGGGATCCTGGCGTGCTGCAGTCCGTGGGGTCGCAGAGAGTCAGACATGACTGGGTGACTGAACAACAATGTTTTGGCATCTGCAATTTACAAAATAAGATAGATTGATGGATTGAAAAGAATAGATGGATGGGATAAACTAAGCATGACAACATGTAGAACCTAGGTGGTAGATACGCAGTGTTCACCAGGAAATTATTTCAGCTTTACTGTTTGTTTGAAAGTGTTCTTAGTAAAATGGGGGATAAAACAGCCTTCCTGTGTACAGTGGTAGAAAGCGTCACTTTCATCTGTTCAATCCTATCGGTATTCACAGACAACAATTCTCACTGGTAATAATGTTTGTGAATATGTGTGGGTGTCAGTATAAATGTAGGCAATATTACATTACTGTGATTACAAGTAGAGTGTCAGGACCAGTACTGGTAGATCCTGTGATATCTTTTCATTTTGTAAGTGAATATCTTACGATAAATAAAATTTTTGTTCTCTCTGTGTAACACATATATAAATAAACACACATATATATATCAAGCATATACATATGCATATGATATATATGTTTAAAGGATATACACCATTATGGGTGATTTTTAAATATATTTTCTTATTTTGCCCATATTTTTAAAAATTCTCTCCAATGGACATCTATTTCTTATGCCATGCTGTAAGTTTTCAAAACTGTTCTTTATTAAATGCTTTTTAATAAAAGCAAACAAAATTTTTTTCACATGGATATAAATGCTTTATTTTGACTTTTTAATTAATCACCTCTTGAATTACGTTTCTGTGGAGTATACTTGGACATTTTTTCAAATGATGGTAAAATACACATAACATAAAAATGACCATTTTAGCCATTTTAAGTGTGCTGTTCAATGATATTAAGTACATTTTCATTATGGTGCAACCATCACCATCGTCCATCTTCAGAATGCGTTTCATTGTGCAAAACTGAAACTCTCTACTGATTAAACCATGGCCTATTCCCCTNCCTATGAGGTTATTTATGTATCTCCTGGCAATCTTGATTCCAGGTTGTGCTTCTTCTAGCCCAGCATTTTCTCATGATGTACTCTGCATATAAGTTAAATAAGCAGGGTGACGATATACATAGTGCTATGTATAGAATATTTGTGGCTGGCACTATTTGCTTATTTAGTGTCTTATTTTGACCAAATTGTGCTTGTAACATTATTGTTATTAAATAATTGAACATCATTCTTCTGTATTTATTTGACTGAGTCATAATAAGTGAAAAGTTATCCAGGTATTACCTATAGGAGACTAAGGTTGAGGTGGGACAGGTTGTGGGAAATAGAGGAGGTGGACTAACAGGGCTATCATCTAGACTTGTTAGGCTGAATATTGGATTTCTTTAGGCAAAGCAGGGTAATGCTGAATCATTTTTTCTTTTTAGTAGAAATGTATATAAGTTCAACTAATAATTAATCAAAAAACATGACGTTTATGTGGATGGCAAACAGAATATGATTTTCTCCAAAGTCTCTTCTAAGACTAAAATTACAAACTCATTTCTCAACATTGACTATTTTCTAGACATCAGATTTATGACTGAGATAATAATCCATGTAATAAGAAAGAGAAAGATGAACCAGACACTTCATTTTATTAAGGGCATTCAGGTCTATTTAAAGAGATCAGTTGTATACCCTTAAAATGAAATCTCAATCATTATTAAATTATAAATATCATCCATGAAACAGTCTCAAGAATGAACACACAACTCCAATACACATTGTGGGTATAGAAATATTAGTTCTTTAAGAATGTAGCTCTGGATACAAACCCATAGAAATACTCCAGTAACCCTTCTATAACACACACACACACACACACACACACACACACACACACACACACACACACACTGTTCTGGTACACTGTTGTTGTTTAGTCACCAAGTTATGTATGACACTTTTGTGGCCCATAGACTTTTGGACCCCACCAGACTCCTCTGTCCATGGGATTTCCTAGTCAAGAATACTGGAGTGGGTGGCCATTTCCTTCTCCAGGGAGTCTTCCTAACCCAGGGATCGAGCTCTGGATTTTCTGCATTGGCAGGTGGATTCTTTACCACCGAGTCACCAGGGAAGCCAGTCTCTGGTATACTAGGCAAAAGGTGTTGGTAGTGAAAACGAAAACAACATTGGAGTTAAAAATAGCTGATTTTTCTTGTTCTTAGAAAAAGATATTTTCTCTAGAATCTGTTTATGCTGATACATTCCTCTATCAAAAACATTCTCCTTTCATTCTTCTACTCAAAAAACTAAATATATATATATATATATATACACACACACGCACACATATATATATATAAATGATTAATGTCTGGATTAAATAGACATGATTTACTACCAAAAATTCTCATATAAGAAGAGTTTACTGTTTCTTTTCAAATTTTTAAAAATACTAATAATGTAAATAGTATTCAAAAAGTGATGGAAAACACAAGAACTTTTTCTTAAAATATAAAAGTGCTTGGCTATTCCTCCCTTGCCTAAAAACGTTAAAGTGAACTGAAGGAGCAGAAAAGTAAAACTATGATAATCTCTAAAATGTCTTAGAAAAAATACACTTTTTACAATATTTGGAAAAAATATGATAGTATGAGAAATCCTCAGAAGGTAAAGCAGATACTTTGTTGGGTCAGAAATTTGTGATTACTTTTATTCCATAGGAAATAAGAGTATCATGCTTTTTAGTGAATTATGTCACTACTATTTTTAAAAAATGGAGACTATGGTAAATGTTTCAAAATCTATTCTTCAAACTCCTAAATAAATTTGTGTGGAATAGAAGAACAATTGCACATCCTGTAGCCTACTGTGATATAGGTCAATTTTCAATTTTTTTTAACTTCTGAAAAAAATCTAATTGGACATAATTGATACCAAGGTCCTTTAACCAGGAGACATTTAATGAGGGGAGTAGTGATTTTTTATAAGAATAAAGAATCTTAAGCTGTCCAATACAGTAGCAGACACACACACACACACACACACACACACACACACACACACACTTCATCATTGCTTATATCTGTTGTTTCCAGAGGCTTGATCAAAACATACAAGTGGCTCACATGGCATGCGTGTTTTGATATGCAGTTCAGTATTCAGTAGAGAAAATACATGTTATTGTTTTGGTACTTGCCTAAAGTTCTTTATATCCAAGTAAATTTGCACTAAGCAGATGGTATATCACAGAAGATTCTATAGATATTCAATGATTCAAAAGGAGATATTAGGAAATAATTTACACCAATAAATTTGAAAACCTAGTTGAAATGGACAAAACCTTGACAACCAAAACTTACCAAAACAGATGTAGGAAGACCAAAGAATCTGAATAAACTCATCTGTTTGAATTTGAACAACAAAAATTTGCCTAAATACACCTGTAGGCCTGATTGACTTTATAACGAATCTGATTAAATATTTAAGGAGAAAATACTATTTCTATGTAAACTCTTTCAGAAAACAGAGGAGGAAACAAATCTAGACTTATATTCAGAAGCCAGCAGTACAATGACTCTGAATTTCTCCAAACAAATATACAAGAATAGCAAATGACTGCTCTATACATCTGTGTCTCTTTTGCTGTCTCGCATACAGGGTTATCGTTACCATCTTTTGGTGGGATGGTTTGGGAGAATGGCATTGAAACATGTATAGTATCATATATGAAACGAATTGCAAGTCCAGGTTCGATGCATGATACTGGATGCTTGGGGCAGGTGCACTGAGCCAACCCAGAGGGATGGTACAGGGAGGGAGGAGGGAGGGGGGTTCAGGATGGGGAACATGTGTATACCTGTGGCAGATTCGTGTTGATGTATGGCAAAACCAATACAATATTGTAAAGTAATTAACCTCCAATTAAAATAAATAAATTTATATTAAAAAAAGAATATAAAATGACCAAATAATGTATTTGATAAACAGAGAAACGCAGTTCTTAATAAAGTTTTAAAAGTGAAATGAACGCACCAGTTTATAAAAAGGGGAAATAACTCATGCCAAGGAGTTTCATTGTAGGAATGCACAGTTGGGTAACATATGAAAAGCAGTCAATGTCAGGAAAGGTATCAAACCTGGATGGCTCAGCAGGCTATATCCATGGGGTCACATGGAGTAGGACGTGACTGATGATAAATATATATATGAAAGTGAAAGTGAAGTCACTCAGTGGTGTCCGACTCTTTGCAACCCCATGGACTATAGCCCACCAGACTTCTCCATCCATGGGATTCTCCAGGCAAGAATACTGGAGTGGGTTGCCATTTCCTTCTCCAGGGGATCTTCTTGATCCAGGGATCGAATTCAGGTCTCTCGCGTTGCAAGCAGATGCTTTAACCTCTGAGAACCAGGGAAACCCATATATATATAAGTTATTATCAAATCCATTTAAAGAAGAAAAATCATATAATTTTCTCAATGACTGTAGAAAATATACTTCAGCAAACCAAATATTATTCATGATAAAAATGGCACATAACTGGGATCAGAAAGAAATACTCCCAGTCTGATTAAAAGTATCCATGAAACAATCACTTGTGACTTTTCTGATAGGGTTTACTATCAATACATAAAATGATGTTCTTTAGGAATAACTTTCCTCTCTAGATGAAAGTTTAAATCCTATTTAATTTATTTCTTGTGTTTTAGTTTAGACTTCAAGATATTGACCACAATTTCTTGTTCCTAATTATACTCAACATTAACATTAAAATGAGTACAAAAAGGACTTTCTTTGTGTTCACATTTTCTTTATTAGGCAATGTTCCAATAGTTTTGGAAATACAGGGAATTAAAATCTATTAGCAATATACATTCCCCCTTGGGAAATCCAGCTCTTGGAAATGTCTTAAATATCTACTTTATCTTTACAAACACTAATTTCAAAACTTCTATAAAATTAAATTCTAAATTCAGCAAACCAAAATGTCTCCTTGTTACATTTAAAATCCACTTCTTAGTATGTTTATCTTCCCTAAAAACCACTCTACTGAAGTGAGTGATCAAGCACATTATCAGCATTACCAGTAGGGTCATTTTATTATGCTGCAGGGTACAGTAGATTCATTATAAACAATTGCTGTCCCTATAAGATAGATGCATTTTTTATAGGTTTCCCTCTTTTATAGATACTCATGTGGGAATCATGTAGTTACCACATAATTGCAAGACACTCATTAAATTATGTAGTTTGCTAGTGGTTTATTAAATTAATACCTGGAGGTAGTCTGAACATGTTCAGTACATCAGAAAAGTGTCAGAAAAAAGGAGCACTACCTCCTAATATTTTTCTTAGCCAAAAAACTCAATGGTTTGGTCAGCATTACATACACTTGTTAAAACAGCTAAAAGTTTCAAATTAGTTCTTATTGTGGTGGCACTTAAACAACTCTAAATTAATTTCCCAAGGATTTTTAAAGTACTCAGCCTGAAATCTTTGTATTTTTAGCATTTTTTTTGATAATAAGTTTGAATCAAATGGACACATAAGTCATTTTCAGACTCATAAATCATTCAATTTTTCCAATTTGCCTTAAAATTTTTAATATCAAAACAATCTAATTGTGAAGTTTTACAAGTTACTTTTCAACAGTCTACTTTTGAGACATGAATTTTGAGGAATAACCTGCATCATTTTACTTCTTTGGAACTCAATTTCAATTATCATTATCATTATAGGTAACTTTAAATTCATTTATCAAACCCAGGCTAAAGAAAATAAACAGTTTGGTGCAATTTTTAGATCAAAACATGAGACCACAAATACGGTTACTGGTTCATGGACAGTTTCATTTCCCTCAGTAGCAGTTTTCATGAAGGAAATAGTAATAGATTAGTTGCTCCAAAGATGGAATGAAAACTCATAAAATAGATATAAAGCTCAAAGAAGAGTTGAACGAAAGTGCTAGGAAGGCATCTATGGCCTAAAAATAAAACCCTGAGAGAATCACATTAAATGATAAGTGGAATGGCTCTTGACTACTTCCTAATAGCTATATTCCATCTGCATTGCCTAAATTCCATCTGCATTCCTTCATTCTGTCTTGATGATTTGCCGAGCTATGGACATTTATAACATAAAAACTTTCTGCTTTCATGGAGAAAGTACTGACCCACTGTTGACTTTAACCTTATTGTTATATTAAGCTTTCAGCTTAATAACCAATTATCAGAGAAGAAACAAACATTATGCAATGAAAGCCTGACTTTTCTTTGTTATTTTCATGTTTTGGGCTTTGAACTAAGTCATTTTAAGAATGGCAAACTTGTCTTATTATTTGGATTACAAAAAGGTAAGGAAAATTTGTTGGTTATTAAATTTTTATTTTCCTTTTAATTCCTGGTTCATACATAACTTTGATCATACCATTAAGTTATTTCTTTGAAGTATCTGGAAATGAGAGCCTGAGATAACTTTGGGTGCTTGGATTTTCTAATTAATTTCCAATGATAACAAAATTGAAATTAAATACAATTAGAAAAGTCACAAGTGATGTGATATATAAATATATCTACATCTATGTCTATACCTGTATCTATATCACAGAATCAAAGTTGAATTATGTTCTCTGAAAGAGAATTACTATCTTTCAGGATATTTTGATGATATTTTCACAAATGTAGACTTAATCATTGGAGAAGGCAGTGGCAACCTACTCCAATACTCTTGCCTGGAAAATGCCATGGATGGAGGTGCCTGTTAGGCCGCAGTTCATGGGGTCACGAAGAGTCAGACACGACTGAATGACTTCACTTTCACTTTTCACTTTCATGCACTGGAGAAGGAAATGGCAGCCCTCTCCAGTGTTCTTGCCTGGAGAATCCCAGGGCAGAGCCTGGTGGGCTGCCGTCTATTGGGTCGCACAGAGTCAGACACGACTGAAGTGACTTAGCAGCAGCAGCAGACTTAAGCATGTATTCTGGTTTAACGAGAGAGCAAGAGGGGACTGAACTGGAACATTCTGAAAGAGGTAATCAATAAAGAAAAACAAGAATTATTCTTTTTTTACTTCAGTATCATGTGTCTAAAGTGCTATATATAATAAAATAAAAATACGTGATCTTAATGTGAGTCACTTCTATTAGAATAACTGACACGTAATAAGGAAAATGGGCACAGCAATAGTCAGTTTCCACGAGAGTGAAGCAACCACCTTGTTCATGCCACTGGCTATTGCCTAAGAAGTTAGGCAAAGAACTATGTAGTGCTAATAGATTATTCTCTGAGAAGGGAATGGCAACCCACTCCAGTATTCTTGCCTCGTGAGTCCCACGGACAGACAAGCTTGGTGGGCTACAGATCATGAGGTCNCGCAGTTCATGGGGTCACGAAGAGTCAGACACGACTGAATGACTTCACTTTCACTTTTCACTTTCATGCACTGGAGAAGGAAATGGCAGCCCTCTCCAGTGTTCTTGCCTGGAGAATCCCAGGGCAGAGCCTGGTGGGCTGCCGTCTATTGGGTCGCACAGAGTCAGACACGACTGAAGTGACTTAGCAGCAGCAGCAGACTTAAGCATGTATTCTGGTTTAACGAGAGAGCAAGAGGGGACTGAACTGGAACATTCTGAAAGAGGTAATCAATAAAGAAAAACAAGAATTATTCTTTTTTTACTTCAGTATCATGTGTCTAAAGTGCTATATATAATAAAATAAAAATACGTGATCTTAATGTGAGTCACTTCTATTAGAATAACTGACACGTAATAAGGAAAATGGGCACAGCAATAGTCAGTTTCCACGAGAGTGAAGCAACCACCTTGTTCATGCCACTGGCTATTGCCTAAGAAGTTAGGCAAAGAACTATGTAGTGCTAATAGATTATTCTCTGAGAAGGGAATGGCAACCCACTCCAGTATTCTTGCCTCGTGAGTCCCACGGACAGACAAGCTTGGTGGGCTACAGATCATGAGGTCTCAAAGAAATGGACACGACTGAAGCAACTTAGCAGGACGGATTATTCTAGGCTGGTTCTATCTTCAGATGGTTACACGTAACAAACAATTATTTTCGAAGAAAGTACCAGAGGTATAAAATTACTCTTTAAGTATCTTTTCTATATCTCAGTTCAGTTGCTCAATTGTGTCCGACTCTTTGTGACTCCATGAATTGTAGCACGCCAGGCCTCCCTGTTCATCACCAACTCCCAGAGTTCACTCAGACTCATGTCCATTGAGTCCGTNTTGTTCTTTTCCAAATTTGTTTCAGCTCTCTAGGGTCCTTTGAGATTCCATAGGAATTTTAAGTTGGATTTTCCTACTTTTGGAAAATACATCATTGGGATTTTAAGAGTGATTTCATTGCATCTATAGATTAGTTTGGATAGTATTGACATCTTAACAATGTTAAGTCTTCTTATCTGTGAACACTGTCTTTTTACTTACTTGTGTCTTTAATTTCTTTCAGTAACATTTTATAACTTTCACTGTATAAATCTTTGGCCTCCTTGCTTAAGTTTATTTCTAAGTATTTTATTATTTTTAATGCGATTGCAAGTGAAATTATTTTCTTTTGAATTTTTTTTAGTGTATAGAAATGAAACTGATTTTTGTGAGTGATTTGGGGGTATTTTTTCTCCTTTTCTGGAGTTGAATATGTTCTATATTTTGATATGAGTACATTACACTGTCATACACCTATGTAAAAATTCACCAATCTGGCCAGCTAAGATTTTTGTGCTTTTCTGCATGTAAATTAATCCTAAACAAATGGAAATTTATTATGATATATTCCAAACATCAAAATAAATGTGTAGGATTATCCTTCCACAGAACACTTTAAAAACCAAGCCAGCTGAAGTCTTAAGTGTAGACAGGTTCTTTATCACTCTATCCCATCCCAAGTAACCTCCAATCTGAAATTGCTGGGTATTATTCTCTTTATGCTTATTATAATGAAAAGTTCACATTATGGGTTCTCTTCCCAAATCTGGAAATCCGTATTACTTTTCTATTTGAAATTTTAAGGTCAATTTATTAAGCTCAGTGATGAAAGTTATCAGAAGAATATTTTCCTGAAGATTATTTTTTCTTAGGAGAAAAAAGAGAGAGAGAGAAAAGCAAAACCCTCTCCATGTAGCCTCAAGCGTTGTTCAGTTAAATCTGCAGATGGGCGTGGGCTGTTGATCATTTTCTGAGCCAGCAGAATTGTTACCTGGACCGCTCTCCCCAGCTTCTTGCTCCAGGTCACACTTCTACTGGCACAAAGCCTCTCTGGCCTCCACATGCTGGAAGCACCTCCTGCAGCTGGATCTCAAATGTGTCACCGTCATGATCTGTCTTAAATCACTGATTCCCGCTTAATTTTTTCCACTTGTTCTTCCACTCATTTCTTTTATTTGAACACTTTCTTGTTCCCTGAAGCAGGCTTGCATCACTATAAAGTTTCCTTTTAGAATTTTCATTGTGCCCCACAGATTTTCTATCATTGTGTTTTTATTTTTGTCTCTAGGTATTTTTCTAAATTTCTTCTTTGATTTGTTCAACAACACTTTAATTGTTTAGTAGCATTTTGTTTGACTTCTACGTGTTTTTTTGAAGTTTTTTTTTTCTTATAGTTGATTTCTACTCACAGTTTTGTGGTCAGAAAAGATGCTTGATATGGTTTCAATTTTCTTAAATTTACTGAGGGTTGTTTTGTGGCCTAACACATGTGACTTAGCACTCCTGAGAAACCTGTATGTGGATCGAGAAGCAACAGGTAGAACCTTACATGGAACAACAGACAGTTCAAAATTGAGAAAGGAGTATAGCAAAGTGGTATACTGTCACCCTGTTAGTTAGTTTATATGCAGAACACATCATGGGAAATGCCAGGCTGGATGAGTTACAAGCTGGAATCAAGATTGCCAGGAGAAATATCAACAACCTCAGATATGCAAATGACACCACACTAATGGCAGAAAGTGGAGAGGAACTAAAGAGCTTCTTGATGAGGGTGAAAGAGGAGAGTGAAAAAGTCGGTTTAAAAACTCAAAATTAAAAAAATAAGATCCTGGCATCTGGTCCCATCACTTCATGGCAAATAGGGGGGTTTGGGGGGGGGAGTTGGAAGCAGTGACACATTTCCTCTTCTTGGGCTCTAAAATCACTGTGGATGGTTGACTGCAGTCATGAAATTAGAAGACGATTGCCTTTTGGCAGGGAAGCTATGACAGACCTAGACAGTATATTAAAAAGTGAAGACATCACTTTGCCAACAAAGGTCTGTACACTCAAGGCTATGGTCTTTCCAGTAGTCATGTATGGATGTGAGAGTTGGCCGATAAAGAAGGTAGAGTGCCAAAGAATTGGTGCTTTTGAACTGTGGTGTTGGAGAAGACTCTTGAGAGTCCCCTGGACAGCAAGGAGATCAAATCAGTCAATTCTAAAGGAAATCAACACTGAATATTCATTAGAAGGACTGAAGC
>SJYA01002280.1:1434487-1468948 GCA_006410615.1 Neotragus moschatus | reverse complement strand
AGTTGGACTGTGAAGAAGGCTGAGCGCCAAAGAATTGATGCTTTTGAACTGTGGTGTTGGAGAAGACTCTTGAGAGTCCCCTGGACTGCAAGGAGATCCAACCAGTCCATTCTGAAGGAGATCAACCCTGGGATTTCTTTGGAAGGAATGATGCTAAAGCTGAAGCTCCAGTACTTTGGCCACCTCATGCGAAGAGTTGACTCATTGGAAAAGACTCTGATGCTGGGAGGGATTGGGGGCAGGAGGAGAAGGGGACAACCAAGGATGAGATGGCTGGATGGCATCACTGACTCGATGGATGTGAGTCTGAGTGAATTCTGGGAGTTGGTGATGGACAGGGAGGCCTGGCTTGCTGCAATTCATGGGGTCCGAAAGAGTCAGAAACGACTGAGCGACTGAACTGAACTGAACTGATCTCGTGTGTGTATATATTTTTAATTGTTTTATCTTCTTATTGGATTGATCCCTTGATAATTATGTAATGTCTTTCTTTGTCTCTTGTTACAGTTTTTATTTAAAGTCTATTTTGTCTGATATAAGTTTGCCATCCACTCTTTTTTTGTTTTTTCCATTTGCATGGAATACCTTTTTCCATGCCATCACTTTCTGTCTTTGTGTGTCTCTAGATCTGAAGTGGGAGAAGGCAATGGCACCCCACTCCAGTACCCTTGCCTAAAAAATCCCATGGGCAGAGGAGCCTGGTAGGCTGCAGTCCATGGGTTCCTGAAGAGTCAGACGCAACTGAGCAACTTCCCTTTCACTTTTCACTTTCATGTATTGGAGAAGGAAATGGCAACGCACTCCAGTGTTCTTGCCTGGAGAATCCCAGGGACGGGGGAGCCTGGTGGGCTGCCGTCTATGGGGTTGCACAGAGTCGGACACAACTGAAGCGAGTTAGCAGCAGCAGCAGCAGATCTAAAGTGACTTTCTTGTAGACACTGTATAGATGAGTCTTACTCAGCCACTCTATCCCTTTTGATTGTAGCATTTAGTTCATTTACATTTAATCTATTATTGATAGGTATAGAATTCTTGCCATTTTGTTAATTGCTTTGGAATGGTTTTTGTAGTTCTTTTCTGTTTCTTCTTTTGCTCTTTTCGCTTGTGATTTTATTACTGTCTTTAGTGTTGTATTTGGATTCCTTTCTCTTTTTAATCTGTGTATCTATGGTAGATTTCTAGTTTGTGTTACCATGAGGTGTGTGTGTGTGTGTTAAGTTTCTGCTCTCTTAAGTTTCAATACATTTCAACAACCTTGCATTTTCACTCCCCTCATCCCCACATTTAATGCTTCTGATGTCATATTTTACAAACTTTGTGTGTGTGTGTGTGTGTGTTCCTTAAGTACTTATTGTGGATATGGATGATATTTACTACTTTTGCTTTTTAACCTGCCTGCTAGCTTTATAAGTGGCTCATCTACTATCTTTACTGTATATTTGCCTTTACCAATGAGATTTTTTCTTTCGTAATTTCTATATATCCAGATGTGACTTTTTCTTTTCTGTCTAGAGAAATCCCTTCAACTCTTCTTGTAAAGCTGATTTGGTGGTGCTGAACTCTTTTAGATTTTGCTTGACTGTAAAACTCCGTCTTTCCATAAAGTATGAATAATAGCTTTGCCGGGTAGAGTAATTTTAGTTGCAGGTTTTTTTTCTTTCATCACTTTAAATATATTGTAGCACTCCCTTCTGGCCTGCAGAGCTTCTGCTGAAAAGTCTAATGATAGACTTGAGGGAGTTCCCTTGTGCATAATTGGTTGCTTTCCCCTTACTGCTTTTAAGATTATCTTTAATTTTTGTCATTTTAACTACAATGCATCTCGCTATGGTTCTCTTTCGGTTTATATTGTTTGGGACTCTCTGTGCTTCCTGGACCTAGGTACTTGTTTCCTTTCCCAGGTTAAGGAAGTTTTCAGCTATTATGTCTTCAAATTTATTCTCTGCCCCTTTCTCTCTTCTCCTTCTGGGACTCCTATAATATGAATGTTAGTATGCTTGATGTTGTCCCAAAGGTCTCTTAAACTGTTCAAATATTTTTTTTTCTGTTCAAATTTTTAAAAATTCTTTTTCTTATTTCTATTCAGTTTGAGTGATTTCCACTACTTTTGCTTCTAGTTTGCTGATTTGTGCCTCTATAGTATATAATCGAGAAGGAAATGGCAACCCACTCCAGTGCTCTTGCCTGGAGAATCCCAGGGACGGGGGAGCCTGGTGGGCTGCTGTCTGTGGGGTCGCACAGAGTCGGACACAACTGAAGTGACTTAGCAGCAGCAGCAGCAGTATATAATCTGCTGTTAATTCTTTCTAGTGTATTTTTACGTTATGGCTGTGTGCTTCAGCTCTGTTTGGTTCTTTTTTACATTTGCTATTTGTTGAACTTGTCACTGGGTTCTTCCATTCTTCTCCCAAGTTTATAAATCATCTTTATTATTGTTACCTTGAACTCTGTTGGGTAGATTGCTTATCTCCACTTCATTTAGTTCTTCTGAAATTTTATCTTGTTCCTTGATTTGGAACATAGGCCTCCGTTGCCTCATTTTGCCTAATTCTGTTTTTATTTCTCTGCATTAGTATTTGGTGGGTTGGTTATGCCTCATAATCTTGGAGAGGTGACTTTATGTAGAAGATGTGTCATGGGGCCCATTGGCGTACCTTCTTTTGGTCACCAGAGCTACGCGCACTGAGAGTCCTCCCTGTGGGCTGCATAGCCCTGCTGTTGAGGAGGACTGACTACTGTGAGCATGCTGGTATGGCTGTGACTGGCTCCTGGTCTGGCTGGTTACTAGACCCTGCCTGATGTGAGGCTACCTGCTTCTAATGGGTGGGGCCAGGTCCTGGCACAGCTGGCTGCATGACCTGGGGAGTCCTGGTCCTGGTGCTAGTCCACTGGTGGGCAGGGCTGTGAAGCTCTAGTCATCTTGGGGCTAGTTCTGGCCCACTGGTATGCAGAGGCAGGTCCTGGGGTCACTGACTGCTAAGGTGGGTGTTTTGAAGCTAGTATCATCTTGTTGGTATGCAGGGCCGATTTCTGACATGGCTGACTATGGGGTTCAGGATGTCCTGGAGCTGGGGTCAGCTCACTGGTTAGTGGTCCATGTCCCCAGGGTAGTGGGAGGTTCAGGAGGTCCTATGGCAGCTGGTCTGTGATGGATAAGTCTGTCCCTACCTGGCTAACTGCTTTGCCTGAGGTGTCCCAGGACTGGTGCCTACCAGCTGGTGGGCAGGGCCAGGTCCTAGTGTTAATAAGCTAGAGAAAGTATTCCAAAATGGTGCTTACCAACACAAGTGTCCTTGTGTTAGAATGAACTCTGAAAAATGGCTGCTGCCAATATCTCTGTCACCCGTGCAAGTCCCAGTTGCCCCTACCTCTTCTTGGGGCTCTCCAAGATCAGCAAGGGGGTCTAACCCAGGCCCCTTTCCAATTACTTCTGCCCTTGGTCTCAGAGCATGTGAGATTCTGTGTGTGCCCTTTAAGAGTACAGTCTGTTTCCCACATCCCTGTGGCTCTACAGAAAGTAATCCCCACTAGCTTTCAAAGCCTTATCTTCCTGGTGCAGGAAGCCTGGGCCAGGGAGTTCAATATGGAACTCAGACCCTTCACTCCTTGAGGAGAACCTCTGCAATTGTAATTATCCTCCGATTTGTGGGTTGCCTGCCTGGGAGTATGGGTCTTGACCATACAGTGTTTCTACCCTTCCTACTTTTCTCTCTGTGATTCCTTTATATTTTTAGTTGTGGAAGACCTTTTCTGCTAGTCTTTTTCCACAGATCATTTTCATTGATAGTTGCTCTATAAATAGCTGTAACTTGGCGGGTCCACAGGATTAGGTGAACTCAGTGTCTTCATACTGTGCCATCTTGGCAACCAGCGATGTATGTTGATTTTATATCCTGCAACTTTGCTGAATTTGTTGTTAGTTTTAGGTGGCTCAGAGGTTAAAGGATCTGCCTGGAATGCAGGAGACCCTGGGTTCGATTACTGGGTCAGGAAGATCCCCTGGAGAAGGAAATGGCAAACCCACTCCAGTACTCTTGCCTGGAGAATCCCATGGAGGGAAAAGCCTGGTAGGCTACAGCCCATGGGATCGCAAACAGTTGGACACAACTGAGTGACTTCACTTCACTTCACTTAATGGTTATGTGTGTATGTGTATCTGTGTGTGTGTGTGTCTGTGATTTTTAGGGTTTTTACATAAAAGATCATGTCTTCTGCAAATAGAGATAATTTTACTTCTTCCTTTCCATTTCGGATGCCTTCTATTTCTTTTTCTTGTCCAATTGCTCTAGCTAGGACTTCTAATATTATGTTGAATAGAAGTGACAAAAGTGGGCATCCTTATCTTGTTACTGACCTTACAAGAAAAACTTAATCTTTCACCATTTAATATGTTAGCTGTGGTATTTTTATATGCAGGTCTTATGTTGAAGCAGTTTTTTTTTTCTATTCCTACTGGGTTGAGAATTTTCTCTTTATCATGAAAGGGTGCTGAGTTTTACCAAAGGTTTTTTTCCTACATCATTTGAGATGATCATGTGTGAATTTTTAATTCATTCTGTTGTGATAGTGATTACTTTTCATGTGCTACACCATCCTTATCTCCGGAAATAAACCCTATTTGATCCTAGTGTAAAATGCTTAAAACATAATATTGAATTCTGTTTCCTCGTGTTTTGTGAAGAATTTTGGTATCAACATTCATCAGTGGTATTGGCCTGTAGCTTTCTTTTCTTATAGTGTTTTATCTAGCTTTGATACAGACTAATGCTGGCCACAAAGAATAAGTTTGGAAGTGTTTCTTCCTTTTCCATTTTTTTGGGAAGAGTTTGAGAAAAAATTAACATTAATTCTTTCCGTGTTTGGTAGAATTTACCAATGAAGCCATCTGGTCTTGAACTTTTTTTTGTTGAAAAGGTTTTAGTTAATAATTCAATCTCCTTCCTAGTTACAGATCTGTTCAGATTTTCTGTTTCTTCATGATTCAGTCTTGGTAGGTTTTGTGTTTAGTAATTTGCCCATGTTAAACAAAAATGTTAAACAGGGTAATCAACGGTATAGTCAGTGAGAAATTTTGCTCTCACTTTTATCCTCATCAGTTCAGTTCCTCCCTTCCTCCATAGATAACCAATTGTATTTATTCCCTGGGTAATGTTCCAGTGTTTTATATACTATTACTATGAACTGAAGTGTGTATTTACTTTTCCTCCTTTCTAAAACAAAAACATTGTTTGTTTTTGTTTGTTTTCTGTTAAGAATGTATTGTGAGTTTCTCTCCATTGTGAGCTTTCTTTGTGTGAATGAACTATATATTATTATTGAATGAAAACATATCTTGGTTTAGAATATTAAAATGACAAAATAGTTGCCTCAGTACGTCAGAGACAATGATGGCATTGTTCTATGGCATGTATTGTTGTTGATAGAAAGTATTCGGTCATTTTTATTTCCCCTTATTTTTCAGGCCATCTTTTTCTTCAGGGCTTTCCTGGTGGCTCAGTGGTAAAGAATCTGCCTGCCAATGCAGGAGATGCAGGCCCAGGTCAGGAAGACAGAAGATCCTTGGAGAAGGAAATGGCAATACACTGCAGTACTCTTGCCTGGGAAATCTCATGGACAGAGGAGCCTGGTGGGCTACAGTCCCTGGGATCACAAAAAAGTCAGACATGACTTAGCAACTAAACAACAACCACAACATAACGACAATCTTTTCTCTTTCTGGTTGTTTTTCATTGACTTTGGTGTTTTCCATTTTCCTCAAACATTTCTTATTTATTTTTATTTATACTGTATAGGGCTCTTCTGCACTTGTTCTATCTGAAACTGAGAACTTGAGTCTTTCTTCAATTGTGGCAATTTCTTATCTCTTATCCTTTTTCAAATTATCGTTTCATCCCATATTCTCTGGTCTTGTGTTCTGAATTCTATTAAATAAAGTATGACATGTTGTAAAAGTCCAAGCAACACCATCTATATCAGATGTCTTATGAGTAGTAATCTTTAGAACTATACAATATAGCAGCCTGATTTTATATCTGCTGGCTTTTTTTCAATCTAGCCTCCATATTTTCTATACATTTATATTTGCCATCTGTTCTCTGTGATATAGTATAAGTAGTTTCCTCAGTTTTATTTTACATTTCACTAATTCTTCATTGACTGTGCTAAAGCCTGTGACAGTGTGGATCACAATAAACTAAGGACAGTTCTTAAACAGACAGGAATACCAGACCACCTTACCTGCCTCCTAAGAAATCTGTATGCAGGTCAAGAAACAACAGTTAGAACTGGACATGGAATAACAGACTGGTTCAAAATTGGGAAAGGAGTATGTTAAGGCTGTATATTGTCACCCTGCTTATTTAACTTATATTCAGGATACATCGTGTGAAACACCAGGCTCGATGAAGCACAAGTTGGAATCAAGATTGTCGGGAGACGTGTCAATAACCTCAGATATGCAGATGACACCACCGTAATGGCAGAAAGTGAAGAGGAACTAAACAGCCTCTTGATGATGGTGAAAGAGGAGAGTGAAAAAGCTGGCTTAAAACTCAACATTCAAAAAACTAAGATCTTGGCATCCAGTCCCATCACTTCATGGCAAATAGATGAGGAAAAAATGGAAACAGTGACAGACTGTGTTTTCTTGGACCCCCACAATCATGGTGACTACAGCCATGAAATTAAAAGACACTTGCTTTTGGAGGAAAAGCAATGACCAACCTAGACAGCACATTAAAAGCAGAGACATCACTTTGCCGACAAAGGTCCATGTAGTCAAAGCTATGGTTTTTCCAGTAGTCATGTATGGATGTGACAGTTGGACTGTAAAGAAGGCTGAGCACTAAAGAATTGATGTTTTTGAATTGTGATGCTGGAGAAGAGGCTCAAGAGTGCCTTGGACAGCAAGGAGATCAAACCAGTTAGTACTAAAGGAAATCAACCCTAGATATTCACTGGAAGGACTGATGCTGAAGCTGAAGCTCCAATTCTTTGGCCTGATCCAAAGAACTAACTCATTGGAGAAGANACTAAAGAATTGATGTTTTTGAATTGTGATGCTGGAGAAGAGGCTCAAGAGTGCCTTGGACAGCAAGGAGATCAAACCAGTTAGTACTAAAGGAAATCAACCCTAGATATTCACTGGAAGGACTGATGCTGAAGCTGAAGCTCCAATTCTTTGGCCTGATCCAAAGAACTAACTCATTGGAGAAGACCCTGGTGCTAAAGATTGAGGGCAGGAGCAGAAGTGGGCAACAGAGGATGAGATGGTTGGATGGCATCGTTGACTCAATGGACATGAGTTTGAGCAAACTCTGGGAGATAGCGAAGGATAGGGAAGCCTGGCATGTTGCAGTCATGGGGTCGCAAAGTCAGACACGACTGAGTGACTGAACCACAGCAGAATTCTTCTCAACAGCTTTCTATAGTGTTCTGTTTCTTCTGTTTTGACTGCTGAAATGTAGTCTATTTTAATGACTTCATTTCCTTTCTATTTTTTGTCAAGCATGTCTTATTTTATTATCCTTATCTTTCATTATGGATCATGTTCTTCCTCCCATTTCTTAAAAGTCTTTATTTTTTGAAAAAACTTATTTTATTGTCTCTTTCAGATTATTCTAGTAGGTCCAGCTGCTAGGGGGATAACTTTTTTGTTTATGGTGCCTTATGACTCCTGGGGTAGCTTATTTACTCACATAGTTTTTCAATTTACTGCTTTTGATGTTGTGAGGTTGTCTTCAGCTAGAGGCCCATGTGCTCTGGATTTTGGGAGGGCTTTCAATAGTTCTGCACAAATTTGATGAGAATTCCTTGGATAGAAATTAAGGCCAGTAGTTGAAGTCCTATCACCAAAACCATGTTTTCTACAAGCTTGGAGTATTTATATCCCAAGTGCAAATTTATTCAGCACCTATGACCTTGGCAAATCATAACCTTCCTTTCTTCTCTTTCTACTGTTATACAAATTATTATACTGTCACACAGTAGATAAGTTCTTGAAATTTTTGTTGAACATCACAATTGTACTTTAAATGCAATGCTAGATGTTTTCAAAAAGTAAGCAATCACCTTCTAATCTACCAAATATGGTGTACAAGGACCCAATGACTAGGATGTTGCTTTAAATTTAATTTGGTATTGCCCATTTAAAAAGTGATTAGGCCATCTTGATATATTCCTCCGTACCCCTCACACCACCCACCTACAAAGCAGAAAATTCAGCAGAAATCTCAATGTTGTTCAGTGACTCTCAGCTGTCGTTGAATACTATAGTTAGAAATTCACACTCTCCTCAAAAAAATGAACTAAGGGTTTGTGTTTGCATATGAATTCAGAGGTAGCCTGGGAATTGGGGATTTCCTAACTGTGGGTCCCCTGAGCCTTCTTTTTGGTGATACTGCCAGCTTCTTGCGAAAAGTCAAAACGCCTGTGTTTCGGGTGTGGCTCCCAAATTTGCTTCTGTAAGTAGTGTGACTCATTTGTTGGGCTCACTTAATATAACGTGGTGGGAAGTTGTGGGAAGTGAGCTACTTACCAGGAGAAAAATATAGTACTTTGGGGGTTTCTAATGGCTTTGCTGAGACGAGGTGTCTGATGAGCTGGGACTTTAAAGTTCATCTTCTTTCTGCATCCACTTGGCCTGGAAGGATGCACAGACATGTTTGATTTAGTTGACTAGTCAATTCACTGCTAGGAAAGTATGTGAAGGGCTTAAATCAGCAGCCTTACCACCTTAAGAAAAATTAAAGAGAAACTCTGTGTGGTGAAGGGAATGTTTTCTTTTTTCTAGCAACAGTTTTTATCACTTCCTTTGTACTTCCTGTGCCTGACGCTCTGTCTTCACAGTCAGGCTGGGCCCTGCATGAAGTCCTTGTGCTCCGTGTATATTACTTGCCCTGAATATATTCCCTCAGTCCTTGTATGAGGCTGAATTCTGATGCCTGGAATGAGTCTCAGCAGATGTCAAACTGGTGTATCATTTTATGAGAGCTCCTGAGCTGACTCCCATGAGCCGTGACTCATTGGGCTTCTAATTATAACTTGTCATGGCTTCTCAGATAATGGGTTTGTCTCAATGATTTCCAAAGACAGATTAGATCAGTCCTATATTTTGTGGGTCTTGGGTGTTCAGCCAACTAGTGTTATTCTTTGTGGAAATAGAGAAGAGGCTGACACACTGTCCACAGTTTGAGTGGTGCCTCTGAAGTTTTCACAGGAACTTGACGTCGCCTCTCACCAAGTGCTCCCAGGGTTCAGATGTCAGAGGTGGAGTTTGGCAGTCTTGCTTCAGGTCTCAACACAGGGGTGTACAAATACTGAGAGAGTTTTGGCATCACGAGGACATTCATACACTATGGCTGTAATGGTGGTGATGGGTGGTGAACTTTACACCCCAAAGAACCAGCAACTCAGGGAATACCAGTAGATAGGGTGAATGGAAGGGAGGCCCAGAAAAAGAAAGAAAAGAGTGTCATCTGACCTGTGCAAGCTGACAGAACATATACTTGAGTAACTGGGGAGACACTGCCTGCTGTTGGTGGCCCTGAAAAGCAGATGACAACAGCCTCTGAAACACAGGCTAGAATGACTCACAATGCTGAGCCTGAAGGGGACCCAAGAGGTCCAATGTTTAACTGGTACACTTTACAGACCAAACACAGCACAGAAAGAATAAGTTATTTTCCAGCATTACACAGCTTCTTAGAACCCTTTTCAGTCCCCCAATTAGCATTTTTGATGCACAACAAATATCTAAGTTTTTCCTCCAAAATTAAAAATTTTATGTTTATGATTCAGTTGACTAAAACTAGGATAGGGGTTGGTATCGTTTAATAAAACATGGACAGTGTGATTCAATTGCGCTTTTCAACTGGAGGATCTTCAGAATATGACACAATGTGTCAAGCTCTGTATCTATACAGTTCACTCAGAAAATTTTCTAGAAGGCTCAGAGCTCGGGATTTGGAGGATGAATCGACACTGAGAGTTTT
This sequence comes from Neotragus moschatus, assembly GCA_006410615.1. Lineage (NCBI taxonomy): Eukaryota > Metazoa > Chordata > Mammalia > Artiodactyla > Bovidae > Neotragus > Neotragus moschatus. The sequence goes on along the minus strand of SJYA01002280.1, from coordinate 1,458,956 downwards.
CCTTTGCTGACACTGGTGTTGCCCTTGCTTTACTTCTGCACTTCGGATGCCTCATCAACCCTGACCAGTCTGCTGAGACAGCCCATAATGGGGTGGGGATGAAGAGGGACCAGAAAAAGGGCAACAGGGACCTGGGGGCAAGTCTCAGCCTGAGTCAGATTTGAAAGAGACCAAGACCACATGCAAAATTGAAAGGGCCAAGGTCAAAGTAGACCCAAACTGGGACTTCTCTGGCGGTCCAGTGGTTAAAACTTTACACTTCCACTGCAGGGGCACAGGTTTCGATCCTGATAGAGGAACTAAGATACCATATTCTGTGTGGTACAACCAAAATTGCAAAAAAAAAAATTAAATAGCACAGGCTTTTTATATTAAAAATAATAATAATAAGTGGACCCAAACTTGGGAGCAGAGTGGAGACAAGGTTCAAGGAAATAGGGACTAGCAAAGGAGAAAGGTCAATGGGGGGAACAGCAGAGAGGTTTCCTTTCACTTGCAGCAGAGAGAAATCTGTTTTGAATCATGTATGCTGAGGGGCTGAGGCTGCTGCTGCTGCTAGGTCGCTTCAGTCGTGTCCGACTCTGTACGATCCCATAGACAGCAGCCCACCAGGCTCCTCCATTCCTGGGATTCTCCAGGCAAGAACACTGGAGTGGGCTGCCATTTCCTTCTCCACGGGGCTGAAGGGATGCTCTCAAAATAATGCAGATTTCATAAGAGCAGCTTCTACCTAATCCACAATGGCGCTAACTGGGGGCTTTTGTTTAGGACATTTAATTGCTTTGCTCTCTGGTTCTTTTTAGTCTCCAAACTTTTGAACACCCTTCCTCTGCCCTGGAATTGGGGGATGGGGAGACGGGAGTGAAGAAGCTTTGACCATGCGGGACTGAAACTCAGTGTAACCGGCTTTAGTGCGTGCAGGTAGGGGTTGAGGGTGGCACGACCTCTTCTCTGAACACTTGTTATCCTATTGGGACTGGCAGCCTGTGAGTCCACAAAGAGCCTGAGAGTCCACCACCCGCTCCAAGTCTATCAACCAGAGCCTTTGCTCACTCATGAGCCCCTCACTTTACATTGAAGAGGGGAGGAAGTGTTCTTTTGTTCCCATCTGTCACGTTAAAATGTGTGCTCCCTTGCTATTTTTTCCTCTTTCTCCCTTTCCTGTCTCTCAGTATTTCTGCCCTCAATGCTGGTCATACCTTGTTTTCTGAGGATTTAAACCTCTGTCTTCCTCTCTAAGTCAAATCCAGGTATTAGTCTCAGCAACTCAGCTCTCAGATGGCCAGCTGTCTGTTCCTAGTTCTAGGTTTCTCGACTCCCCCATGACCAATGGCCACCCTTCCACCCCACCTCAGTCACCCACTTTTCTTCTCACTGTCATCACCAGAGGGAATACAACCTTTGGAATCGATCAACACCACTCTTTCTGATTATCACCTCTGACCTTCCATCTTCCTCTTCAACCAGAGATATCATACTTTATCTCAGAGATAAAACCTACTTGTCCCCATCACTCTATCCCTACTCAGCAGCATTTTCTGCAGAGCAACGAAGCGAATCCACTATGTGTATCACATATACTCCCACCCTTTTGCATCTACCTCTCTCCCACGCACCTCCCCCCCCCCACCCATCTAGGTCACCACAGAGCACCGAGCTGAGCGCTACCCAGCAGGTTCCCACAAGCTATCTGTTTTACCCGTGGCAGTGCACATGCGTCAATCCCAAACTCCCCGTTCATCCCACCCTCCTCCCCGGCTCTGTGTCCATCCATCAGTTCTCTATCCCTGCCTGCGAATAGATTCATCTGCACCATTTTTCCAGATTCATTTTTCTAGGATCACATGTATGCATTAATATATGATATTTGTTTTTCTCTTTCTGACTTACTTCACTCTATATGACAGACTCTAGGTCCATCCACGTCTCTATGCATGACCCAATATCATTCCTTTTTATGGCTGAGCATGGAAATACAAAAAAGCCCGAACAGCCAAAGCAAACTTGAGAAAGAAGATGGTGATGGGACTGGTCTTCGCTTTTGTGTCCCCTTCATGGAGAGACCTTCTCTACTTACTCTCTGCACATATACTCCCAGTGCCCCCTCACGATTCTCCATCATTGCACGCTGCTGCTTTCATTCCCTCACTCATTGTAGTTATATATTATTTGTATGCTTTCCATCTCCCACGTCAGACTATAAGGCCCATGCAGGCACAGGTCATGTCAGTCCTGGTTACTGTGGTGTTCCTGATGCCTGGCACAGGGCCTGTCACGTACAGCCAGTGGTCACTTGATGGAGAGGTGGATAAATGCATAGCACTTAGGATGACTGAATAATTTCAAAGACTTCCCCAAGTCCCTCGATGATGGAGCACACTGCAATTTGGGAATAATGATATGACTAAGGAAGGGGAATTTAGCCACAACCAGTTTCATCAGAGCCAATTTGGTTTGTCTTGGAAAAAGGGAAATCCTAGCCGGGCCACCACTGCGTATTCCCTCGCGGTGAACAGGCCTATCCCAGGTCAGGCTTGTTTTTTCTGGCCCCAGTTATCCACCACTGGCTAAGTCCTTGAGTAGCATGGTTTTTTGCCTTTCAGTTTGTGGTTTGTAACTCAGGGGAGGTTCCCCGTTATCAGTTCTATTGGGCCTCACATTCAGGATGTTAGGAAACAGGAATCAAGTATAACTCCTTTGGAGCCATTTTAACATTTTTTGAGGAAGTTTGCCCCTCCCAGAGACAGACTCAGGAGAGAGGAGACCCACNGATAAATGCATAGCACTTAGGATGACTGAATAATTTCAAAGACTTCCCCAAGTCCCTCGATGATGGAGCACACTGCAATTTGGGAATAATGATATGACTAAGGAAGGGGAATTTAGCCACAACCAGTTTCATCAGAGCCAATTTGGTTTGTCTTGGAAAAAGGGAAATCCTAGCCGGGCCACCACTGCGTATTCCCTCGCGGTGAACAGGCCTATCCCAGGTCAGGCTTGTTTTTTCTGGCCCCAGTTATCCACCACTGGCTAAGTCCTTGAGTAGCATGGTTTTTTGCCTTTCAGTTTGTGGTTTGTAACTCAGGGGAGGTTCCCCGTTATCAGTTCTATTGGGCCTCACATTCAGGATGTTAGGAAACAGGAATCAAGTATAACTCCTTTGGAGCCATTTTAACATTTTTTGAGGAAGTTTGCCCCTCCCAGAGACAGACTCAGGAGAGAGGAGACCCACAGCAAGGATAGTATTCTGACCTTCCTGGAGAATTGCATCACTCCTGCCATCACATGTGTGTGTGTGTGTGTCCTGCGTGCCTGTGCACACATGCACACATATATACTAGAAGTGGCCTCGTCATTTCTAAACCTGGAAGAACCTTTAGGCAGTGTTTAGCATAACCTTCTCATTTGATGGAGAGAAACTGAGGCCTCAAAGAATCCACCTGCGATGCAGGAGACCTAGGTTTGATCCCTGGGTTGGGAAGATCCCCTGGAGACGAAAACTGCTACCCACTCCATTATTCTGGCCTGGAGAATTCCATGGACTGTATAGTCCATGGGATCGCAGAGTCGGACATGACTGAGCAACTTTCACTCCACACTCAAATAAAATAAAAAAAATTGAGGCCTCGGGAAATTTGACTTGTCTAATGTTCTATATCTAGTTAATGAAAAAACTGGCGTCAAACAAAAATCAGGCCTTCTCCCTCCATATCTCACTGTCTGAAAGTTTCACTTCAGAACATAATGTTTGATTTTTTTTTTTTCCTGATTATAAAGTAACAGAAAGGAAGATGCCAAGTGCTCTGGATTCAGCTGACCCTTAGTAGGATCATCTCCAGCTTCCCTTCAAAGTGGTGGCACTTGGGGAAGGCCATTGTCAGCAGGAGCCTGTCTCTAGGTGAAGTCCCAGCCTTGTCTGACCTCAGCCCAACCCTTGAACTCCTACTTTGTTAGTTTCTTTGGTTTCAATTGTGACTTATCAACCACCAGCCAGCCTGTGGGGGTTCTTCCTCCAGCCTGTTGCCTGTGGTCCTGCCTTCACCACCTGGCCAAGCCCTGCCATCTCTCCAGCCCCCTTATCTGGCTTAGTTCTTGCTTATCCTGAGCACATATTTGTTGTTGTTGTTATTTAGTTGCTCAGTCATCTAACTTTTTGTGATCCCATGGACTGCATCACACCAGGCTTCCCTGTCCTTCACTATCTCCTGGAGTTTGCTCAAATTCATGTCCATGAGTCCATAATGCCATCCAATCATCTCATCCTGTTACCCCTTCTCTGCCTGCCCTCAATCTTTCCCAGCATCAGGGTCTTTTCCAATGAGTTGGCTCTACACATCAGGTGGCCAGAGTTCTGGAGCTTCAACTTTAGCATCAGTTCTTTCAATAAATATTCAGGGTTGATTTCCTTTATCACTGACTGGTTTGATCTCCTTGCCGTACAAGGGACTTTCTAGAGTCTTCTCCACAACATAGTTTGAAAGCATCCATTCTTCGTTGCTCAGCTTTCTTTGTGGTCCAACTCTCACATCTGTACCTGGCTTTGACTATATGGACCTTTGTTGGCAAAGTGATATCTCTGCTTTTTAATACCATGTCTAGGTTTTTCGTAGCTTAGAGACTTATTTAACAGCAAAAATACTCTTTATCTGACAAGTGTCTTGAGATGCAGAGGGCAACTGGATCCCAGAAGTCTTGATTCCTTAAACTCTGCTTCCTTCATATGTTCTGGAAGGAAGCCATCCGAAGAGGGACTGAGCTGCCTACGGTTATTTGAATCATTTAATTCAAATATTTAATTGATTATCTAACAATGGGCTTATGACATATTCATAGACCAACCCTAAAACAGGCTTCTGCAATCCTGGGAAACTCTCCCAAGTTGGAAGCTAATTCCTAAATACGATTGAACATGTTTCACAAAGGACATTAGATGACCTGCAGTGAACCATCTGGAAGCCACATGTAATGCGAATTCTTCTTTGAGACCTGGTAACTAGGCAAGCAGGCCACCTCTAGGGGCTGTACTCCAACAATAGTCCCACCAGCATCAGTTCTGGTGAAACATCTCATTTCGTTTATAGGGGACAGTTTCGCACGCACTTCTTTTTTTGTTTGGTTTGTCTTATTTCAGTGGTCTCATCATGGACAGGCAGAGGAATCCCTTACTAAAGGTGATAGGTGGCATTTTCTCTAAATCTAAGCCACGAGCTGAAGAAATTCCAGAATCTAAGAAGGCAGTTCCTTTCCTGGAATACGATGGTGTGGTAGACTGAAGAGTTTCTCAGTGCATCCTTCCATGAAAGCTGCCTCACAGCTACTCCACCGGTTCTGGGGAGTTGTAAAGGCACAGGCTGCTATACAAGCTTCCCGCCACTTCCCAAATCAAAGAGCCAGGCACAGCCTGGGAGAGTTGAAACCCGAGGGCATGCTGGGGTCAGTGTTAGAATCAGTTGGGAACAGGCTTGGTCTTGATCAGAAAGGTAAGGGTGTGAGGGAATATTCTGAACTAATTCTGAGTCACCAGCAGGCTGATTTGTCAGCTGGGGAGGGATCTAAAGAATAGATTCAGAGGGAAGGGAGTGTCAGGAGGTAGGGACACTCAAGGTGGTTTACTAAGAACTTGGGAATAGTGAAGAAGACAATCTGATTGATTCTGCTGAAGAGTATTTCTCATCTATCACATGTCACCCTCAAATCCATGTCTTAAAGGTGCTGCCTTGTATGGATCTGATAAAGGGATACATACACTTGTGGTTAACAGAAAAACGTGAGAACTTTCCTCTTCAGCTAGCCACATGGAAAGCTCTGCTGCTTTGCTGCTCCTCACTGGGGCTGGGAGAATAGAGTCAAATGCACTTGGCTACCCAATTCACAGAAAATCTTGGCTTGTCTTTAGGTTCTATTATTCCTGCCCAGGTGGTAAAGCTAAAATGGAATTGACTGTGGTCTCTCCTATTTTTACTGTACCATTTCTCTAAGGATCTCTGAGTCTTATTTTAACAACAGAAAGTATTTTCCTTTGTTGGCCAAGAGTAAAAATAGTCAGAGATGCGGCGAACAATGGAGCCTGAGGGTTCTAGTTCAGGATAGAACTGAACTAGAGCATAAGGACTCTGCTTTCTTCAGAAATTTTGGGGGGATAAGCATCAGAAAATGGATAGAGAGTGAGAGGGGATGGGGAAGATGACAAGGGAACCCCAATATTAAGAGTCTGTTTACACACATGGTGGCCCAGACCTACGGAGATCTGGGTAGAGACAAGGGTGAAGTAAGACTGTGTTTTGGAAACTGTGGTAAGAAGGAGTCGATGAGTCAGTGCTTACTATCCCCAGAAAAAGATATTGCTCACTGGGGAGGCTTTGGGGCAAAGCCTGTACATGCGTCTGAGGGTGGGGTAGGAGAGGCAGATTGGCAGGTGGAAATTTGGAGGGAAAGGAGTGGAGGGGAGACAGACTGTGAATGGACAGCAGGTGGGAAAGCACATTGGGGAAATAGTACCGAAGGTGGGACTCCAAGCGGAAAGAGCTGTCAAAACAGAAGCAGAACTATGGTGCCGTGCTGACAGTGAAGGGAGATTTGCAGGTTGTGTGGGAAACCCACAGGCTTAATTTCATTTTTTTTTAATGCTTCTAATTTTAATTTCTTTTCAATCCAGTGTGTGTGAAATCGTTGTGGTGTAGAGCATTGTTGCCTCGGCCACCTTAGGGCTATACTTAATGTCCAACTTTAGATTTTCACCAAATATAGCATACCTGGAAACAGGCCTTTATTTACTGGTGGCTGAAATAGAAGCTGAGTCACAGAAGTGACACAAACACATCTGGTACCTGTCTCAGACCTTCCTGAGTCCCCGGGCTGCTGATGAGCTTGGCCTTCACTTGCAAGGGTCTTCAAATCGCCTCTCTGTTAGTATCCACCCAGCTGGTTCAGGAATGATCCCCCTCCCACTGGTTCTTCTCGAGTCACTCTCCCAGACATCAGTGACTATATATTTATGGTTAACTTTCAGAGTTGAGCTATAGGACCTTTGATAAACACAAGTGTCACCAATTCCACTCACTGTTCTAAACGTGGATGATAGAAGAGAACAGTTTTGAAATCTCAACTTTGCTTAACTTGGATTTCATCTGTGCTTGAAGGGGAGGAAGAAACCATCTGCTTTGGAAAAAGACGTGTGCCCTTTCCCCACTTTGTTGTAATCACCTACAACCATTGTCCACTTCCCTGAGTCCCTAGCGCTGATACAGAAGAAGGAATAGACTGGGATGGAGGGTGCCACTATCTCAGTGGCTCAGACTCCATTAAAAAAAATGGGGTGGATTTATATCTGTAAGTCATGGTAGGTTACCTGATTATTTCTCAAACATTTCTATCACAGGTAAGACTGTAAGAATGCTCCCATGTAAGATTTGCCTACATCAGGGAAAATCAAGACAATCCCCTGGGTGCAAGAAGATACTAGAGCCTCTATTCTGTTTAGTTTTATCTTACCCCCTTATATTTTTTATGTTTGTGTATATGTTATAATATGCATTTCATATTAGTATATTGATAAATGTATATTGTCTATCAAGACTTTATCATCTATAATAATATCTGTCTATCTCCTTAGTCATCTGTCTCTCCATTTTTTATCATAAAGTTCATTAAGCAGCATTTTTGGAAAGGCAAATTCATGTGAGAGTCTATTTCAGTAGACTTTATGTGAGACCTAGGAAACTGTGATTATCTGATTCATTTATGTTCATTAAGGAACTTTTTCTTAAAGGTAACCTTACACAAAACCCTAGCAGGTCAGGGATAAAGATGGGACCCCACTTTTGAGGGAGGACTGGAGGCAAGGGTAGGAGAGGGTCCCACCTCCAAAGTTTCCCTTTCATTTGCTCTCCCCCTCTGCTCTCCTTGGTCTGTGTTAACTCCCACTTCAAAACCACCTTGGCAGCTTCTGCGAGATACATCTTTGGAGATTGACTGGCTCACTGTTTCAAACCGGATTAACAGGACTTGGTTCCTGTATTCAGGTTTGATCTTGTAAATATTTCCTACTAGCTGGACCCATCCCGGTCTGTTTTTCAGGGCACGTGGTAATCACTCCCTCACAGCCCAGGCTAAGGGAAGGGACTGACATTGCAATAGACTTCTTCTTCCTCCCAAGAGAAGGTGCCTTCCCTGGTAATTTCCTGCCTTGCAATTACTGCTTCATTTTCCCCAACACAGTCTCTTCCCCACAGTAAACAGCCAGTGTATTCATGAAGAGTCATGTCCAGTGCAGACTATGATCAGATTCTTGCAGCAAACACTTCTCTAATCTTATTTCAGACTTGCAATTAGCTTCCTCGGCAGAAGGAGATTCTGCTTAAACTCAATGAAACCCCCAGTCCTGGGAACACCTCACCCTTTAGCTAATGCACTTATGCTTACATATGGTTATAATTTTCCTACTGAATTTGTTTAGAGATGGCTCATGTCCCGAGGGTAATTCACATTGTCACTTATAAAGCTATATTTTCTTCACATTTAACCTTGAGGGACAAAATTGCCTACAGAAATGGGGGAAGTTTAGGGTGTGGCAAATGGAGATAAACTACTCTGATCCCCCTTCCCAGAAAGGACTCTCTACCCAGTTGCTGGGAGGATAACTAGGTGACAACCTTAACTCTTAGCAAATTTTAAACTCAAGTCACACTCTACTCAAAGTGGCCCCAGCTCATAACTGAGCAAGGTGAAGGAATAAAGTTGTGGCCATTTCCATCTGATAGGAATCAGCTCCAACAGGCAATCTTGCTTGCTTTGGAGCAACGTTTGGGGCTAACAGAGCCTGGACCACAGTCAAGCAACTTCCTCATGACCAATCTTGCTATCTCACCTTCCCTTTGACAGGTGTTATTCCTCACAAAACCTCGTGCCCCCTAATTCTGTGTTAGCATCTGCTTCCCAGAGACTTAGAGTTTGAGGGGGAAAGGGAGGAAGCAAGAATCAATATAGGTTGCAATATTCTCCTAGATTCCTTGAATTTATTATTCCCAGCCAGTGGGTATGAATGGCCCCTGGGGAACCTCAGAGTTACTGCATGGAGCCTGCAAACATACCCATGTGACCAACATCACCTATAGGCTGAATGTATAATAGGTCTAAATATTTTAAATAATATATGTGCTATTTTCAAAAGACATGAACAACAACAGACTAAAACAGTTTTAAAATAGTGCATTTTTAGTTCAACAGGCTCTAATAGTTATACATATACGCACATCCAGGGAAAATCTTTGCATTGAAGAGGCGTTGTTGTGTTAAAAGGGCAGAACCACTGTGTTAGATGATGTGGCCTCTGGTCTTCAGACATGAACTAGGAATTTCCAATTTAATTTCCAGATAAACTTGGGGAAAAGCTATGTAATTCTCAGATGGAACCAGCTCTAATCCGACAAATGTTGATAGCTGAGGGGTATTAAAATGGTCAATATTAAAGAGTAATGAGACATTGTATGGCTTCCTGCTACACTCTCAAACCTCCTAAAATGTGCCTGTGCAGGGTAAGTCGCTTCAGTTGTGTCTGATTCTGTGTGATCTATGGACTGTAGCCCACCAGCCTCTTCTGTCCATGAGATTCTCCAAGCAAGAGTGCTGGAGTGAGTTACCGTTTCCTACTCCAGGAGATCTTTCCAACCCAGGGATCAAGCCTGAGTTGAAATCTACCTGCACTGACAGGCAGCTTCTTTTACCCTAGCACCACCTAGGCAGCCCTAAACATGCTTATGTACTGGCAACCTGGGGTCTTGACCTTCCTGTTCAGAGATATAACTAGGAAAGTGTTTGACAGGTTTAGCACCTCTATTTGTTTGGAGATAAATTGCCTTGGCTTAGCATATAATATAGGGAGCAGGTACCATATAATTTGGGATTACCATTTAGGCAGACTCATATCTGAAAAAGACCAGCCATCCTGTCCTGCAGATGAGAATACTGAGACTCTTTTGGGGAGGTATAATAGCTTGTCCAAAGCTATAGCTAATAAGTGGCACATATCTCTCTTAACAGTAGAGAGGAAGCAGATTATAGGTTATGATTCGAGGTGTAAAAGTCACTAGCTATAGTAGTCAGAATGTGCTGAACCATGCTGCTATAACAAATAACACCAAAAGGTTAGTAGAATAATATAAAGGAAGTCACCCAAAGTTTCATCCAAAGTCCCAAAGTCCATTGTAGGTCTGGATGATTCTCTAGAATACCTGTGCCCCAGGGATCCAGGTTGTTTTGAACTTAGGACACTTCCATTTCAACAAATGACTTCACCGTTGCCACCACAGAGAAAGAGTCTGCTGTAAGATCATCCACTGTCAGTTAAACACCTTGGTCCATCATCAAATACAGGTGATAGGTCCTATTTAAAAGGGGAGGAGAGTTGAATAAAAATAATCACTCAACATCCCTACCACGGGCTCCCCAGATGGCGCTAATGGTAAAGAACCCACTTGCCATTGCAGGTAACGTAAGAGATGTGGGTTTGATCCCTGGGTCAGGAAGATGCACTGAAGTAGGAAATGTTACCCACTCCAGTATTCTTACCTGGAAAATTCCATGGACAGAGGAGCCTAGTGGACTACAGTCCGTGGGGTCGCAAAGAGTTGGACATGACTGAGCAGTCAAATCTGATCCTAGCTTACCACCCCAGCTTCCCAGAATGCCAGCAAAATGTCATTAGTTATTGTTAGGGTAGATTTCACAAGTTCTCTAAGCATACTAACTTATTAAGTCATTATCACTCAGCATAAATCATGAATTAGTTTATCATTTTGGTTTAGTCAGTAATACTTTGAAAAACTGAACAGCTATGGTGGGAATACACTTTAAGATCCCCTCTTAATAAAAGACAGTCAGGGTTCGCCTGGAAGGACAGAGTCGTATGGGAGACAACTGGGAGCCCCCAGGTCTGGTGATGGATAGTAGCTAAGGACAGTGAGTATATGAAGAAGACATTCTAAGGGCAGAAAGAACACTGAGAGATGGTAGAGGCTGACCGTGACCAGCTTCCTGGAGTCATCACCTTGCCCCAGGCTGCCCTAGTGAGCAAAACAACTTTCAAATGTCCGTGGGTGTATTTGAATGATACCAAGTCTTACCAGACTTTTGATCTCGTGTTTATCTCTAGTCTGCCTTCCCTCCCCAACTGCCAGATACTGCTTTGAAATAACATTTTGCTAGCCTAGACTCCTGGGTTTCCTGCCATATTTTGGTGTCTGCAGCGCTATGGAGACCAGAATGGCAGAGAGACACACTGCAGAAGGAAGCCCAGCTTGATTTCAGTGTGAATTGATCCTTCCCATTTTCCAGGCTACTACTTCTGTTGGAGGTCACCCATCACTGCTGGGAGCTTTGTTAGTTTTTGAGCTGAGTGTTTACCCAAGTTCTTTAAGCCATCTTGGCCTATGAAATGGACTTGGATACCATCTCTTTTGACCTCTTCCACATTTTCATTCTGAGCTGAAAATATTAGTGACGAGCCATTTCTGCCCCAGTGGATATGAGATGTTTACTTTCAGACTAAGACTCATTCCAAATGGGGGTCAGATTAGAACAGAACGAAGTTGAAGTGTTTGGCCAGTTTACTCTAATGGAAATTTTCTTCAAAAATGGAATAGTAGACATGTGACTTTCTAGTCCAGTTCACAATCTTGGAGTCAGACTGCTTGAGTTCACAGGCTGACTCAACCATTTACTAAGTATGTGTTTATAGACAGATTACTTAATCTTTCTGGGCCCCAGGTTTTCTTTAACTTTAAAATAACAACTTTATCTACTTCAATAAATCTGAAGCCATTAGGGGCACTCAATAAAGTGAAAGTGTTAGTTGCTCAGTCATGTTCAACTCTGAGACGCCATGGACTGTCTCCTGCCAGGCTCCTCTGTCCATGGAATTCTCCAGGCAAGAATACTGGAGTGGGTAGCCAATCCCTTTTCCAGGGGATCTTCCCAACTCAGGGATCAAACCTGGATCTCCTGCATTTCAGGCTGATTCTTTACTTCTGAGCCACCAGGGAAGCCCAGGGGCACAAAAAATGGTTTTTGTTGTGCTCTAAAGAGATTTGGGGACAGAGATCTGATAATTTGATCTCTAAGACTACTTTTGCTGTTATCAGTAATAGTACTATAAGATCTAACATGACATACAGGCCGGTACTTCAGTTCCCTCATCCATAAGATGGACCAATGTTACTGGCCCTTCCTACCTTACGAGATTATATGGTGCATCAAATGAGGCAAGAGATACCTTGAAAAATAAACACATACTATGGAGATGGGAGATCTTATTCGTGCTGGGCAAAGTAATAGCAGCCATAGCAGTGGTAGTTGTAGCGTGTCTATCCTGTGGCCACTGAGGTTGATACAATCTCCACATGTGACTCTGATGAGCCAGATTTCATTGGGGTGGGTGGGGCTCCTGCACTGCTTAGACAGAGCCTCGTGCTAATGAGGGCATTGCTTTCTTTTTTTTTCCAAGTTATATTTACGGATTTTTTCCAATTTGAAAGTAACACATAATCATTATTGAAAAAATTTTAAATGTGAAAAGGCTTTAAGAAGGGAATTAAAATCACCCGTAATCCTGTTACTAAGAGGCCAGATGACTTTGTGCTGTCTTTCTCACTCTGCCCTCCCCTCTTGTCTCTGGTTCTCTGTGCGGATACACATATGCATGCACGCACACGCGCACACACACACACACACACACACACACACACACAGGCATTGTGTATAAAACTGGTAGTACAGTTTTATAGGCTCTTGTCAATGAATGACATGTCAGGAGCATTTTTTACCTAACTAAACATTTATCACAACTTTCCCTCTCTTCATTTACTTTCTGGTATATGGAGCCCTACCACCTAAGGAAGGTCCCCCCACTATACCTCATCCCACCCCTCTGGCCTTGCGTGAGTCTGAGGGCGTTATTTTCTGATGCCCTCAATATTTCTATCCATTGAGTCAGCGGTGCTTCTGCCAAGAGTATTTAGTCTCTGAGAGGTCAGTGCCAGAGCCTGGTTCCCAGTTCAGAAAACCACAGGATGAGCAAAACTAGGTTCTGAACCAGCAACACAGCAGACTCTGATGGTGGGCAGGCCCTCGCTCCCTCTCTTGTCTAAAAAGTCTTTCTGAGACTGCCTTTGCTTGGCTGCCCCTGGTTAGGAAATAATAAGAAGCTTGCATTCGTGGAAAAAGGAAGGAAAAAGCAGTCACCAATGCTTTCATAAAACCTAGCCTTTCACAGTTCCTATTTAAGGAGAAGGACTCATCTTTCCCTAAACTGAAAATACTTGAGCCAAGATGGGGAGGGGAGCAGAGATGGGGGAGGGGGTTGCCCTTCTGTGCAGAGCCAGCCAGGGATTTGCATATACAGTGAAATCTGTCAGAGCTCTCATTTTGGGGGAGGGGGACAGTTCTTTGGTCCCAAGCAAAAGAAACCAGCTTTTGCTCCTTTAAGAAAAAAAAAGTTGAAAATACACACATATATACATCACGCCACACCCTCATACATATTAGAAGGCCACAGAATAGCTCACAGAATGAAACAAAAATCTAAAGAATCTGGCTTTGTACAGGACAGGAAACTAGGTGATCTAGGTGGGAGAGACTGAAAAACCCTGCATCGGTGCGGGGCCCCTGTGTCCCTTCACTAGGATTGATTTTTGCTCCCTGGAGAGTAAACTGGCCTTGCTCGGTGACATGGCAACTGCTCCACCCGCCGAAGGTGAGACACTTGCTTCAGGCTCTGTTAGAAGGGAGGACAGGATGCTAAGCCGGCCATAGAGCAGATGTCTACCTTGCTTTTCATCCTCAGCCTCGTTGCTGTAATTAGTTCCTGGGCCTGCCTGGATTTACATTCATTTAAATGGAGTTGATGTGTTTCTGTTTTATAGCAACCTTGATAAAATTAAACCATCTAAACATCACCCAAGACAAGATCTCTGGCGTGTCTCTGTGGCCCACTTGGAGAACAGGTGCTTAGGCCTTCCTGCAACTGTCTTTTACTTCACCTGGCTTCCCTGTAAAAGCTCCATGCTCTGGATTCTGGGAGTTTGCACCCCCAAGGGCCATGGTCACCCAGCCTAGTTCTTGCTTAGGCAGCATACTAAAAATAAGTGTCCCAGGACCATTCACGTTGACAATGACGGTTGGGCTGCCACCTCACCACAAAGACACTTTTCATTTGGGGGTTTGGAAAAGGGAAACACTTAAGTGCTAGTTTATCAGCCAAAAGAAGCTACGACCAAAAAAACACAGCACCCATCCCACCCACAGACTTCTGGTCAAAGTATCAGTTTACAGGGGAAAGTTTCGCCTGTTATAAGTTAAAGACACAGAGGTGGTTCTTTATTTGCACATTTGTGGGGGCAAGGGGGAGATGATGTGAGCCCACAGCAGCTGGCCTTTGGAAGTTTCCAGGGAAACTTTAAAAGAGAACAAAGTGTGTTTTAGAAAGTCTTAGAAAGAGTTTCCTTATGATCTTATTTACAAAGCAGAAATAGAGCCACAGATGTAGAGAACAAATGCATCGTTACCAAGGAGCAACTGAGCTTGACAGGTACTGGTTGTCAGTCACAGTAGGGATTGACACTACTGATACTATGCATGAAATAGATAACGAGTGGGAACCTATTGTATAGCACAGGGAACTCTCCTCAGTGCTCTGTGGTGACCTGAATGGGAAGGAAATCCAAAAGGGAGGGGATGTATGTATGGCTCATTCATTTTGCTGTACAGTAGAAACTAACACGACATTATAAAGCAACTATGCCCCAATAAAGTATAACTTACAAAGAAAGAAAATAAATAAAAAGTGTTAGAACATTTGCCAAGTACAGAGGAACAAAGAAAAGCCTGCAATGACATACACGATTAATAATTAGGTGTGTTTCCAGTTCTGGGTTTCAGATCGGGTTGAGTTTAGGAGTCACCTTACCTCCATGCCTGTCCTATTTTGCTATCACTTGGGAATGAAGCCTGGAGTAAAGTAAACGTTTAATCAGCGTAGCTAGTACACTGGTAGATTTTCGTACATGGCATTCGTAGGCTTCCTTTAACCACTTAATAAAACAAGGTTTTCCCCATGTTTGAAAATTTATTTGCCAGTGTTACTTGAATAGCTTTATAATATTCTGTCAAATGGTTGGTCCGTTACTGAAGCAGGCCTTTGGCACTGCACATAAAATATTACATGTAATGGGAATTTTCGTGCCTAAACTGGAGGCACCATTTGTCCAAGGAAAGTCCAGCCTCACCACTTCTTGCGTCTGAGTTCTTTATACTGTCGCTTTTTCTTTCTGCAAAAGCAGCTCTATATTGGACAAAGTCTAGTCACCCAGTTCATAGGTGGTTTGACCCTAATTATTCCCATTCTTCTCTTTCCTTTTATGTTTCTGAAAGTCATTTCCAAAATTGTTAGCAAGGATATGGGAAAATTAAAAAGAGGAAAATTTTGTTGTAAGTACTTATTGCTAAGTTTGTAGAAAAAGAACATGCTGGGGGACTGTAAGAGCCAGAGTGAAACTTACTTAGGAAAATTCATCAGACAGATCTAGACACTGCTTTAAAAAAATATCAGAGGTGTTCTTCTATTTTTTCAAAATACGTTTCACATTGCTGTTGTAAAACATGCTATCATTAGGCACTTGGTTATTACATTTATGACAAGAATAGTTCACGATTTTTTTTTAAGGCAGAGAAGAGGATTTACAAGCCCATATATATATATTTTTTTTTTCCTCTAGAAGTATATAATCTTCCTCTCTTAGCAGCTCTGAGGGCCTCAGATATTAACAGTGTTGATCTTTCCTACTCTGGTGATCTAGTCACCTAGGCGTGCATCTTTATTACTAGAACAACAATGATCAAAACAGAAACAAGACCTATCACTAACTGAGTGCTTGCTGCGTGCCAGGCACCAGTCTAAGACTTTGAGAGGGAGATTTAACAGAGGGAAGATGTGTACTGCAGATTCAGTGGAGCTTTTTGAGAAGATGAGAGCCACAGGAAGTGGGGGGGATAGGATGCTGCTGTGGGTGAAGTGTGGAAGAGCTTAATCTATTCCGGATGGAGACTAGTGAGAGCACTGGAAAGTGGCATCAAATATAGCTGGAAGAATGTTGAATGTGAAAAGAAAGTGAACGTCTCTCAGTCGTGTCCGACTCTTTGTGACTCCGTGGACTATACAGTCCATGGAATTCTCCAGGCCAGAATACTCGAGTGAGTAGCTGTTTCCTTCTCCAGGGATCTTCCCAACCCATGGATTGAACCTAGGTCTCCTGCATTGCAGGGAGATTCTTTACCAGCTGAGCCACAAGGGAAGCCCAAGAATACTGGAGTGGGTAGCCTATCCCTTCTCCAGAGGATCTTCCTGACCCTGGAATCAAACCAGGGTCTCCTGCATTGCAGGCAGATTCTTTACCAACAGAGCTATCAGGGAAGCCCCTATTAAGAAAGGGACAAGATCCAGCTCACATCTTAAGAAGAATATACACATCTCTGTGGAGACAGATTGCAGGGAAGCAGGCTGTGCCCAGGAAGGCACTGTGGATGTTGTTGGGGCAGTGGGTGGTGGTGGCCTGGACTTGAGGCTCTGGTGGAACCGGACTCAAGCATATGGACTTGGGATGCATTTTGGAGACAGAATTGACAGAACTCGCTGGTAAACTGTAGAAAGGAGTCAGGGTGAGAGAGACATACAGGCCAAGCCCTGCGTTCTTCTATTTGAGCACCTAGGCAATGGCTGGTGCCACAGTCTTACGATGTGAAATCTGGGGGAGTAACTGATTCATGCGGGGAAGATGGAACTTTCTATTCTTACCTTGTCATTTGCCAAAATGGACATGCTGACCGAAGATAAAAGCAAAACTAGAAACTTAATGTGTTAATTGTTTTTGTGTAGTAAAAGGAGACCAGACAGGCCTAGAACAACTGTTTCAAATTGTTTAACTTCACTTATTTAACCATCTGCCACTGGTGGCTTTAACTTCCTAATTGTTAAAGGAGAATTAAGACTGACTGTCCTGCGCTTTTGTTGATATAGTATATAGGCTGCTCCTCACCCAGTCTCTGGCACGTAGTAATTCCATTTCCTAAACGTCGTAGCAATTCTTAGAAATAACCTAGACAAGATAGAGCTGTCACATGCAATAAACCCCCCGCTGCCTCGTGAGGGTCCAGTACGCACAGTAGCCTGGGTGACAGGCTAGATCTCTGTTACTCTCTACCCAAAATCCCACATTTTAATGCTTTATTCCTTCAGCAGAAGGCTTCTTCTTTTACTGAAATACCAAGTGGCCTTGAAAAGAGAAAAGTTTAAGGCATATATATATCATTGCTAGAAAGTCATCCTAATATAGTGATTAACAGCATTGATTCTGGAGCCAGACTCTGTGGGCCTGAAGCTTATCTCTGCACTTAGCTGTGTGACTTTGGGCAAGGGACTTGACTCCTTTATGGCTCAGTTCCCTCATCTGCACAACTGGGACATTACTGATCCCTATCTCATAGGTTTGTTACGAGTTTTGGTAGAGCCAATTCACATATAAAATCATAAAACAATGCCTGGGAAATAGTAGCCACACTGCAAGTATGTGTTAAACAAAGTACAAACAGTTAAGGTATTAGAAAACACGGCTTTGAGAAGATGAGAAGACAAGGATGAGGTCGAGGAGGAGAGGGAGGGAAGAAGAGGGGCCAGGCCTCCAGAGGAAGTGGGACCAATAAGACGTCGTGGTAATCCTGAGAAGAACTAAACACAGCCTGCTCTCTCTGCTGTATGGTTTTGGCTTGTCAAGCCCCCAAAGATAGAAAATTCCAGAATGGCCCCAATCCTAAATATTAGATCTAACTTTTCCTCTCTTAGAAGCAGCCTTTAATCCACGCTGGGCTCAGGCAAGGTAACACGCACAGAAACAAACATTTCTGCTGTTGCCGCTTCTGTCTGCAGCCTCTCTCCAACTGGCCTTCATAAAGGTAGTGTCAAGGTGTCCTCCACCCATCTTATTTGGCTTATGCGTGTGGTTTCCTATGGCTTATCAAGGTCTCAACTGAAATCCGGCCACAGACTGCTCCCCCAGAGACTCAGGGAACAGTCCATCATTTCTGGCATTAATTTAAATGGACTGGGGAGTCCAGAAAATGTGAATTTCCTTTCTTTTTATCATTTCTTCAATGCTTCATGAGCTGCTACATTTAGACGGCAGTTGGTTTTTATCATTAATCCCCACCTGAGCCAAACCAGGGACTGGGCATCAGCCTTTTTGAAGAATGGCCAGTGGAAAGGATGCTGGTGAATCCAAATCTCCTGTAANAGGAGTAAGTGTTTTTTAATTTCATGGCTGCAGTCACCATCTGCAGTGATTTTGGAGTCTCCCCAAAATAAAGTCTGACAGTGTTTCCACTGTTTCCCCATCTATTTCCCATGAAGTGATGGGACCATATGCCATGATCTTCGTTTTCTGAATGTTGAGCTTTAAGCTACAGATACAAAATTAATGAAAAAAAAATTCCTTCCTTTTGATGAGAACTCTTGGGATTTACTCTCAACTTTCATATGTAACATATGGCAATATTAATTATATTAATCGGGACTACTTTCATCCAAATTCCCTTCTCCCCAACTGCTGCCTCTAGTAACTAAAAGTCAGATCTTTTTTTCTACGATTTTGTTGTTTGGTTTTGAAGTATAATTCTCCTACAACACTGTATTGGTTCCTNTCTTGGGATTTACTCTCAACTTTCATATGTAACATATGGCAATATTAATTATATTAATCGGGACTACTTTCATCCAAATTCCCTTCTCCCCAACTGCTGCCTCTAGTAACTAAAAGTCAGATCTTTTTTTCTACGATTTTGTTGTTTGGTTTTGAAGTATAATTCTCCTACAACACTGTATTGGTTCCTGTTCATGATATAGTGATTCAATATTTTTAAATTCTCCTTTCAAAATAATTACCATAATGTCTAGTTACAGTCTGTCACCATACAAAGATATTACCTGATTACTGACTATACTTCCCACACCATACATTTCATACTTGTGACTCATTTATTCTTCAAGAGGAAGTTTGCAGTTCTTAATCCCCCTCACCTATTTCTCTTCTCCCCCACAAACCCCTCCCCTCTGGTGACTACCTATTTGTTCTCTGTATGGATGACTCTGCTTCTGTTTTGTTACGTCTGCTCATTTGTTTTGGTTTTTAGATTCCACATATAGGTGAAATCATACCGTATCTTTGTCTGATTTATTTGCATAATACCCTCTAGGTCTATCTATGTTTTCACAAGTGGAAAGATTTCATTATTTTTTATCACTAGGTAATATTCCACTGTATGTATATACACCACATTTTCTTAACCCATTCACCTATCAATGAGCACTTAGGTTGCTTCCATATCTTGGCAACTGTAAATAATGCTGCAATGAATGCATGTATTAGATGCATTTATCTTTAATTAAAGATCTATCTTTAATTAGAATGCATGTATCTTTTCTAATTAAAGTTTTCATCTTCTTTAGCTATATATCCAGGAGTGGAATTGCTGGATCAAACGATAGGTCTATTTTTAATTTTTTAAGGAATTTTCATCCTGTTCTCTATAGTGCTTGCACTAATTTATATTTCCACAAACACAGTATAAGGGTTCTCTTTTCTCTACATCCTTGCCAATACCTCTTATTTGTTGTTATTTTTTGTAAGAGTCATTCTGACAAGTTCAAGGTGATATCTCATTGTGGTTTAGACTTGCATTCCCTGATGGTTAGCGATGTTGAGCACCTTTTCATGTGCCTGATGGCCATCTCTGTGTCTTCTTTGGAAAAATGTCTACTGAGATCTTTTGCCCACTTTTTAAATCAGGTTGTTTGGGTTTTTTCATGTTGAGTTGTGTGAGTTCTTTGTATACTTTGGATATTAAGCCTTATTTGATACATCATTTGCAAATATCTTATCCTATTCAGCAGGTGGCTTTTTCAGTTTGTTGATCATTTCCTTCACTGTGCAAAAGCTTTTTAGTTTGATGTTGTGCTGTTTATTTGGGCTTCCCAGGTGGCGAAAGTGGTGAAGAACCTACCTTCCAGTGCAGGAGCCTTAAGATACGTGGGTTCGATACCTGGATCAGGAAGATCCCCTGGAGGAGGGTATGGCAACTCACTCCAGTATTTTTGCCTGGAGAATCCCATGGACAGAGGAGTCTGGTAGGCTGCGGTCCATAGGGTCACAAAGAGTCGGACATGACTAAAGCAACTTAGCACACATGCATACTGCCATTTGTTTTTCCTTTATTTTGCTTGCTTGAGGAAACAGATTCAAAAATATATTGCAAAGACCAATATTGGTCAAAGAGCACAGCGTCTATGTTTTTTCCTAGAATTTTTGTGATTTTAGGTGTTACATTTAAGTCTTCAATCCATTTTGAATTTATTTTTGTGCATGGTTTGAGAAAGTTATCCAATTTGGATTTTTTTTGCATGGAGCTGTCCAGCTCTCTGATCACCGGTAACTGAAGAGGCTGCCTTTCCCCGTTGTATATTTTTGCCTCCTTTGTCATAGATTAATTGCTATTCTGTTCCATTGATCTATGTGTCCGTTTTTTGTTTGTGTGCCAAGACAATGCTATTCTGATTGCTCTAGTTTCATTTGTTGCTATTCAGTCACTCAGTCATATCCGACTCTTTGCGGCCCCATGGACTGCAGCGCACCAGGCTTCCCTGTCCTTCACCATCTCCCAGACCTTGCTCAAGGTATAGTCTGAAATCAGGGAGCATGATGCCTCCCATTTTCTTCTTTCTCAAGATTGTTTTGATTATTTGGGGTCTTTTGTATTTTCATACAAATTTTAGAATTGTTTGTTCCAGTTCTATGAAAAAAGCCATTGGTATTTTGATAAGGATTGCACTGAATCCCTGATTGCTTGGGGTAGTATGATCACTTTAATAAAATTAATTCCTTGAACCCATGGGGATGGTATATCTTTCCATCTGTTTCTGTCATCTGCTATTTCTTTCATCAGTGCTTTCCAAGTACAAGTCTTCTATTTCCTTTTTTATTCTTTTTGATGTGATGAGAAATGGGATTGTGTCCTAATCTCTTATGTTTTATTGTTAGTGTATATAAATGTTCATCACAGCACTGTTTATAATAGCCAGGACATGTAAGCAACCTAGATGTCCATCAGCAAATGAATGGATAAGAAAGCTGTGGTACATATACACAATGGAGTATTACTCAGCCACTAAAAAGAATACATTTGAATCTGTTCTAATGAGGTGGGTGAAACTGGAGCCAATTATACAGAGTGAAGTAAGCCAGAAAGAAAAACACCAATACAGTATACTAATGCATGTATATGGAATTTAGAAAGATGGTAACCATAACCCTGTATGTGAGACAGCAAAAGAGACACAGATGTATAGAAAGTCTTTTGGACTCTGTGGAAGAGGGAGAGGGTGGGATGATTTGGGAGAATGGCATTGAAACATGTTTAATATCATATATGAAACAAATCACCAGTCCAGGTTTGATGCATGATACTGGATGCTTGGGGCTAGTGCACTGGGACAACCCAGAGGGATGGTACAGGGAGGGAAGAGGGAGGGGGTTCAGGATGGGGAACACATGTATACCTGTGGCAGGTTCATGCTGACGTATGGCAAAACCAATACAATATTGTAAAGTAACCTCCAATTAAAATAAATTTATATTAAAAAAGAAATGCAACAGAATTCTACATATTACTTTTGTATCTTGAAACTTTACTGATTTCATTTATGAGTTCTAGTAGTATTTTGGTGACATTTTTGGGCTTTTCTGGTATGGTATCATGTCATCTGCAAACAATGACAATTTACTTAATCCTTTCCAATTTGGACACCTTTTATTTCTTTTTCTTCGCTGATTGCCATAGCTAGGACTTCCAATAATATGGTGAATAAAAGTGATGAGAATGGGCATCATTGTCTTTGTCCTGATCTTAAAGGGAATGCTTTTAGCTTTTCACCATAGAACATAATGTTGGCTGGGCTTGTCATATATGGCCTATATTATGTTGAGGTATATTTCCTCTATCACCACTTTGTTGAGAGTTTGTTTTTTAAATCATAAACAGGTGCTTAATTTTGTCAAAAAATTTTACACATCTATTGAAATGATCATGTGATTTTTATTCTTCAGTTCAGTTAAGTCGCTCAGTCATGTCCGACTCTTTGCGACCCCATGGACTGCAACACTCCAGGCCTCCCTGTCTATCACCAACTCCCGGAGTCCACCCAAACTCGTCCATTGAGTCGGTGATGCCATCC
The DNA here is from genome assembly GCA_006410615.1 of Neotragus moschatus. Lineage (NCBI taxonomy): Eukaryota > Metazoa > Chordata > Mammalia > Artiodactyla > Bovidae > Neotragus > Neotragus moschatus. The sequence continues at coordinate 1,436,629 of SJYA01002280.1, read as the reverse complement.
AGCCATCTCATCCTCTGTTGTTCCTTCTCCCACCTTCCATCTTTCCCAGCATCAGGGTCTTTTCCAGTAAGTCAGTTCTTTGCATCAGGTGGCCAAAGTATTGGAGTTTCAGCTTCAGCCCCAGTTCTTCCAATGAACACTCTGGACTGATCTCCTTTAGGATGGACTGGTTGGTCTTCAGTTTGTCTCTATTTATTTCTGCTCTAATCTTTACTATAGGCTTTCCTGGTGGCTCAGTGGTAAAAAAAAAAAAAAATCCTCTTGACAATGCAGGACACGTGATTTGATCCCTGGGTTGGGAAGATCCCCTGGAGAAGTAAATGACAACCCACCCCAGTATTTTTGCCTGGGAAATCCCATTTACAGAGGAGCCTTGTAGGCTACAGTCCATGGAGTTGCAAAAGAGTTGGACATGACTTAAGAACTAAATAACAACAACCACCTTTATTATTTCTCTCTTTCTACTAACTTTGGGTTCTGTTTGTTCTTTTTCTAGCTCCCTTAGGTGTAAGGTTAGGTTGCCTGAGAACTCTGCTCTTTCCACCAGCATCCTTGGTGTGGTATGAGCTCTCAAAAATGGCTGCTTCCAGTGCCTGTGTGCCCCGGGTGAGCTCCAGTTGCCTCCTGCCTCTTCTGGAGGCTCTCCAAGATCAGCAGGTGGGTCTGACCAATAAACTCCTTTCAAGTGACTGCATCTGCCCTAGGTCTTGCAGCATGTGAGATTTTGCGTGTGCTGTTTTAGAGTGGAATCTCTTTCCTGCAGCTCATTGGCTTTCCCCGAAGTAAGCCCCTGTGCTGTGCTTAATTGCTCAGTCTTAATTGCTCTTTGCCATCCCATGGCCTGTAGCCCACCAGGTTTCTCTACCCATGGGGATTCTCCAGGCAAGAATATTGGGATGTGCAGCCTTTCCCTCCTCCAGGGGATCTTCCCAACCCAGGGATTGAACCCAGGTCTCCTACATTGTACGTCGATTCTTCACTGAACCACCAGGGAAGCCCAAGAATAATGGAGTGGGTAGCCTATCCCTTCTCCAGGGGATCCTCCTGACCCAGGAATTGAACCAGGGTCTCCTGCATTGCAGGCATGTTCATTACCAGCTGAGTTACCAGGGAAGCCCGAAGTAAGCCCCACTGGCCATTAACATCAAAGGTTCTGGGGGCTCATCTTTCCATTGCAGGATCCCCAGGCTGGGAAGCTGGATGTGGAGCTTGGGCTTCTCACTCCTTGGGGAGAAGCGCCATTGTTATTATCCTCCTGTTTGTGGGTCACCCACCCAGGCATATGGGTCTTGATTATACTGCTTTTCTGCCCTTTCTACCTGTCTTATAGTTCCTTCTTTATGTCTTTATTTGTAGCAGATCTTTCTTGCTAGTCCTCAGATCTTTCTCGTCAATAGTTGCTCCACCAATTGTTGTAATATTTATGTGCCTATGGGAAGTAGAGTCTTCCTACTTTGCCATGTTGCTCACTCTGGTAAGTACCACTTTAAGAAAACCCATTTAAACGATTTCATCTGGGAAAATACTAGTAAACTAAATGACTGCCTTGTGTGTGTGTGTGTGTGTGGCTGTGCTTCATGGCTTGTGGCATCTTATTTCCGCAACCAGAGACTAAACCTAGGCCACGGCAGTGAAAGCTCAAAGTCCTAACCATTGGAGCACCACGGAACTCCAGTGACTGCTTTTAAAATGGGAACACTGTGTAATTCTTTTAAGTCAGAAACAGAAATATTAACTGCTGTAACATTTTCACAATAAAAGTTGAGGATAACTCCAACAAAACAAATGAGTGATTCTGCTAATGGGAAGGTAGAATAGATATAATTTTTACTATTCTTTCCATTAAGTGTGATGAAGATCCTGGATATTACATATAAAACAAGCATAAGGAGCCTCTGAAAAGAGAAGGGAATAAGATAGATTAGGACCCAGAGAAGAGAAAATTGGTGAATTCCCTGGGTTTTCTTTTTTGCCTCATATATCCTTCAGTTCAGTTCAGTCACTCAGTCGGGTCCAACTTTTTGCGACCCTATGAAATGCAGCACACCAGACCTCCATGTCCATCACCAACTCCCAGAGTTCACCTAAACTCATGTGCATCAAGTCAGTGATGCCATCCAGCCATCTCATTCTCTGTTGTCC
>SJYA01002280.1:1349217-1430606 GCA_006410615.1 Neotragus moschatus | reverse complement strand
GTTTCTCATGATGTACTCTGCATATAAGTTAAATAATCAGGGTGACAATATCCAGCCTTGACGTACTCCTTTTCCTATTTGGAACCAGTCTGTTGTTCTGTATCCATGTCTAACTGTTGCTTCCTGACCTGCATATAGGTTTCTCAAGGGGCAGGTGAAGTGGTCTGGTATTCCCATGTCTTTCAGAATTTTCCACAGTTTATTGTGATCCACACAGTCAAAGGCTTTGGCATAGTCAATAAAGCAGAAATAGATGTTTTTCTGGAACTCTCTTGCTTTTTCCATGATCCAGCAGATGTTGGCAATTTGATCTCTGGTTCCTCTGCTTTTTCTAGAACCAGCTTGAACATTTGGAAGTTCACGGTTCATGTATTGCTGAAGCCTGGCTTGGAGAATGTTGAGCATCACTTTACTAGCGTGTGAGATGAGGGCAACTGTGCAGTAGTTTGAGCATTCTTTGGTATTACCTTTCTTTGGGATTGGAATGAAAACTGACCTTTTCCAGTCCTGTGGCCACTGCTGAGTTTTCCAGATTTGCTGGCATATTGAGTGCAGCACTTTCATAGCATCGTCTTTCAGGATTTGAAATATATCCTTGGAGTTGATATATAAGCCAGCAAACTGTGAACGCCAATAAGCACATAAAAATAAAGTCACAATTAAAGTCTGCTCTCAGACTTCCCTGGTGGCTCAGTGGTTAAGAATCTGCCTGCTAGTTGCAGGGCACATGAGTTCAATTCCTGGTCTGGGAAGATTCCACATTTCACAGTGCAAGTAAGCCCATGTGCCGCAACCACTGAAACTGGCACACTCTAGACCCAGTGCTCCACAACAAGAGAAGCCTGCACACCACAACTGGACAGCTGCCTCTGCTACCAGAGAAAAGTTCATGCACAGCAATGTAGACCCAGGATCAGTTCAGTTCAGTTGCTCAGTCGGGTCCGACTCTTTGCGACCCCGTGAGTCACAGCATGCCAGGCCTCCCTATCCATCACCAGCTCCCGGAGTTCACCCAAACTCACATGCATCGAGTCAGTGATGCCATCCAGCCATCTCATCCTCTGTTATCCCCTTCTCCTCCTGTCCCCAATCCCTCCCAGCATCAGGGTCTTTTCCAATGAGTCAGCTCTTCGCATGAGGTGGCCAAAGTATTGGAGTTTCAGCCTCAGCATCAGTCCTTCCAACGAAGACCCAGTATACCTCCCCCACAAAACCAAAAAGTCTGCTCTCTGTAGCCAGAGCTGTAGGAAACAGGTAGCCTAGTAAGATCAGGAACTTTTAAATAGTAACACCTCTCCTCTAGCCAAACAGCACAGAAAAAGCTATGGCCCCATCTGCACTCATTCCAGCAAAGACCTGGTGGGCAACATAAATTCCACTTCCACCAAGCTTACAGCTACCCCAACACTGCAACCTTATCTCCGCCACACCTCACCACCAGGGTGATGTTTAAAAAAAGCTAGGTTGGACGTGTCTATTCAGAAGATACCAGGAAATACACAAAAACCTCCTAGAATCAAGAATTATGTTGAGCAATATCACTGGATACCAAATAAGCATTTAAAAGTCAATTGTATTTCTATATACTAACAATGAAGATGTTGACATCAAACTTTTAAATATAAAACCATTTACAATTGTTTGCAGGCTGAAAAGCACAAAAATGACAATGAAAGGAATCGAAGGAGACCTAAATAAATAGACCTGGATGCTGCATTTGTGGACTGGAAAATTCAACAGAGTTAAGATGTTAATTCTCTCCAAATTGATATTAAGGTTTAAGTACACGGAATTCTCCAGGCCAGAATACTGGAGTGGGTAGCCTTTCTCTTCTCCAGAAGATCTTCCCAACCCAGGGATCAAACCCAGCTCTCTTGCACTGCAGGCAGATTCTTTACCAGCTGAGCCACAAGGGAAGCCCAAGAATATTGGAGTGGGTAGCCTACCCCTTCTCCAGCAGATCCTCCCAACCCAGGAATTGAACTAGGGTCTCCTGCATTGCAGGCGGATTCTTTACCAAGTGAGCTACCAGGGAAGCCCATATTTATAAATACTAACAATGAATACATTGACAGCAAAATTTTAAATATTTACAATTGTTCAAAAAAAATTAAGCACTTAGATGTAAACTTAACAAACCATGTACAAGACTCGTATGCTGAAAAGCACAAAATGCTGATGAAATGAATCAAAGGAAACCTAAATAAATAGACCTGGATGCTGTATTTCTGGACTGGAAAATTCAACATAGCTAAGATGTTAATTCTCTCCAAACTGATATTAAGGTTTAACACATTTTCTGTCAAAATTTCTCCCAAATTTTTGTAAATATAGACAAGATTATTCTAAAATTTATATGGAAGGGCAAAGGAACTAAAGTAGTTTAAAATAACTTTTTGAAAAGAAAAATAAGTGGCAAGAGTTGTTCTACTCCATTTCAAGAGTTATTATCTGGCTACGGTAATGAAGACTCTGGGATATTGCTGGAAGGACAGGCATACAGATGAATGAGACAGAATACAGAGCCCACAAATATATCTGTACAGATAGGCTTAGCTGACCTTTGACAAAGATACAAAGCAGTTCAATGAAGCAAGGGTAGTTTTTCTTTGATCAGGTAGGAAGGAACAGTTGGACATTCACAAGCAAAAGAAAGAAATCTTGACTTAAGTCTCAGAATTTATCTGACAATTTACTGAAAATGGATAAATGGATTGTGAATTTTTAATGTGAAACATAACGTATAAAACTTTTTAGGAAAAATATAAAATAAATCTTTTTGGATCTAACACTAGGCAGAGTTCTTAGATGACACCAAATGCATTATACATAAAATGAAAAATTGAGAAATTGGACTTTATAAAAAATAAAACTTTTTCTTCATTAAAGGCCTTGAGAAAAATATAAAGACTGCAAGAAATTATTTGTACATTACATATTTGTAATAAGATTTGGATCCAAAATATTTAAAGAATTCTCAAATTCATTATAAGGAAACAAACAAAAAAACCCAATTTAAAAAATGGACAAACTCTCTGAACAGACATTTCACCAAAAAAAAAAAAAAACAAACAAAAACAGGTATCAAATCCCGTCAATTAGACAAAAAGTTTAAACCTGAATAATATCAAATGTCAGATAATAACATGAAAAGATTCTCAACATCATTAGTCATTGGTGGTGGTTTAGTCGCTAAATCATGTCCGACTCTTGTGACCCCATGGACTGTAGCCCGCCAGGCTCCTCTGTCTGTAGGATTTTCCAGACAAGAATACTGGACCACGTTGCCATTTCTTTCTATTTCTTTCTCCGGGGATCTTCCCAACCCGGGGATCGAACCCCAGTCTCTGGCACTGCAGGCAGATTCTTTACTGACTGAGCTGCCAGAGAAGCCCCATTAGTCATTAGGACAATGCAAACTGAATCAGAATGAAATACTACCACACTCATAAGAGAATGGTTATTTTTTTTTTTTTAATGACTATACCAAGTGTTGGTAAGAATATAGAAAACTGGAACTCTCATATATGACTGGCGGGGGGTTTCCAAAATACTTTGGAAAGAAGTGGAACTGTTTTTTAAAAGTTTAGACAGATCTGACATACGATCAGCCATTGTTATTTCTAAGTATTTGTCCATGGTAAGTGAAAGCCTATAATCATGGGCTGCTGTGCTCAGTCGCATCCGACTCTTTACAACCCCTGTACAACTCTTTGCTCCTCTGTCCATGGAGTTCTCCAGGCAAGAATACTGGAATGGGTTGCCATTCCCTACTCCAGAGGATATCCCGACTCAGGGATGGAACCAGCAGCTCCCGCCCTCAAGTGCATCTTTATCATTATGCTACCTGGAAGCCCATATAATCACATAAAGACCTATTGATGAATGTCCATCACAGCTTTATTTTGTATAGCCCCAAACTGGAAACAACCCAGATGTCCATCAACAGGTAAATGGACAAACAAATTATTTTCAGACAAACTGAAATATCATTCACTGATGAAAATAAGTGAATTGTTGATACACATTTCAACATGAAGGAATATACAAACCAATTTTGGTGAATGAAAGAACTCGGACAAGAAAGTGTGCATAGTGCGTGGTTCCATTTATATAAAATTCTAGAAAACACGTAAAATAGATCAGTGAATTGGAGGTGGGGAACACATAGGGAGGAACAGGAAGAAGAGATTTAAAAGGGGCGTGAAGAAATATTTAAAAGTAATGAACATATTCATTATTTTGACGGTAGTGAAATTTCATGGCAAATTCATTCATCTGTCAAAATTCATCAAATGCTATGCTTTAAGAGGTACAGTTTTTTGTATAACAATTATACAAAGATATATCTATTTAAAAGTTCATGTTAATAAAGTTTTGACAATTAATCACAATTATTACAGAAACATTTACCTCAATTAGTATTTGCTGAGCACCCATCTCATGCAATCAGCTATAATCAAGCCAAAACCTAGCAGTAATATAAAGATATGATAGTTTTAGATTTATTCCAAAGTCCTAACAATTAAAACAACTGACTGGTTTGAAGGAGTTCAGATAACTCAAAAAATACTTTCCTCAAGCAAGTACAGAGAGCTTCACTTTTGGGATATAATGGTTATTGATGGTTTATTATGATAAAAGACAATAAACAGAAAACAACCATTTTTAAAAAAGAGGAAAGGAAGACTCCAAAATCAAAGAATAAGNGTGGCTGGAGTGGGACAGTGTATTATCAGCGAATGGAGGGACCTAAGTAAACAGCAATGTGCTAGACCCCTGTATGCCCAGGTGCCCTAGTGAAGGTCAGCAAGGTTCGAGATGGGTCACTGAAAACTCAAGAGACCTGAAGTTGGAAAGTAGGGGCCCTTGAGATCAAGTGATTTGATTCATAGAGGCAATGGTAGTGTCAATGTCCCATGGGTAAGTGTGTCCATTGCTTGTCAACAAACTAGACTGGGAACACCTAAGGGACATTAGCACAGGGCCCAGCACCTAAACGCAGGGATACCCCTCAAGACCAGAGGTCACCATGCTGATTCCCACACCCATGGTCACATGGTAATGACACCGCCACCAACCAAAGACCCAGGTGCTAACTAACCTCAGGGATTCCAGAAGAGGCCAAGATATTCCTGCTGACCATGTAAGTCTAGTCTCTTCCTCCACATTGCATGGGGTCAGGGAGAAACAAGGAAGATTTGGTGAGTCATGGAAAACAAAGGAGCTGTATGCATTGGCCTGTCTGATGTGTGTGAATCATTCAGTGACCCCACTGCACTTGAATACAATGTTTTACTTTCTGAATTTTAGTCCAAGATATGGAGTTAACGGGGAAGGGATGGGGGCGGTGTCAGACTTAGTATCTCTAAATCATTATCTGAATAGCAGCTTCCTGCCAAGAACCCCCAGGGGCTGGATAAATTACAGCATCCACATATGGGGAACGTTGGTTTCTCTCTAGATCCCATTTTCCAAGGGATGGGAGATAATCTGCTGGTGATAGCAAAGATGATTTTAGGTTGTGTGGGAACACCTTTCATGAACACAGAATCACACCCAAAGCATCCCATTTCCAGCTTCTCTCCGTCCTCCTGATCATGTAAGAGGAAGTTTGGGCACTTATCTGGAACCTCTCCAACACTTGCCAGTTCCACTTTCTAATAGAGTGAGATCAGATTTCAGATTCAGAGTACCAGCCCTTCTCCACCCGCCATCTAATTCCCCATGAAGCAGCCACAGCGATCCTTAAACAAAGCAAGTCACATCACTCTGCTGAAGACCTTCCCATGTCTCCTCATTTCACTTGGGGGAAAAGCCTAAACCTTTTCAGCAGCCCCCAAAGCCCCATCTGATCTGACACATCACACACTGCCGCCTCACGCCCTCTCCTCCCCCGCACCCCATCACCCTCACTCAGCTCCAGCCACGGGCAGCCTCCTGATTGGGCTCAGGATGCTCTTTGCCCAGATACCAGCCAGCTCAAGTCCTCGCCTGCCACGACTTGACTCAGAACTGATTCTGCAGTGAGGACTCCCTCGGTTTTCCCTCCTGAACTGCAGCTTCCATCCAGGTCCCTGGTCCTCACTCTGCTTTATGTCTGTGTGTGTATGATACGTTTTCCGTATTCACCGTGTTTTGTTGTAATTTTGTCATTTGAAAAAACAAATCTGTCATTTCTATTTCCTGCCTCTCCCACTTGAATGTAAGCTCCATGAAGTCAGGAATGTCTGCCTGTTTTATTTACTGCCCTATCCCCAACATCTAAAACAGGACCTGGTATGTAGTGGACGCTCACTCAATATTTCCTGAATGAATAAATGAATTCTTGGCTCATTCCTATTTGATATCATCACTATCATAATTTCCCTTTGTCACACCTTCCTTTTACTTCTCCTCCGTTTCCTAGCAAAGCAAACACAAACACACACACAACAAAAAAAAACCCCGCAAGATACTATTAATCCCCCCTCCTCAACTTCATGGAAGTTCTAATAATCATGTATATTATATCTATTTTATATACACACATATATAATACATAATTTTATATGTATACTTTATCTATCTACACACACATTATATTTTTCTTTAAGATGGGAGATTTCGGGTGTGGAGTGCCAAGGGAAAAGAATTCGGGGAATTCTTCAGCCGCCTGACCTTTGCCCTGCTCCCAGCTCCCTGTCCATGCTCCCCTCTGCCCCTGGCCGGCCACCCTCCCCTCAGAGTCCTGCCTGGTGAGTTCTGCTCCCCAGCAGCCTGCAGCATTTGGGCTGAGATGGTTGGAGCCCCCAGGTTCAGCCTGTCCGGGATCCTCCTCATTGACTGGGGAGCACAACGCACACGCGGACGAGGCTGCTGCTTCTGAAGGCCAGCATTGGCGTGTGACTTGAATCAGGAACTGGCTTCTAGAACTCCGGAACGGAGAGCGAGCTGGGTGGAAGGAGAAGCAAACCTAGTTCCCCCACCGCTGACTGAATCTGTTTGCGCTGTTTCCTCTCGTCACCACAGCACCGCGTGGGGTTGCCAAGGAGATAGCACAGAACAGACCCGGCGGAGACGCGGGGGCGTAGGCGGCAGCAGACGGTCACTGAGGACAACGCCCTCGTCCTAGGCCCCGCCCCTCCTCCCACGCAGGAGCTGGAATTCGAGGGGCTGCTTTTGGAATTCAAACCAGAGCTTGCCCACACCTACTCTCTGGTCCTCCGTGCCTCTCTGAGGAGGAGGATCTGCGGGCTTGGATCCTGCTGCTGGATCTGCTGGCTTTTCTGAGCCCTGGGCGTGTATTTGTGTTGTAAGAAAACACCTGGGTTTTCTCAAGGGGCGGAAGAAATTGGCGGCTGAGCTATTCTGCTCTCGCGTAGATGAAAGGCTGTGAGATGAGGCTGTTGATCACCACGGAGGTCCTGGACAGTTGGCAGGAGCCAGGCCCCGAGACCTAGATTCCTCCTCTGAACTAGCCTGTCTTTAGCAGGACTAAGTGATAGCATGGGGACATCCACACCAAGATTTGAGAAGGAACAATGCCTTCTAACCGCTAGCTCTGATGATGAGCCGGCCCCGTTTGTACATGCCAATGAATAAATGTGACTATGTTTGGATTTGACAAGTCTTTAGGAATATCCCGTAACTACGGTAATTCCGTAATTCATGCTGTTAGATGTACGTCTACGTCTATGGCGTCGCACAGAGTCGGACACTACTGAAGCGACTTAGTAGCAGCAGCAGCAGCAGACGTACCTGGTGCTTTCATCTTTACAATGCTTGCGTCCATTCTCAGCCTTCCACCCACGAGGGGGGGTTTATTTTTCCTGCTTTACAGATGAGAAGTTGGAGGAACTTTCTGCTAACATATATGTCGCAGGAAAGTGTTTCAAAAGAAGATCTCACCCCAGACATGGGGTGTTTCCCTCTCGCTCCTGGTAGACAAGTTCCTTAAACAGGAGTCTCACAAGTCTGAGGCCTGAAACCACAGAGCTTACTGATGTAGCTGCAAACTGCAGCGCTCAGCCAGAAAGAGAAAAGTCGAGAAGAGAAAGCACATTGCATTGGAGGACCTTAGCATGTCTTTCACAGGCGGACTGTTTACATGTGTTCCCCTCACGGTCTCCATAGCAACTGGCAGAGATGCAAAAATGCTTCGTCAGTATTTGTTACAGGGTGAGAAGAGAGCACTGGAGATCCTCATTCTCCCAGCAGGCTGGGCTATTTCCATCCCCTGGCTTCATGACTTCTCCCAGCAGCCACTTGGCAGGACAGTTTCAAACAGCAGGGAGCCTGTGAATAAATCGGATTGGCATCTGAGCCTTGCAGGATGGAGGGACCTCATCTCCTGCTCCCTCTTGCAGGCAGTTATGCACGGAGTCAGGAAGGAATTTTGCTGTTAAGAAGTCTCAATAATAAGGAGCTGAGAGGTTGTGGTTTCCAGCTTTTAACCACAACATTTAAGGCGTGGCTCCATTTTCCTTATAGTTTCCAAGTGCACATCATTGCCTCATTCTCCCCAGATAATCGAAATTGCTTTGTGATGTATATGTATCAATGATGTGAGCTAAGGCTCAGAGCCAGCAGTGTCTTTCTCAGAAACCTTCCTCCCCAACCCCCTTTCCCATGTTGCACCTTTAAGTGATAGCTTCCACCCTTCTACCTCCCATGCTGGTGGGCTCCTTATTCAGGAATGGGGGCTCCACAGTCACCTTGCTGTGATGAAAATTGTAATTCAACTCCCCGCATGTGCCCCAGAATATTTTATCTCCAGCGTTCCAGTTTGTGACTTACACTGTGTGATTTATGTGCTGTTGGTTAGTGGATCTTGTGTCAAAACCTTCTAAATGCTTTGGGAGAAAGAGAAATCAGAGAATCTCTGACCTTCAAAGGTCTTACAGTCTAGTTTAGCTCTTATGTAGCATTCAACCCAGCATTACACTCTCAGCATGAGACCAGCACATCTATTAAGGCCCATAGGAAAAACTGAGCGCCTGTGCAGTTGTCCCTGGTGGGGCTGGATTCATGGCTGAGTGGTGCCATCGATTCATGCTCAGAAGGACTCGCTTGGGGTTTAAAGTCCTGACACTGCCATCTTACAAGTCTTAATTTGGCTTGGAGTTTGTATTTTCTGAGTGAAGTCTGTTGGGACAATGGAGCTCAGCTCACTTTCCCAGCTCGCTGTCTGCTTCCTGTAGAACCAGATGCAGGCAGGGTGGTGGCTGGGCGGCATCCCATGGCATCTTGGCGGGGGAGCGTGGCAGTGCTGTCCCTTCCCGAGGCTGGCAGTGCCACAGTGCATTTGACTGGGTGGGGGCCTCTCAGTCATTTGCATCAGTGTACCCAGTGTGTGCTGGGGATTATAATCCTTTGAGGGAGGCGCTGCGGGTTGAGGTGGCAGGGCTGTGGGGCTCAAGTATTAAAGGAGAAGGCAGCAGGGAAGTCAGTCTTCAATTCCCACCGCCTGCAAGAAGGCAATGGCACCCCACTCCAGTCCACTCGCCTGGAAAATCCCCTGGGTGGAGGAGCCTGGTGGGCTGCAGTCCATGGGGTCTTGAAGAGTCGGACACAACTGAGCAACTTCTCTTTCACTTTTCACTTTCATGCACCGGAGAAGGAAATGGCAACCCACTCCAGTGTTCTTGCCTGGAGAATCTCAGGGACGGGGGAGCCTGATGGGCTGCCGTCTATGGGGTCGCACAGAGTCGGACACGACTGAAGCGACTTAGCAGCAGCTGCAGCAGCACAGACCAAATGAACTTTAGCAATTCCCTCCTTTTGATCCAAGCAGGTCTTGAACAGCTGTCGTGAACAAAGCACGTACAAGCCGATCCTGATTTCCCATCAGTTCAGTGAAAAACAAATTATATTCTGTTCCTCAGAACCCATGTCAACCATAAAAATACCAAAATTGTGGAAGTGAGATGTGAGAAATATGAAGTCACCTCCTAAACGTATCTAACATATTTGGTGAATTTAATATACTCAAAATAATCATGATTTTTAGAATCGACTAAATTTATTTTTTGCAAGCATTTGTTTATTACGATGAAATAAGCACAATGTAAAATTTACATCATAAATGTGCCTGGTGGGAGATTTTCCTACAAAGGCTAAACTGACTGAATTTTTGTTCTCTAAATTCAGACAGACATGTTAAGTGTAGAAAAGTGTCATGCTAATGATTTCTTTCAATGCTCTTCCAGCTTTGGAAAAGAGATTCCCCTTAGAGGTATATTTTTAGCAAAATAACATCTTGTAAATTTTCCTCTTCTTGCGTTCAACAGATAGCTGATGGCATAGGAGGCCAGCTGGTCCATGCTGACACCATTCATTGGGTATCTGCCATGATATGAGCTGNTCTTCCAGCTTTGGAAAAGAGATTCCCCTTAGAGGTATATTTTTAGCAAAATAACATCTTGTAAATTTTCCTCTTCTTGCGTTCAACAGATAGCTGATGGCATAGGAGGCCAGCTGGTCCATGCTGACACCATTCATTGGGTATCTGCCATGATATGAGCTGAACCCTGGGCCCTGGGCAACACGGAGGATGTAGAGAAAAAATAAGATGGTCTCTGCCTCTAGGAAGCATATGAGACCTTCAGCTAGGGAAGAGAGATAAATCTGTAGCTGCTGAAGGGAGCTGGCTAAGAGCTCATGGGTGGCTGGAAGGTCTCCGTGGCTCACTCCACTCGGAGCACCATGTTGTCAGGAGAAGGCTACTTGGCCCAGACTGAACAAGTGGAATCTTGGTCTACTTGTGAACAAGGCTTGATGCCTTACAGGCCATTGGGAGTTGCTGTCCACAGCTTGACACATTTTGAGCCTGGACGCATTTGAGCCTTTGTGTTCTCCCTCTAGTACAGGAATTGCTTTTGGAAAAGCACCATTTCTTGGGTCAACATGGAGATTACCCTGTGGAAGACCCTGGATATATGAACCATTACTGACAAATATTATTGAGGGTTTGTTTTATGTGAGAAAGCATGGCAGATTCCAGGCATATAGACCCTGCTTTCAAGGTCTCATGGTAGATTAGAAGAGATAGAGGTGTATGCAGATGACCAAAGTGTGCCTGGAAATATGGCATGGGGATGTACTTTGTTGCTTCAGTTGTGTCCGACTCTTTGCAGCCCCACAGACTGTAGCCCACCAGGCTCCTCTGTTCGTGGGATTCTCCAGGCAAGAATACTGGAGTGGGTTGCCCTCTCCTTCTCAGGGGATCTTCCCCACCCAGGGACTGAACCTGTGTCTCCTGCATCTCCTGCATTGCAGGTGGCTATCCACTGAGCCACCTGCGAAAGTGACAATCAAAAGACCTGATATGAACTCTTGGCTCTGGCCAGCTGGCTTTGTGACTTTCGTCACATCCTGTAATTTCTCTGGGCTTTGGTTTCTTTATTTGCAAAAGGGATTCGTGGCTGGGAGAAGAAAAGTTGTCTATCTGGTCTCCAAGTTGCCTTTCTGTTTTAAAATTTCCTGTCTCTTTGAACCTAGAAATAATCTGTGCTCCATAGGCAAGATTCTCTCTGACCTTGTGTTGGATTTCTAGGTCTTCTGTAACAAAGCACCACAAAATGAGTTGTCTAAATAGCAAATGTATTGTCTCACAGTTCTGGAGACTGGGGTCTGAGATCAAGGTGTTAGCAAGATGGTTCTTTCTGAAAACTGGAATAGCCTGTTTCATGCCTCTTCCTTAGTTTCTGGAGGTTTGCTGGAAATCTTTGACATCCCATGACTTATACAGTTCTGTCTTCATGATCTTCTGGTGTTCTCCCAAGTGCATCTATGTCCAAATTTCTTTTTTATAAGGCCAGTCTTATTGGCTTGCGTCATATACCTCAGCATAACCTCATTTTTAACTGTACAGTTTCATGTTAACTAATTACATCTGCAATAACTCTGTTTCCAAAGGAAGTCGCATTCTGAGGGGCAGGACTTCAATGTATGAATTGTGGGGGGAGGGTAGACAAAATTCAACTCGTAATAGCCTGTTATTTCTACCTTGAAATCTTTGGTCCATCCGTATTCAGGTGGTAAATCTTTTTCATCTTAGTTATCAGCTCTTATCAGTTGGAGTGATTACCTGGAATGTTGAGTAGAGAAGAATCATTAATTGACATCTAGGATTAATGGGAAAGGTGACGACGAGAACTAGCTCAGATTCTATTTATGGGTAGAGGATATGAGGAATAGGGTTTTGGCATGTGCCTGCTCGCACAAGGAGTAGAAGATTTAAACAGCTTGCTGCTCATCCTTGAAGCAAAGACCTCACCAAAAAGTCAAGGCAAGAACTGCTTTTTTTCAGATCTCGCCATTTGAGATGATATTCAAAGAGAGACTGCCAACTTGCAGTCTTGCTGCATTTAATCATCTTCTCAGGGCCTTTCAGCCAAGCCCATGAAGATGATTTAATCCTCAACAGGACTCAACTATTCCATAATGAGAGTGAAGGGAATTAAATTTTTAGGAAGACATGATCGGTCTGGACTTTCTGAATGTTTTTTAAAACCAGATCAGAAGAACAAAAAACGAACCCTCACTCCACTCTTGACACCTATAGCATCAAAACCACCAGATGAGGACAGCTGCTGTAGAAATCTAAGCAAGGGTGGGAACGCCTGCCTTGAGCTACAGGCTTGGTACAGGAGCCAAAAGATGGGCAATGACAGGAAGCCAGTGTCTGTGTTAGTGTGGCTACAAAAGAAGTACTTTTCAAGACAAAAAGGAGACCTTCTATGGACCTTAAAGGCAGCTTGGACTATCCAGGGAAGCCTTGATTTTTGTTTCAACTGCTGAGTTCCTTGACAAAAACTTGGTAGATTAGGCAAGGCCAAAGCCTGTTCACCACCAGAAATATTTTGATGGAGGCCTTTGTATTCAAGATATTCATCTGAAGTATGATTGCTACTGATTTGAAACTTTTCCCCTCATATAAGGGGTCAGGATCACACACCAGGCACTGTTTCAAATGTACCCCACTAGTGAAAGGTACATCCTCTTCTTGCCCAAATGCTACATTTCTGTTTGTCCCTATTTGACCATGGCCCTTACCATGAGACTACACCAGGCACGTCTGTTGGAAGTAAGCCAGAGACACCTGAAAGGAAGCTAGGTCTTCCAGCCACGGCCATCCTAGTTGAACTATCTCAGTCACCTAGCAAACTAGTCAGAGGCACATAAGTGAATCCAGCCAACATTAACCAAACCCAACACAGACCAGCAAAACGACCCAGCTGACCTGTAGACTTGTGAGAAATAAGGAATGTTTATTATTTTAAGCCATTAAATATTGAAAGGGTTCTGTTACATAGCAATAACTAGCTGCTAAACTCTGTTTCCCACATATAGGGGCAAAGAGGGAGTTTGATAGACTAGGCATAAACTGTGTCCACTATTGGAATTCAGCTGTGACTAAGAGACGGGGAAGCTGATGAGACAGGTCCATTAGAAGGCTATTTGCATAAGATACCTCCCAGAAGAGAGTTCATCTCGAGGGATGAACAAGTCAGGGAGAGAAACTTGGTCTGGAAACAATGACATTAGTCATCAGAGGCTAAGAAAATCCACTAGGTTCTGTTATTCTAATGGGTCTTCTGACTTAGGGTTGATGAATTCTTGTTTGACTTTTTTGGTTGAGAGTACAGCTTCCCAGCTTCGGGATCAGTGTAGAAACTTATAAAGCTAAAGCAACCTGGGAAGAACTTGTGAACAAAGCACAAATTTGGTACCCAGGAGATTCCAGCACCTTAGTAAAAGATAAGAGCAAAGATAGGGCACCCAGAAGATGGCTGAGTCACATCTGTCTAAACAGTTACATTAATCCATTATTTCATTCACTATGTGTTCAACAAACGTTGAGGGCTATCCGGATCACGCTGTGTTAGGTTATAGGAAAGACAAATGCTTTTATAAGGTGGGGTCCTACCCACGAAGAGCCTACAGACTGGTTCACATTTAAAAATATGTTTTATTTTATGTGCTCTGATTGATTGCTAATGGCTGCCTAGAACACTCTCTTGAGGCATTTGAGAGTCCAGATCCTGAATCAGAGGAGTGCTGTGATTGACTAGCAATGTCTGCTTTGGCCGCATAGTTGTAACCCCAGTGAACTAATTTTAAGTCTTGGCTCTACAGAACCATTTACTCAAAGATTCATAAACTAGGTTTCTTGCATGTATCATATGTGAAATTCATCTCTCACTGCCTCTTCCTGCCTTGACTGAGTGACAAAGAGCTGTACTGGTACTAAGGAAGGTGGTTCTGAGTTGGCATTCTTTTTTGACAAAGGAGCAGGATATTTTCTCTGTGTCTCTTTTACTGCTCCTCTGTAAGTGAGAAACATTATCCTCAGAACGGGGATGGGGTAGAACAGAGTATGGAGGGAAACTCATATACAGTGACGAAAAGACTCCACCATCTCCAGCAGAGTGATAAAGGGTTTGGGGGGGTGAGGAGACCATGACCCAACTTTGAAAAGAAGCACTGATCTAGTACTAACCCATCCTGACTTGGCATCACAGGGACAAGGAAATAAAGACAATCCAAACAGTCAGGTTTCTTGTATTTATCTACTTTGAATGCGGTTAATCTGCTGACAGGCTTGGCAAGCCTGCAGGTCCTGGACAGGGCTGGGCAGTGCTCCCAATGGGCATTTAATGAACACCATGGAGACTTGTCGTAGCTCCCCTGGGGAATCCAGGCTGAATTGGAGCCCATACTGGACAACTATGGAGAGAAAAAAGATTTTAAATTCACCACTCGCCCTGTTCCTGAAGGTCTGCTCATTTTGTGAGCCATGTAGAACTCAAAAGGCTGAGTATTTAACAAAGACGTAATAAAATTTGGCTTTTGTCACCTGCAGGACCTGTTCTCATGTCTGTGTTCTGCCTTCTCTACTGGTGTGACTTTGGTCACATGTCTTAACCCTCAGGGTCTTCATTTGAAAAACAGGAATAAGAATAGTACTTATCTTGGGGGGTTTAGTGAAGATAGAACAAGTTTGTAAAGTGCTCAGAATGCCTGGCATATAGTTAGTGCTTAATGAATGACAGTTATGATTATTAGCAATTAAGTTCTGGACTCTTTGGGAGCATCACCCACCATCATCCCCTTTCTGTTTTCTCGTTTCTACTCACAAGCAGTATTGGGCTCTTACTCCCCGTGGAGAGAAGCTCTGAGTGCAGACCCTCCCATAAGCTTGGATCTCCCACCAGCTGTCCCCCAGCCTGGCCTCAAGTTGCCTTGCAAACACAAGCCATGTGGGGTTCACATGATTCCCAAAGGAGGTGCTATTTTCTCGGCAGCTCCACTCCCATTTCTAGGCTCCATTGACTTGTGTCTCCATAGACAAAGGCCAGTGTGTTTGCGAGGCCCTGGCCGTTGCGACACTGAGTAATGAGAGGGCTGGGCAAGGGAGGAAGACAAGAAGCTGCTGAACCCAAGCCAACACTGCTCCTGGTTGTGCTCACCCGGCTGTGGACAGCTCCTGCCGCCCAGTGGAAGGGTTTCAACACCAGAAGCTGCAGGCCCAGCCGAAACCCCCTGTAATACTGCCCCGCTGGTCCCCTGGCCTGGATGGGGTGGTGGGAATAAGTTTTAAGGGAAAGGGATACTGAGTAGCTCAACAGGGAGGTGGGAAAGATGTCCTCTAGTTCTTGCTTTCTGAGCTTCCCCTTCTTTACTCAACAGGAACACAGAGAAGGTACCCACTGCGGGACGAGTTGGAGGAGCGCAGGACTTGGAGAGACAGCTTGGCTTCANATTCTCCAGGCAAGAATACTGGAGTGGGTTGCCCTCTCCTTCTCAGGGGATCTTCCCCACCCAGGGACTGAACCTGTGTCTCCTGCATCTCCTGCATTGAAGGTGGCTATCCACTGAGCCACCTGCGAAAGTGACAATCAAAAGACCTGATATGAACTCTTGGCTCTGGCCAGCTGGCTTTGTGACTTTCGTCACATCCTGTAATTTCTCTGGGCTTTGGTTTCTTTATTTGCAAAAGGGATTCGTGGCTGGGAGAAGAAAAGTTGTCTATCTGGTCTCCAAGTTGCCTTTCTGTTTTAAAATTTCCTGTCTCTTTGAACCTAGAAATAATCTGTGCTCCATAGGCAAGATTCTCTCTGACCTTGTGTTGGATTTCTAGGTCTTCTGTAACAAAGCACCACAAAATGAGTTGTCTAAATAGCAAATGTATTGTCTCACAGTTCTGGAGACTGGGGTCTGAGATCAAGGTGTTAGCAAGATGGTTCTTTCTGAAAACTGGAATAGCCTGTTTCATGCCTCTTCCTTAGTTTCTGGAGGTTTGCTGGAAATCTTTGACATCCCATGACTTATACAGTTCTGTCTTCATGATCTTCTGGTGTTCTCCCAAGTGCATCTATGTCCAAATTTCTTTTTTATAAGGCCAGTCTTATTGGCTTGCGTCATATACCTCAGCATAACCTCATTTTTAACTGTACAGTTTCATGTTAACTAATTACATCTGCAATAACTCTGTTTCCAAAGGAAGTCGCATTCTGAGGGGCAGGACTTCAATGTATGAATTGTGGGGGGAGGGTAGACAAAATTCAACTCGTAATAGCCTGTTATTTCTACCTTGAAATCTTTGGTCCATCCGTATTCAGGTGGTAAATCTTTTTCATCTTAGTTATCAGCTCTTATCAGTTGGAGTGATTACCTGGAATGTTGAGTAGAGAAGAATCATTAATTGACATCTAGGATTAATGGGAAAGGTGACGACGAGAACTAGCTCAGATTCTATTTATGGGTAGAGGATATGAGGAATAGGGTTTTGGCATGTGCCTGCTCGCACAAGGAGTAGAAGATTTAAACAGCTTGCTGCTCATCCTTGAAGCAAAGACCTCACCAAAAAGTCAAGGCAAGAACTGCTTTTTTTCAGATCTCGCCATTTGAGATGATATTCAAAGAGAGACTGCCAACTTGCAGTCTTGCTGCATTTAATCATCTTCTCAGGGCCTTTCAGCCAAGCCCATGAAGATGATTTAATCCTCAACAGGACTCAACTATTCCATAATGAGAGTGAAGGGAATTAAATTTTTAGGAAGACATGATCGGTCTGGACTTTCTGAATGTTTTTTAAAACCAGATCAGAAGAACAAAAAACGAACCCTCACTCCACTCTTGACACCTATAGCATCAAAACCACCAGATGAGGACAGCTGCTGTAGAAATCTAAGCAAGGGTGGGAACGCCTGCCTTGAGCTACAGGCTTGGTACAGGAGCCAAAAGATGGGCAATGACAGGAAGCCAGTGTCTGTGTTAGTGTGGCTACAAAAGAAGTACTTTTCAAGACAAAAAGGAGACCTTCTATGGACCTTAAAGGCAGCTTGGACTATCTAGGGAAGCCTTGATTTTTGTTTCAACTGCTGAGTTCCTTGACAAAAACTTGGTAGATTAGGCAAGGCCAAAGCCTGTTCACCACCAGAAATATTTTGATGGAGGCCTTTGTATTCAAGATATTCATCTGAAGTATGATTGCTACTGATTTGAAACTTTTCCCCTCATATAAGGGGTCAGGATCACACACCAGGCACTGTTTCAAATGTACCCCACTAGTGAAAGGTACATCCTCTTCTTGCCCAAATGCTACATTTCTGTTTGTCCCTATTTGACCATGGCCCTTACCATGAGACTACACCAGGCACGTCTGTTGGAAGTAAGCCAGAGACACCTGAAAGGAAGCTAGGTCTTCCAGCCACGGCCATCCTAGTTGAACTATCTCAGTCACCTAGCAAACTAGTCAGAGGCACATAAGTGAATCCAGCCAACATTAACCAAACCCAACACAGACCAGCAAAACGACCCAGCTGACCTGTAGACTTGTGAGAAATAAGGAATGTTTATTATTTTAAGCCATTAAATATTGAAAGGGTTCTGTTACATAGCAATAACTAGCTGCTAAACTCTGTTTCCCACATATAGGGGCAAAGAGGGAGTTTGATAGACTAGGCATAAACTGTGTCCACTATTGGAATTCAGCTGTGACTAAGAGACGGGGAAGCTGATGAGACAGGTCCATTAGAAGGCTATTTGCATAAGATACCTCCCAGAAGAGAGTTCATCTCGAGGGATGAACAAGTCAGGGAGAGAAACTTGGTCTGGAAACAATGACATTAGTCATCAGAGGCTAAGAAAATCCACTAGGTTCTGTTATTCTAATGGGTCTTCTGACTTAGGGTTGATGAATTCTTGTTTGACTTTTTTGGTTGAGAGTACAGCTTCCCAGCTTCGGGATCAGTGTAGAAACTTATAAAGCTAAAGCAACCTGGGAAGAACTTGTGAACAAAGCACAAATTTGGTACCCAGGAGATTCCAGCACCTTAGTAAAAGATAAGAGCAAAGATAGGGCACCCAGAAGATGGCTGAGTCACATCTGTCTAAACAGTTACATTAATCCATTATTTCATTCACTATGTGTTCAACAAACGTTGAGGGCTATCCGGATCACGCTGTGTTAGGTTATAGGAAAGACAAATGCTTTTATAAGGTGGGGTCCTACCCACGAAGAGCCTACAGACTGGTTCACATTTAAAAATATGTTTTATCTTATGTGCTCTGATTGATTGCTAATGGCTGCCTAGAACACTCTCTTGAGGCATTTGAGAGTCCAGATCCTGAATCAGAGGAGTGCTGTGATTGACTAGCAATGTCTGCTTTGGCCGCATAGTTGTAACCCCAGTGAACTAATTTTAAGTCTTGGCTCTACAGAACCATTTACTCAAAGATTCATAAACTAGGTTTCTTGCATGTATCATATGTGAAATTCATCTCTCACTGCCTCTTCCTGCCTTGACTGAGTGACAAAGAGCTGTACTGGTACTAAGGAAGGTGGTTCTGAGTTGGCATTCTTTTTTGACAAAGGAGCAGGATATTTTCTCTGTGTCTCTTTTACTGCTCCTCTGTAAGTGAGAAACATTATCCTCAGAACGAGGATGGGGTAGAACAGAGTATGGAGGGAAACTCATATACAGTGACGAAAAGACTCCACCATCTCCAGCAGAGTGATAAAGGGTTTGGGGGGGTGAGGAGACCATGACCCAACTTTGAAAAGAAGCACTGATCTAGTACTAACCCATCCTGACTTGGCATCACAGGGACAAGGAAATAAAGACAATCCAAACAGTCAGGTTTCTTGTATTTATCTACTTTGAATGCGGTTAATCTGCTGACAGGCTTGGCAAGCCTGCAGGTCCTGGACAGGGCTGGGCAGTGCTCCCAATGGGCATTTAATGAACACCATGGAGACTTGTCGTAGCTCCCCTGGGGAATCCAGGCTGAATTGGAGCCCATACTGGACAACTATGGAGAGAAAAAAGATTTTAAATTCACCACTCGCCCTGTTCCTGAAGGTCTGCTCATTTTGTGAGCCATGTAGAACTCAAAAGGCTGAGTATTTAACAAAGACGTAATAAAATTTGGCTTTTGTCACCTGCAGGACCTGTTCTCATGTCTGTGTTCTGCCTTCTCTACTGGTGTGACTTTGGTCACATGTCTTAACCCTCAGGGTCTTCATTTGAAAAACAGGAATAAGAATAGTACTTATCTTGGGGGGTTTAGTGAAGATAGAACAAGTTTGTAAAGTGCTCAGAATGCCTGGCATATAGTTAGTGCTTAATGAATGACAGTTATGATTATTAGCAATTAAGTTCTGGACTCTTTGGGAGCATCACCCACCATCATCCCCTTTCTGTTTTCTCGTTTCTACTCACAAGCAGTATTGGGCTCTTACTCCCCGTGGAGAGAAGCTCTGAGTGCAGACCCTCCCATAAGCTTGGATCTCCCACCAGCTGTCCCCCAGCCTGGCCTCAAGTTGCCTTGCAAACACAAGCCATGTGGGGTTCACATGATTCCCAAAGGAGGTGCTATTTTCTCGGCAGCTCCACTCCCATTTCTAGGCTCCATTGACTTGTGTCTCCATAGACAAAGGCCAGTGTGTTTGCGAGGCCCTGGCCGTTGCGACACTGAGTAATGAGAGGGCTGGGCAAGGGAGGAAGACAAGAAGCTGCTGAACCCAAGCCAACACTGCTCCTGGTTGTGCTCACCCGGCTGTGGACAGCTCCTGCCGCCCAGTGGAAGGGTTTCAACACCAGAAGCTGCAGGCCCAGCCGAAACCCCCTGTAATACTGCCCCGCTGGTCCCCTGGCCTGGATGGGGTGGTGGGAATAAGTTTTAAGGGCAGGGGATACTGAGTAGCTCGACAGGGAGGTGGGAAAGATGTCCTCTAGTTCTTGCTTTCTGAGCTTCCCCTTCTTTACTCAACAGGAACACAGAGAAGGTACCCACTGCGGGACGAGTTGGAGGAGCGCAGGACTTGGAGAGACAGCTTGGCTTCAGCACTGGCCCCTGCTGCCTTCCACTGCATATGCTTGCACAAGTCCCGCCATCTCTTCCGCAGCCTCAACTTTCATATCTCTAAGATGGGGCCGTCAGAAAGTTGACACAGGGTCGTGAGATGATGCAGGTCTCAGTCTTTTTTTTTTAGATAAGGATTTATTTATCTGTTTATTTTTGGCTGCACTGGGTCTTCGCTGCTGTGCACAGGCTTTCTCTAGCTGTGGCAAGTAGGGGCTACTCTTGGTTGCGGTTGCAGGCTCTGGGCAGGCAGGCTTCAGTAGCTGCAGCGCCTTGAGTCCCTGGTGGCAGCTCTGGAGTGCCGGCTCAATAGTGTGGTGCAGGGGCTTATGTGTTCTGTGGCCTGCGGGATCTTCCTGGACCAGGGATCGAATCTGTGTCCCCTGCACTGGCAGGTGGATTCTTACCCACTGGCCACCAGGGAAGCCCTGTCTCAGCCTTTTTCAGGCAGGCAGTTACGTGCACTAATATTTCCTTGGGGTGTCTTTCTGTGTTTTTTTTTTTTTTTTCCTTTTGTCCTGCCTCCTTCTTATCTTCATTTCTTTCTTTTTTTATCCAGGCTTATTCCTGAGGCCAGGGATTTTCAAACATTTCCACCAAAATGCCCCTAACAACCAAAAAGGGCAAAAAAAGATTTAGCCTGAAGTACCCAGTATGGTGTGAAATTTCTTTGGTATCTCCTGTTTATTTCTAAGAGTGCTGTGGCTCTCATGTTTGGCTCCATGTGGAGCAGTTATGGTTCTTGGCTGGAAACACAGAGCTGGTTCTTAGTAGCTCAGGCAGAACAGGAAGTGAAGAGCAACTGTGGATTTTGTAGGCAAAGCGGAGAGTCGAGTTCTCCCCATAGAGGAAATATGCCCAAACCACCTCTCTGGGGCTGCCCCAGTGAATCCCCAAGTAGCATCAACCTTAAACACAGACATCACAGCTGCCAGACAGAGTTGCTTGCTCTGAGTACATGGGGAACTGGGTACCGAGGCTCCACCACTGCTATGTGTGGAAATCGGTGTCTCTGTTAGAATGCTGCCAAAATTTGGCTTCCTTAAGTCCGCATCTTCAGAGGCTTTCTGCCAAGTTGAGGTCTTGTATGAGTGTGGGCTTTCCAGGTGGCAATGGAAAGATCCTGCCTGCCAATGCAGGAGACGTAAGAGATGTGGGTTCAATCCCTGCATCTGGAAGATCCCCTGGAGGAGGGCATGGCAACCCACTCCAGTACTCTTGCCTGAAGAATCCCATGGGCAGAGGAGCCTGGCTGGCTACAGTTCAGAGGGTCGCAGAGTCTGACATGAACTGAAGCGACTTAGCACACACGCATGCGTGAGTGTCTGAGCTTCCCTGGTGGCTCAGTAGTAAAGAATCTGCCTGCAATGCAAGAGATGCTGTTTCAGTCCCTTGGGTTAGGAAGATCCTCTGGAGAAAGGAATGGCAACCCACTCCAGTACTCTTGCCTGGAAAATCTCATGGACAATGAAGCCTGGCAGGCTATAGTCCATGCGGTTGCAAGAGTTGTTGTTCAGTTGCTCAGTTGTGTCCGACTCTGTGACCCCCTGGAGTGCAGCACGCCAGGCTTCCCTGTCCTTCACCATCTCCCAGAGCTTGCTCANTGCTGTTTCAGTCCCTTGGGTTAGGAAGATCCTCTGGAGAAAGGAATGGCAACCCACTCCAGTACTCTTGCCTGGAAAATCTCATGGACAATGAAGCCTGGCAGGCTATAGTCCATGCGGTTGCAAGAGTTGTTGTTCAGTTGCTCAGTTGTGTCCGACTCTGTGACCCCCTGGAGTGCAGCACGCCAGGCTTCCCTGTCCTTCACCATCTCCCAGAGCTTGCTCAAACGCATGTCCATTGAGTCAGTGATGCCATCCAACCATCTCATCCTCTGCTGTCCTCTTCTCCTCCTGCCATCAATCTTTCTCAGCATCAGGGTCTTTTCTAATGAGTTAGCTCTTCAAATCAGGTGGCCAAAGTATTGGAGCTTCAGCTTTAGCATCAGGCCTTCCAATGAATATTCAGGATTGATTTCCTTTAGGATTGACTGGTTTGATCTCCTTACAGCCCAAGGTACTTTCAAGAGTCTTCTCCAAAACCACAGTTCAAAAGCATAATTCTTTGACACTCAGCCTTCTTTATGGTCCAACTCTCACATCCATACATGACTACTGGAAAAACCACAGCTTTGACTATACAGACCTTTGTCGGCAAAGTGATGTCTTTGCTTTTAATATGCTGTCTAGGTTTGTCATTGCTTTTCTTCCAAGGAGCAAGCATAGGTGTTCCAGTTTAAAATGTCAGGCCTTAGACCCTCCAAAAGCATTCCCCAGCCACATCAAATGCAGCCAGCTTCGATACTGTCATATTGGAGCAATGGAGCTGACCCCCTTTCACTGCACTGGTCACAGTCCCACCGTGAGGATCACCTGATGTTTCAATTGGTGTTGGTTTCTGTGGTTCTCTTCTGCACTTAGCTCCTATCTGGTGAAGCTAATTCAGCCCCACTCAGCTCACCTCATGTGCAGTTTTATTCACAGTAAAGAACCAAGCCCCTCCCTGATCCTGGTCCATAATTCCTGTTGGAAATGGAACCCACTGAGAG
The DNA here is from genome assembly GCA_006410615.1 of Neotragus moschatus. NCBI lineage: Eukaryota > Metazoa > Chordata > Mammalia > Artiodactyla > Bovidae > Neotragus > Neotragus moschatus. Next base: position 1,407,661 of record SJYA01002280.1, on the reverse strand, counting down.
AAAGTGGTAAAAGGACTGTGGCCCTTTTTCTTTGGAACTTCGACTTTTCTTACTTATACATCCATAAATCTCAGTATCTTCCTCAGCAGAAAGCCACAAAGCTGTTGACGAATCTTTGAAACAAAATACTTTTCAAATTTCCCCATGGCTGAAGGTAGCAGGGTTGATGTCATGGAGGTTCACGTCTTCTCTGCAAAATGCAGGCTGACATTCTCCCGAAGACATTGTTTGGAACGGATTCTCTCTTATAAAACCCCCTCCAAGGAATGAACTCAGAAGCTACTGGCCAGATTTCAAATATGTACATGCAGAATGAGAGATATTTTTCCAGTTGGTCACTAGAAATAGAGCCTGGGCGAGAGCCCTAAAATTGGAAAGTACATTTCATAGCACTTTTTAATCCCCTAAAAATAGAAAAGTAACTTTGCTGTGCAAGAGGCGGGACAGAGGCCCTCGCCCAGGAAGGAGAGGAAGGCTGAATGCTGCCCTATCTTGACCCGATGAGACCCACTTCCCTGCTTGGGGAGGAGCCCCGTATCCTGAGATATGACTTCAAAATCCTGAACCCACACCCTCCACCCACTGCTCCTCAGCTGTGCTGTATCCCACACGAGAGGAGTGACCTTTCATCTCTCACCATTCTGCCCAGGGCCATGTACTAGGTTGCCAAAGTTTGCCTTTGGCATGGATCTGGGGTCATCGACAGTAGGTGTACCAGCTCCAAGAAAAACCAATGTGTTGGAGGCAGTAGGTAGATACTTAAATTGGTGCTGGTGTATTTGCTGAATGGACTAGGATATGGGTCCATATATTCTCAGGCAACTCTGAAATGTGACTTGTGTTTCCTGAGAGCACACCAGACAGGGTGGCAAAAATGGGAAGCTGCTGATGGCAATAAATCGCATTTCCCTGGTCTCACCTGCTGTTCCATGCTTCAGCTTTCCTTGAAGTGTCCCTCACGTGTTTCTGACATTTCTTGGGGCTCTATCAGCTGTTCTCGGAAAGAAGCCCTTGTTTCCATTTGGTGCCTGCCGTTGTCCTCCTGTCTGCCTCTGGCCTCTTCCAGCAGAGTCCCACGCTCAGGATTCTTCAGCCAACAGTCACGAATGGGCATGCCCAAGATTTCCTCCGTCCACTCACGGCCCCTGCTCGGTCCCTTGCCCCTGGAACTCTTTTCTTCCCAGGCTTTTCTCCCTGGAACCCTCGCATTGAGTCCCTGTGAGGCTGGGTGCACAGATGTGGCCAAGTGACATCACCTTACTGGATCCAGAATCATGCTGCCATTGCCATATTGACTGCTTTATTATCAGGCCAAGCTTCTCTCTCCAGGTTCCAGTCCCAGCTCTGCAGCCAACTTACTGAGTGATCTTGAGCAAAGCAACTAATCTCTCTGGGTTTCACTTAGCTGTAAAACATGGGAGACATGCCAGCTTGTGCCTATGTGTGTGTTAGTTGCTCTGAACGTAGTGTCCGACTCTTTGCGACCCCATGGACTGTAGCCCACAAGGCTCCTCTCTTCATGAGATTCTCCAGGCAAGCATACTGGAGTGGATTGCCATTTCCTTCTCCAGAGGATCTTCCTGACCCAGGGATCAACCCTGGGTTTCCTGCATTGAAGGCAGATTCTTTACTGTCTGAGCTATAGGGAAACCTAAAATCCTTTCTATTTTAGGATTTGATGACCCTTTGGAGGCANATGAGATTCTCCAGGCAAGCATACTGGAGTGGATTGCCATTTCCTTCTCCAGAGGATCTTCCTGACCCAGGGATCAACCCTGGGTTTCCTGCATTGAAGGCAGATTCTTTACTGTCTGAGCTATAGGGAAACCTAAAATCCTTTCTATTTTAGGATTTGATGACCCTTTGGAGGCACAGTGCTTTAGCAACCAACTCCAAGAAGGTATTAGCTACCTCTATGAGTCAATCCACAGCCAGGTGCTTTGTAACAAGGAATTTCTCTTTTCCTTCCTCTCTCTGACAGCAAACAGGACTTTCTCCTCATCACTCTGTTTAAAACCTTCCAGTAGCTTCCTGTCATAAGTAGAAGAACTCCAGACGTGGTGGCACCCTATCTTGGTGACATCACCTCATACTGTTTCCCACTCTTGTTTAATATACTCCAGATGCAGGGGCCTTCATTTCACCCTTGGGACACTGTGTCCTTTATTCCGAGGTGTTCGCACGTGTTCATCCTTCTATCTGGAATGCTCTTCTCCCAGGCCACCCATGACTGGTCCTTTCTCATCGTTCAGGTTCTCAGGGTGCCTGGCTTAACATCCTCTGTCTGCCTTCCCNATCTATTACAAGTTAACCCTATACTTATTTTAAAACAACAAACATTATATCCCAGTTTCTTGATGGGTCCAGAATATAAGCATGGCTTAGGGGGGTACCTTTGACTTAGGGTTGCTCACAAGGCGCAATCCAGATAAAGCCAGGGATGTCGTCTTCTCAAGTCTTGACTGGAGGAGGAGTCATTCACTCACACGACTGCCGGCAGGCTTCAGGTCCTGGCTGGCTGTTGGCCGGAGACATCAGTTTCTTGCCATGTGGACCTCATCAGAGAGCGGCTCACAACTCAGCAGCTGGACTCCATCAGGACAAGCAAACAGACAGCGAGATAAAGCCTGCAAGACAGAAGCCAGAATCTTTGTAATCTAATCTTAGACATGGCAGCCATCACTTTTACTATATTCTATTCACTGAAGCAAGTGACTAAGTCCAGCTCACATTCAACAGGAGGAAAATACACAGGGGCATCAATGCCTGGAAACAAGGACTTTATAACTTCGTGCCATCATTTATCTTGTGCCTCCTTGAAATATCAAATCCAACTCTCCCACTTTCCCTATAAATCCAGTGAGTGTGTGCTTGTGTGTATTATTTCAGCTCACTGAGAGACTCTCCTGCCTCCATCTCATTGAGATCTACTGCTTGCGGTCAGTCTAGAAGTCCCTCTCTCTCTTGGAAATCTCCCTTCCCTAAAGATAAAAGAGGGAGAGGTCAATACAGTGCCACGATTATGCATGATACTAGATAAATATTTGCTTCCACATGCCAGCTCAAAGCCAAGTATTCAATTCCTTCTCACCCAAACAATCTCCCCGCTTCCTGTTCCTACAGAGTGAGTGTCTTGGTTGAATTGCACAGCTAAGCAAACTCAGTCTGAATCTGTTGANAGGGAGAGGTCAATACAGTGCCACGATTATACATGATACTAGATAAATATTTGCTTCCACATGCCAGCTCAAAGCCAAGTATTCAATTCCTTCTCACCCAAACAATCTCCCCGCTTCCTGTTCCTACAGAGTGAGTGTCTTGGTTGAATTGCACAGCTAAGCAAACTCAGTCTGAATCTGTTGAAAAACAAAGTAAGTAGAGTCATCAAGTATAAAGACCTGCACTTCCTTGGGCTTCCCTGGTAGCTCAGCTGGTAAAGAATCCTCCTGCAATGCAGGAGACCCTGGTTCAGTTCCTGGGTTGGGAAGATCCCCTGGAGAAGGGATAGGCTAGGCTACCCACTTCAGTATTCTTGGGCTTCCCTGGTGGCTCAGATGGTAAAGAGTCTGGCTGCAATGCAGGAGACCTGGGTTCGATCCCTGGGTTGTGAAGATCCCCTGGAGGAGGGTGTGACAACCCACTTCCGTATTCTTGCCTGGAGAATCCCCATGGACGGNGGCTAGGCTACCCACTTCAGTATTCTTGGGCTTCCCTGGTGGCTCAGATGGTAAAGAGTCTGGCTGCAATGCAGGAGACCTGGGTTCGATCCCTGGGTTGTGAAGATCCCCTGGAGGAGGATGTGACAACCCACTTCCGTATTCTTGCCTGGAGAATCCCCATGGACGGAGGAGCCTACTGGGCTCCATGGGGTCACAAAGAGTCAGACACGACTGAGTGACAAAGCACAGCACAAACACCTTCATTTCAACTCAATTATGTACTCAACTATTGAGTGGTTAGCATTTTCCAGGGATGACACCAGTGATTGTTGTTATTGAGGGAATTTAAAAAGCCTGGACCAAGAGTTCTCAGAATGTGGTCCCAGAAGCAACAGTATCAGCCTCATTTAGGAATGTATTACAAATGAATATTCCCAGACTGTACCTGGGACTCAACTGAATCAGAAACTATTTGAACAAGTCTCTCACGCTGTTCTGGTCCATGCTCAATGTGGAGAACATTTGCTCTAGAATGATGGCTTTTAATTCTGGTTGCCCTCAGTATCACCTGGGATGCTCTTTCAAAATAGCAAAGACAGGTTCCACCACTGACTAATTGAATCACAACCTCTGGGGGTGAGACCTGAGCCCTGGAAGATTTTTAAAGCTTCTCAGTTACTTCTGTTGAGCAGCCAAGTTTCGGAACCATTGGGCTAAAGGCCCACATTCAGTAAAGTCATGGATTGTAAATAACTAATGCAAACCAAACCGGGATAGCATTTTAGAATAAAGAGACTGAAAAAGGCTATAGATAAGTAAAGAGTACCCTGAAACAGTGCTGGATGCTATAGCAGATACACTTCCAAAGCACTGGTGCCATAACATATAGGTCTTATTCTTGCAACAGCCTAGTGCAAGATCTGCAGGTCTCTGATTCATGCAGCCACTCAAGAGAGCCAGGTCCTTCCATCTTGCGGCTCCATCCTCCTCTAGGTCCTTAGACTCCACTCCATTCAGCAGGTGGATGAGGAAGAATTGTAAGGATCTCAGGTTGTGTGGCCCTCTTCAAACTTCATGGGAGGGTGTGAACCCAGAAAGAAGAACCTGAGAGGGCTTTAGCAGGCAGTCCAGTGGCATCATTATGATATTCTTCAAGAGACTGTCATCAGATATCTTGAACAAATGAATTGCAAGTTTGTAGGAAACATATGAACTTTGCATTCCTGTTAGTTATGTATGAACTTCCCATGCTTTTCCAAAAAAAGACAAACAAAGAAGGTATATAGCTGGATCCCCTAGTTAGATAACTTGAATACAAAAAAAGCGTGAATGTTTTGAGGGCACGGTGAAAATAGCAGGTTTTGAGGAGAAAGTCACAATAAAGGAAAGAGGAGGAGACTGTTAGAACCTTCTGGAGGTCTTGAAGAAAGTACTTTGACAAGTCTAAAGATATCTGAGACTTTTAGGATAGGAAGATGACCAGACAACTATGCCGGTGACTATTTCCCTACACACGTTTGTGTATATTCAAGCAAGCTCTCCATATGTTGTGGGGTGTGCCCTTTCTCAGTTATGATAAGCACTTGCCATCAGAATGTGCAGGAGAGGCTGTGTGAGCTGCCTTCTGGGTCATGTAGTGGCAAGTTAAGGGCAGCCATGATGAGCTGTGGGTGGTTAGGAAAAGGCAGTGGTTCTTTGGGAGCTGAGAGGGTTATTTGCAAAGCTTGGGGTATTTTAGGCAAACCGTGCTAAAACCTGACTTTTTCAAACGTGCGCCAACAGAGGTTTCAAAATTGGTCAGAGATGATGGTTCTTGGGTCTAAGGCAAGTTAGCTGCATCTCCTGGAACTGGATTTTTAAAGTGTATTTCTATGCATTGATTCAAGAAAGGCACATGGAGAAGCTAACGTTTGCCGGAAACTGTCATGCCCTGGGGATGCAGCTGTGATCAGCACAGAATGTGCACTCTGCCTTCTCTGAGCCTGCACCTGATAGGGAGAGTGGAGGAATAACTGACTCTTACAGTGCGGTGTGGTAAGTCTTTTGTGGGATCCCAGAGGATGCTCAAGGTAGTGATGACCTAGTCTTTGGAGGAAAGCACGTATGGTGCTTTTTATAATATTTGTATTTATAATTGTGCTTGGCTGTAAATAACCGACTCCATCTCCTCACCTTAACCTCTTCCCAGGACGGGGGAAAACGGTGGCTTTAACAATTAAGAACTTATTATTTCCAGAAGCAGGTGGTCCAGAGTTACAGGACAGCTCAAAGATACCATCAGGGCTTTTGCTCAGTCATTCTCAGCATATGGATTGTGTCCTCGTGGTTGCAAAACGGCTTTTAAAATTCTAGGCAGCGGTTCCCCATTCCAGGCAGTATGTAGAGGAAGATCAGATGGCAAAATGCCAGAGGAACCTGTTGGGAGGTTTCCAGAGTCTCAGTCCAGTACCTTCGTATTTTTTGGCCAAAGCTGTGTCTCATAGGTACTCCAGATGCTAGAGTCATGAGAAATGTAGCTTCTGGTTCAAAACTCTGCCTCATCAAGCTGAAGTGGACTTGTGTTCATCAGGAAGAAGCCACAGTAGCTACCGGGAGGTGATTCCAGCAACTTGTCCTGGGGGCTGGAGTAGGTGAAGGAAGCAGGCGCTGTATCGTAGGCTTCATGGGTTTTGTGTTTGTCTCTGGAGCTCTTACCATGCTGGCGGTTTCAGGTGACCACAAGGCTGGAGGAAGTGAGGAGACCTGCTGAAGGCTGAATTCCGCCCCCACTTCTCCTCATTTCGGGCAGAACCACGTGCCAGCAGGCCTGATGTGCTCTGCATTGGATGCGACAGGGAACCGGATTGCCCTCCCTGACACTCACCTTCAGAGAAGACCTCAAAGACACAGCCATCCCACGTAAAGCATTGAGTGTTTTTTCACATCATATTAATTCCTCCCAGCAAACCTGGAGGAAAAGAAAATGTGTGGTCCCAACATAATGATAAGGAAACAGAAAGCAGAGAGGGTGGGCACTTGCCCAGGGCCATGCTGCAGGTTGGCAGCAGACACTGGCCTATGGCGCAGAGCGTCTGTCTGCTTCTCTCCTATCCAGGTCAGGTGTGGATGCCCATGAGTGCCCGTGTTGAGCGGGGCTGAGCTGAAAGCCTGGCTCAGGTGAGCTGGAGGATTGGAAAAGGAGAACAGATGTGCTGGGGCCACAGTCGGTCATGGTAGGGTTGAGACAGCCCACAGTCAGAGGCTCCAGGATGGCTTTCCTGGCCTCAGCCTGCCAGGATGGCCCCTCCCTGGACGAGTTCACCCTCTTCTCCCCATCAACCCAGCTGGTTCTCTTCCCTTCACATGGGGCCTGAGAAAGTTGACCTCCTTTAGTCCCTTTTTGCTCCCAGTTCCTGCTGAGCCTCCAAGGCTGTGAGCAGGGTTCAAGGGGAGCCGCTCAGAGCAGCCTTGGGATGGAACAGCCCTGGTGGTCTCCTGGCACTTTCCCTTTTCTCCCAGCCATGGCTCTGGGTGTCTCCCCTGTCCTGTCCACGCCTGGCAGCCATGGCCTTACTGTTAATCACTAAGAGGAACTTTCACACTTCTGCCTGGAGCACACCTGGTCCTTAAGGTCAGGACCTAAGCTGGGTCTCCACAGAGGCTCACGGAGATAACTGTGGATGGGGCGTGCTGAGCTGTGCCTCTCAACACTGTTCCCTGGTCTGCAATGCTCACCTGGCTCCTGCGAGGCCTTCCCAGGACTCTGGACTCAGTTCAAGTTTATCTCCTCTGACAGGTCTTCTCTGCGCCCTGTCTCCTCCCCTGTCTCAGGTTCACCAGCCTTAGAGGATCCCTCTCCAGGGCCCATGGGTCTCAAAGCATCAACCGCCGCTACAGTGTCCTACCCAGGCATGTCTCCCTCCCCGCTCCCCTCACATTGTGTGTGTGCTTAGTCGCTCAGTCATGTCCGATTCTTTGCGACCCCATGGACTGCAGCTCGCTGGGTTCCTCCGTCCATGGCAAGAATACTGGACTGGGTTGCCATCCCCTTCTCCAGGGGATCTTCCTGACCTAGGGATCGAACCCAGGTCTTCTGCATTGCAGGCGGATTCTTTACCATCTGAGCCACGAGGGACGCCCCTTGCATTCTCCAGATCTGAACAGTGCCTGGCAACTGTAAGTCCTCTACATACACTGGATGAATCAAGGATGCTTTATGGTACAGCCGGTTCGGAAAGCATGTGGAAAAAACCTTTGTCGCATCCTTGAGGTACCTTATCCTGAAGAAGCTGCTGAGAAAGGAATAACCATAGCCCGTGTTTGTTGAGCACTTCGTATATGCCGGGCACTGTCACAAGCTCTGTGCAGGTCACTGAATCTTCCCTTTTGCTCCTCAGAAAACAGAGGCATAGAAAGGTTAAGTAAGTTGCTCAAGGTCCCATAGCCAGGAAGTGGTGGAGGAATTTTAACTGCGGAGCTCAAGGGATTAACCCTTTAGCACACGTGCTGCATTTTCAGTGCCAGCTCCCCACCCTCCCAGCCAAAGCAGAGCCTTCGCATGGATCAATTAGACAAAAAGGCAAGACACAGCCTGCCCAGCCCTTGCCACTCCTCCCTGCCCCAGTGCTAATGCGGGAGTGAGAGGTCGGAGGGAGGGCTGGGGGCCGGGTAGGAAGGAGAGCTGGGGAGACTTCCGAAGAATAGGTGCGTCCTCCGCAGCACTCACGGCTGAGGAACTGGGGCTGTTTCTCCTCGAGATCCTGCCAGATTGGGGCAGGGAGCAGGGGCTGGGTGGAGACCCCAGCAGGGTGAGAAAGGTGCCACAGTGTCCCCATCACCCGAGGAGAAAGGTGACTCCTGTTTATTATTCAAGGCTGGGCTGGGAACAGGTCTCAATAGCTCATCGCTCTGGCTTGGGGAGCAGAGCTGGTTGCTTCCTCCCAGTGGAGGTAGGAACTAGAACCACCCAGGCAGGCGTGAACATCTCCTTCCATCCAAGGTGCTCCCACAGTCTCTGACATGCCACCATTGGCGAGAGATTTAAAAATGTTTTTCCCTTCGTTTCCTTTCAAGATAAATGTTTATGTCATCTTAGAACTTGTTGAGAAAAGCATACAGGTTCCTTATCTCAGCTGCACCTCCCAGGATGGGTGTGAAGCCTGAAGGCTTATAAGAGTTTTTGGAGCACCCAAGTGATGCAGCTGTTTGTCTCCCACACACAATCTCTGGGTCCCACTTCTGACTGGCTGCAGAACCTGGGTTGCTCACCTACCTTCCCATTGCCTCAGCTCTCTTTGCTCACAAATGGGGTGACAATTGTACCTATTCACAGAACTGTCAGAATTAAATAAGTGACCTATGAGACTGGCACCACACAGCAGCCTCTGACACACGGCAAGCAGTAATGGAAGCATCAGCTGTTATCATTAACCCACTTGAGAGGTGAGGGAAACTGAGGCTCAGAGAGGTGAAGTGACTTTCCCTGGGTCACATAGCCAGTTGGTGGCAGAATGAAGATCCAGTCTCTGTAACTCAGTCTTCCAACTTCAAGCCTGACGATCCACAGTGAGGAGAGTCCCCCCCTCCATCCTGCCAAAACAGCNAGGTGAGGGAAACTGAGGCTCAGAGAGGTGAAGTGACTTTCCCTGGGTCACATAGCCAGTTGGTGGCAGAATGAAGATCCAGTCTCTGTAACTCAGTCTTCCAACTTCAAGCCTGACGATCCACAGTGAGGAGAGTCCCCCCCTCCATCCTGCCAAAACAGCAATATTCCTTGTCTTTGGGACAGGACCAGAGGTACCTGGTGGGGAGTATTAAAAAGATGATGGGAAGAGAGAGGAATACTTGTTCATATTCTTCTGTGTAGCACACTGCTCAGATCAGGGATTGGCAAACCTTTTTCTTTTCAGGGTCAGGGTCGGATAGTAAACAGTCTTTGTGGGCCATCTGTTCTCTGTTGTAACTACTCAATCTGCCGTCGGAGCTCAAAAGCAGCCACAGGAAAGACGCAAATAAAAGTGCATAGCTATGCTCCCATAAAGCTTTATTTATGAGCACTGCAATTTGAATTTCATATAATTTTCATCTATTATGAAATAGCACTCTTCTTTTTATTTTTTCCAGCCATTTGAAGATGTAGAAACCATTCTTGGCTTGGGGGCCACACAAAAACAAGCGGTGTGCTGGGTACCCGAGGGCAGTGTGCTGACCACAGAGGTGGAGAGGCTGAGAGTGAGTGGATGCTGTCAGCACCGTGGAGACCCATTTTACAAAAGAGGAAGCTGAGACCCTGGGAATCTCCTAACAGGCCCAGGAAACAGGCTGAGCCCGTGCTCTCAAACTTGGTTGCTTGGGTGCCCTCTGCGTTTGCTACCACCGTGTGGAGACGTGGTAAGACCCACCCTTTACGGGACAAGAGAAGCTGTCCTCATGGAGGTGACCCTTCAGTGTATGAGGGCATTTCCTCTGGTACTTGGGCCCTTTGAGGAAGCACCAGTTGGCTGCTATCTAAGGACTGATGCTAAAGCTGAAGCTCCAGTACTTTGGCCACCTGATGAGAAGAGCTGACTCATTGGAAAAGACTCAGATGCTGTGAGGGATTGGGGGCAGGAGGAGAAGGGGGTGACAGAAGATGAAATGGTTGGATGGCATCACTGACTCAATGCACATGAATTTGAGCAGACTCTGGGAGAGAGCGAAGAATGGGGAAGCCTGGCTTGCTGCAGTCCGTGGGGTCTCAAACAATCGGGCATAACTTAGGGACTGAACAACCGTGGCAACAAGGAGGTAGGGGGCCCAGCCAGGGCCCTGGGCGAGCACCAGAGTCCTGACTTGGCATGTGGCACAGGGACAGTGTTCTGTCTAAATAAAATGGTCTCTGAGCTCCGTGGCACTTGTGAGGAGACCCACCACTTCCTGAGCTGTACTCAGAAAGATGGAGGTTAAGAGGGCTCCCTGGCAGGTAGCCCCCAGAGGCTAACCCAGAAAGGTGGCTTGGTCTTCAGGACATCGGCCTTGGAGTGGGCAAGTGGCAACAGAATGTGAGTGAGAAATGCATGTGTACAAGACAAAACTGCCATGAGGTTTCCTGGAAGGTGTGGCTGAGACTGGGAGAGTTTCCCAGAGGCCATCTGGCTTTTGTCTGGCTCTGGAGAGTGGGGAAGAGCCAGACAAAGGCCAGATCATTTTCCATGCGTGAGGCCTTGGGCACGTGCGCTGCGGAGCCAGCTGAGAGGCTGGGGTCTGGAGCCGGCCCTTCCTCCCCGGTGCACACCGGAGGACTCGAGGGTGCCCTGGGCTGGAGCTGCTGCTCCAGCTGAGCAGAGCCACACCATGCCTGCTGCCCTCAGGCCCAAGCTTGCTTAGTCTTCCCCAGAGAAGAAAACGGCCCCACCTTGTACAATAGGTGCAGCCTGTTCTGGAATCTTCCACCAGCCAAGCCTGACTGAGTGTGGATGACTGGGGACCTGGGCACTTGGCTGTTCATTGTGTATCCTTTTAATGTTGTTATAATAGAAATAAACACCCTCACAGGAAGAAAATAGAAAAATATGGATAAGCCAAGAGACACATGAAGAGCATTCACAGCCCTGCCTCCCAGAAGGAAGTCTGTTTTACTTTTCCTTCCAGTCTTTTTTCTGTGCGTCCACATGTGTGAGCAGGTGCTGCTTATCCGTAGGAGGCGTTCTGCTTGGGGAATTCGATTCTTCACTTTGCACTGGAGTGTGAGCGCGTTTCCCTGTCAAAATACATTTTTCTTTGCCAGTCCGTTTGCCCATCATCTGTGTTCACCAAGCCTTTTTTTCAAAAGTGTGGGGCACTTGGGTTGGGGTCGCAGGTCCCGACTGGACCCCAGGATCCGCCCCTTTTTAGGTAAGGGTGCCGGGGCGGGCTCTGTGGTTTTGAGTAATGGAAAGGCCCCAGGCTCACTGTTTTCAGCAAGAGTCCCTGCCCTAGCTCTGCGCTGACTCATCGGGCCATCTTAGACTAGTCAGTTCACCCCTCTGGGCCTCAGTTTCTTTGCCTATAAANTTTTATATTTTATATTTATTTTGTTTTTATATTAACATTATTTTGTTTTATAATGGATGATTTTATATAGCTCATCCATGTGATTTACAGACTCAAAATCCCCTCACTGACTCTCCTGGAGGACCATCTTTCTGTTCATGGCCCTACACATTAAAATCATCCCAAATCTACAGCTGTAGAATCATTGAAAAGTGTTCTTTCTCTGTTTACTGTCATCCTGGTGGTTCTTTATGGAATGTTTCTTCCATCAAAACTCTCCTTTCCACGCCCATTGGCTTCATACCTCATCAGTCACCTCCACCTGCTGTGAATGAATCGAGCTACTGCTCTCCTGGGAGCCACTTTTGATGCAGGGAGAAGACAACCATGGTGGGAAAGGGCACATGGTTCTTCCCCATCCACTCCCCTCTGCTTGGCTATTTCCAGTCAACACACCCAAATAATCGGGCCCTGAACTTAGATCTGACTACTCTCTTGCTGGAAGAACAGTCAGTGATTCCCTTTGTCTTTTGTTTTACATACCGATTCCTGAGGCTGAGATTGAAGATTTTCCACAGTCTGGTCCAAACCCGCCAGGAGTCACTGTTGTTGACTGTCTACCTTGAATGTTGATTATGCAATGACTTTATACCCATTCATAGCAGTTTCTCTGTCACTGACTGTTTCAGGATTGCTCAGTCCTAAGCCAGTTCATATCATCGAGTTGTGAGGAGAGATTTGCTTAGGGCTTCGTGGAAAAGAGACACGTCTTTTCCCTCTCTCCTTTTCAACATGAACAACCTATTCCCTGGATTCAGCTGGCAGCCATCTTGTAGCCGTGAGGATGGCCACTTTGAGGGCAGCGTCAACACGGAGCAGAGGAGAAAGGAAAAGAACTGAGAAACAGTCATGGAGCCCTGGCCAAACTACTTCTGGAGTTGCCCTGCCTTGAACTTCCTGCCTCTTGGCAGAAAGTGGCCATGACGTTTGCTGCTTCCAAGCCTGGCCCCTAAAATGGCCCATGCGATTTCCTTACCCTCTCTCATATCTTGCTGTCTGGTTGAATGCAGAGGCTCCAGTGGNTGGCCAAACTACTTCTGGAGTTGCCCTGCCTTGAACTTCCTGCCTCTTGGCAGAAAGTGGCCATGATGTTTGCTGCTTCCAAGCCTGGCCCCTAAAATGGCCCATGCGATTTCCTTACCCTCTCTCATATCTTGCTGTCTGGTTGAATGCAGAGGCTCCAGTGGAAGACCCTGCAGGGGCCTTAAGGCAGGGTTCCACAATCCCTGGGCCACAGACCTCTTGGAAACTGGACCGTACAGCAAGAGATGAGCGGCAAGCAGGCAAGAGACCAAAGCTTCATCTGTATTTACAGCCGCTCCCCTTCGCTCGCTTTACTGCCTGAGCTCCTCCTGTCAGATCAGCAGAAACACTGGAGTCTCACAGGAGTGCAAACCCTAATGTGAACTGCATATGCAAGAGATCTAGGTTGCACGCTTCTTACAAGAATCATCCTGAAACCAGCCCCTGCGCCCCGACCCTCCTGGTCTGTGAAAAAATTGTCTCCTATGAAACCAGTCCTTGGGGCCGAAAAAGGTTGGGGACTCCTGCCTCAAGGCATAGCAAAGCCACCGGATACAAGAAACCTGGATCTCTGAGTCACCACTGGGAGGAGAACTGCCCAGGAATGCTGTCCCTCCAAGATCATCTGCACTGAAGCCTGTATAAGAAAGATACTGTTTTATTGTGTTAAGCCACTAAAATGTTGAGATTATTTGCTGGTTAACCAGCTGTGTCTGAAATGGATGGTTGGTGGTTTAGTCGCTAATTCATGTCCGACTCTTGCGACGCCATGGACTGTAGCCTGCCAGGCTCCTCTGTCCATAGGATTTCTTGGGCAAGAATACTGGAGGGGGCTGCCATTTCCTTCTCCAGGGGATCTTCCCACCCCAGGAACTGAATCCGGGTCTCTCGCATTGCGGGCAGTCTTAACCAGCTGAGCTACAAGGGAAGCCGATACGGATGGGCTTAATAAAATCTCGGGCATAGGTAGATGACACTTCTATCAAAATGATCAGCAGGTAAGAAAACCTTTACCTGATGATCAGGAGGACAGCAAGTAGAGGGCTTTACAGGGGATGGGTCACCCAACTGAGAGTGATGGTTAACTCCATTTCCTAATGTTGGCTGCAAAAATCACCCACTAGGCAGAGGGTGGGCAGTCTCTGGACACTGACTCTACTACTGTTCTTGGGGTCCCACCTGGTTCTATTGTATAACGGCCCTTCTTTTAGGTCCTAAGACCACCTCCCTGATAATGTTCCTCTGACCCTCCTCCCTCTTCTGCCATTCATTTTGATAGATGTTACCAAACCACCATCCACAAGAAGTAAGTCCTTTTGAACTCCCAGCGACTGTTCATGTGGTGAGGGTGAGTGCCTATTTCACTCTGTACCATCCAGCACTGCAAACTTTAATTTAAAAAGTTTTATCGTGGTCAGTTAGTCAGTAGTTCAGTCACTCAGTCGTGTCCAACTGTTTGCAACCCCATGGATTGCAGCACGCCAGGCCTCCCTGTCCATCACCAACTCCCGGAGTCCACCCAAACCCATGTCCATTGAGTCCGTGATGCCATACAACTATCTCATCCTCTGTCATCCCCTTCTCCTCCTGTCCTCAATCTTTCCCAGCATCAGGGTCTTTTCTAATGAGTCAACTCTTCACATCAGGTGGCCAAAGTTTTGGAGTTTCAGCTTCAGCATTAGTCCTTCCTATGAATATTCAGGACTGATTTCCTTTAAGATGGACTGGTTGGATCTCCTTGTAGTCCAAGGGACTCTCAAGAGTCTTCTCCAACACCACAGTTCAAAAGCATCAATTCTTCTGTGCTCAGCTTTCTTTATAGTCCAACTTTCACATCCATACATGACCACAGGAAAAACCATAGCCTTGGCTAGACTGACCTTTGTTGACAAAGTAATGTCTCTGCTTTTCAATATGCTGTCTAGGTTGGTCATAACTTTCCTTCCAAGGAATAAGTGTCTTTTAATTTCATGGCTGCAGTCACCATCTGCAGTGATTTTGGAAAAAATGTTTAACATAAACTTTATCATCTTAATGATTTATAAATGTTCAGCTCAATGGTATTTAGGGCTTTTGTTGTTGTTGTTAGTTGCTAAGTCATGTCTGACTCTTGTGACCCCCATGGACTGTAGCCCGTCAGGCTCCCATGTCCGTGAGATTTCCCAGGCAAGAAGTGCCTTTACATGGTTAAATAACCAGCCTCCAGAACTTTTTCCATCTTGCAGAACTTAAACTCCTTACCTACTAAACAACAACTGCCTGCTTTCCCCTCCCTCCAGCCCCTGGCAACCACCATTCTACGATGTTTCTATCAATCTGACTACTCTAGTTAACACACATAAGCGGAATCACACAGTATTTGTCCTTTTGTGACTGGTTTATTTCACTCAGCATAATGTCTTCAGAATTCATTCATATTGTAGCATATGACAGCCTTCCTTTCTTCTTAGGACTGAAAAAACGTCTCATCATATGTACATACCTCATTTTGCATCTCCTTTCATCAAGTGGACTTTTTGGACTACTTTCGCTTTTCAGCTATTGAAAATGATGCTGCTGTGAACACGGGTGTGCAAATATCACTTCAAGATCTTGCTTTCAGTTCTGCTGTTTATACAACCAAGGGTAGAATCTTTAGCTCATACGGCAAGTCTATTTTAAATTCTTTGAGGAACCACCACACCATTTTCCAGAATAGCTGCATTATTTTCTTTCCCATCAACAGGGTATAAGGATTGCAATGTCTCCACATCCTTGCCAACGCTTGTTATGGTAACCGTCTTAGTGGGTTTAAGGTGACATCTCACTGTTACTTTGATTTGCATTTCCCTAGTGATTAGTGACACTGAGCATCCTTTCATATGTTCATTGGTTTAATTTGCTTTAACTTTTTATTTCCACTTTTTCCATTCTATTTGGAGACCAAAGAGGAACTTTCATCCCAATGGTGAGATGTTTCCACTTTCCAGACTTATAAGGACTACCCTAACTTTGCAAACAATTGCTCAAGTCTGTGATGAGTTGCCCCTCAGTGGTGGTAGGAAAAGTTCACACCTGTGATCGTCACGCTCATCAGACGCAAGATTTACACAGCGCTTTGTAGTTTACACCATATCTCACTGGATCATCACAGCAGCCTTGCAGCCTTGTGGGTGCAGAGGGCAGATGTGGAAATTGAGGTTCAGAGATGAGAACAGAAAAATAGAAGGGAATCAGTTCTTTAAAATAATAACCACCAAACCAAAGCCCAACAGACATAGCTGGCTGCCTAGTCGACTGCTCTCTAGGTCCACCCATGCTTCTGCAAGTTGTTCAATATTTTCACATGGAGGAATGTCAGCTAAAAATACTCCTGGCCTCTCTGACCATCCTTTACCCTCTCTCTCTTTTGCCAGTGAGCTTGGAGAAAACCTGAATATTCTCCAATCAGCTCCTCCCTCTTCTCTTCTTTCAGACCCTGCGGCGAGGGGCCATTCTGGGCTTTCCTCCACTCTGTGGCAAATGGGGGAAGCCTGAAGGTTTTTTGGAGGGGTGTTACAAGTTCCTTTCAGGCAGCAGTATTAGAAAGCTCTCTCTGGCCGCATATTTAGAACATTTTCGTTTCTGCAGCTTTTCCTAGTAATAAAGCTGTTGACTTGATCTCCATCTGTCTACTGAATGTATTTCTTCTTTGATTTTTTTTTTCTTTAAGTGTTTAATTTAATACAAAACTTCATATCATGTCAACTGCTCCTGTTTTATAGCTCCTGCTGGATATGGAGGGACAGGTGATGCCTGATGTGATCTGCACTATGGTTTCCAAAATTAAGAGGGTCAAGGGCCCACCAAGGCCTTTGGTGCTGCAGCTAGGTCGCTTCAGTCGTGTCCAAATCTTTGAGACCCTATGGAGCATAGCCCACCAGGCTCCTTTGTCCATGGGGATTCTCCAGGCAAGAACACTGGGGTGGGTTGCCATGCGCTCCTCCAAGGGGATCTTCCCAACCCAGGGATCGAACCTCCTTCTCTTATGTCTCCTGCACTGGCAGGCAGATGCCACCTGCACCACCTGGGAAGCCTACGAAGGCCTTAAAAGAAATCAAGTAAGGNGTAAGTGTCTTTTAATTTCATGGCTGCAGTCACCATCTGCAGTGATTTTGGAAAAAATGTTTAACATAAACTTTATCATCTTAATGATTTATAAATGTTCAGCTCAATGGTATTTAGGGCTTTTGTTGTTGTTGTTAGTTGCTAAGTCATGTCTGACTCTTGTGACCCCCATGGACTGTAGCCCGTCAGGCTCCCATGTCCGTGAGATTTCCCAGGCAAGAAGTGCCTTTACATGGTTAAATAACCAGCCTCCAGAACTTTTTCCATCTTGCAGAACTTAAACTCCTTACCTACTAAACAACAACTGCCTGCTTTCCCCTCCCTCCAGCCCCTGGCAACCACCATTCTACGATGTTTCTATCAATCTGACTACTCTAGTTAACACACATAAGCGGAATCACACAGTATTTGTCCTTTTGTGACTGGTTTATTTCACTCAGCATAATGTCTTCAGAATTCATTCATATTGTAGCATATGACAGCCTTCCTTTCTTCTTAGGACTGAAAAAACGTCTCATCATATGTACATACCTCATTTTGCATCTCCTTTCATCAAGTGGACTTTTTGGACTACTTTCGCTTTTCAGCTATTGAAAATGATGCCGCTGTGAACACGGGTGTGCAAATATCACTTCAAGATCTTGCTTTCAGTTCTGCTGTTTATACAACCAGGAGTAGAATCTCTAGTTCATACGGCAAGTCTATTTTAAATTCTTTGAGGAACCACCACACCATTTTCCAGAATAGCTGCATTATTTTCTTTCCCATCAACAGGGTATAAGGATTGCAATGTCTCCACGTCCTTGCCAACGCTTGTTATGGTAACCGTCTTAGTGGGTTTAAGGTGACATCTCACTGTTACTTTGATTTGCATTTCCCTAGTGATTAGTGACACTGAGCATCCTTTCATATGTTCATTGGTTTAATTTGCTTTAACTTTTTATTTCCACTTTTTCCATTCTATTTGGAGACCAAAGAGGAACTTTCATCCCAATGGTGAGATGTTTCCACTTTCCAGACTTATAAGGACTACCCTAACTTTGCAAACAATTGCTCAAGTCTGTGATGAGTTGCCCCTCAGTGGTGGTAGGAAAAGCTCACACCTGTGATTGTCACGCTCATCAGACACAAGATTTACACAGCGCTTTGTAGTTTACACCATATCTCACTGGATCATCACAGCAGTCTTGCAGCCTTGTGGGTGCAGAGGGCAGATGCGGAAATTGAGGTTCAGAGATGAGAACAGAAAAATAGAAGGGAATCAGTTCTTTAAAATAATAACCACCAAACCAAAGCCCAACAGACATAGCTGGCTGCCTAGTCGACTACTCTCTAGGTCCACCCATGCTTCTCCAAGTTGTTCAATATTTTCACATGGAGGAATGTCAGCTAAAAATACTCCTGGCCTCTCTGACCATCCTTTACCCTCTCTCTCTTTTGCCAGTGAGCTTGGAGAAAACCTGAATATTCTCCAATCAGCTCCTCCCTCTTCTCTTCTTTCAGACCCTGCGGCGAGGGGCCATTCTGGGCTTTCCTCCACTCTGTGGCAAATGGGGGAAGCCTGAAGGTTTTTGGAGGGGTGTTACAAGTTCCTTTCAGGCAGCAGTATTAGAAAGCTCTCTCTGGCCGCATATTTAGAACATTTTCGTTTCTGCAGCTTTTCCTAGTAATAAAGCTGTTGACTTAATTTCCATCTGTCTACTGAATGTATTTCTTCTTTGATTTTTTTTTCTTTAAGTGTTTAATTTAATACAAAACTTCATATCATGTCAACTGCTCCTGTTTTATAGTTCCTGCTGGATATGGAGGGACAGGTGATGCCTGATGTGATCTGCACTATGGTTTCCAAAATTAAGAGGGTCAAGGGCCCACCAAGGCCTTTGGTGCTGCAGCTAGGTCGCTTCAGTCGTGTCCAAATCTTTGAGACCCTATGGAGCATAGCCCACCAGGCTCCTTTGTCCATGGGGATTCTCCAAGCAAGAACACTGGGGTGGGTTGCCATGCGCTCCTCCAAGGGGATCTTCCCAACCCAGGGATCGAACCTGCTTCTCTTATGTCTCCTGCACTGGCAGGCAGATGCCACCTGCACCACCTGGGAAGCCTACGAAGGCCTTAAAAGAAATCAAGTAAGGCTTGAGGTTTGACTAAAGTCTCAGGTTCAGAACAGACAGGAGATGTGGGTAAGGCGTAGGTAGCAGGGTTGAGAGGTACGTATGAAGCAAGAAGTTCTAAAATGATTTGACCTGTTGGATGATTGCAAACCAGGCTGTGTTTTCCTCTAAGAAAATATTCTAGGTTTCAACCACATGATACTGAGTCAGCTGAGTCTCAAAGTACGGAAAAAAAATAGTGTCAAAAGAAGTTCCAGCAGCAGGGACACTGGGACTAGCTAGTGTTAGTCGCTCAGTCGTGTCCAGCTCTTCGCGACCCCATGGACTGTAGCCCATCAGGCCCCTCTGTCCATGGCATTCTCCAGGCAAGAATACTGGAGTGGGGTGCCACGCCCTTCTCCAGGGAATCTTCCCAACCCAGGAATCAAACCAGGGTCTCCTGCACTGCAGGCAGATTCTTTACCATCTGAGCCACCTGGGAAGCCCAGTACTAGCTAAGATGTATGGAATATATGTTACTTCATCGTATTCAGTCTTCCACCACAACCCTATGGATTAAGCATTATATTAGCTTCGTTTTACATTTGAGGAAATTGAGGCTTAGAGAAATTAAGTAGTTTGCCCAAGGTCACACGGCTAGCAAGTACTAATTCCCATTGCTGATAAATTTTCCGAGGAAATCATGTGATGGAAGCAAAAAGCAACAGGCATAAAATCTCTATTAGAATGTTTTATATCATTGCAACCAGAGGAAGCAACTTACATGTACCTCAGCAGGGTAATAGTTTAATAAATTATGCTACATCTAATCAATGGAATGCTAGGAAATAGTAATTCTGGAACTTGTATTAAAAAATCAGCATTAGGAGCTCTGCTCAACGTTCTGTGGCAGCCTGGATAGGAGGGGGGTGCTGGGGGAGAACGGATGCACATATATGTATGGCTGAGTCCCTTCACAGTTCACTTGAATCTAATCACAACACTGTTAATTGGATGTACTCCAATAAAAAATAAAAAAGTCTAAAAGAAAAAAAACCACTAAAGAATACAGTGCTAAGGGAACAGAGCAGAAAACCAAACAGTGTGTCCACCATGATGACAAACAGTATAGGAAAAAAAATCTGAACACATGTAATCAAAAACTGAAAAGATGTACCAAAAACAAAAATAACTTTTAATACCAAGTGGGATTTAGGTGAATCTTTTTTCCTATTCCAAAATTATTTTCAGCGCTGCAGAGGCACTACCTTGTCAGCAAGAGCAGAACAGAGCTGCCTGGGGCACTGTAGGTGAGCTAGTCCATCAGCGAGTTTGTTGGTGGGGAGAAGCGTCCCTGGGAATTCTGGGGNAAAACAAAAATAACTTTTAATACCAAGTGGGATTTAGGTGAATCTTTTTTCCTATTCCAAAATCATTTTCAACGCTGCAGAGGCACTACCTTGTCAGCAAGAGCAGAACAGAGCTGCCTGGGGCACTGTAGGTGAGCTAGTCCATCAGCGAGTTTGTTGATGGGGAGAAGCGTCCCTGGGAATTCTGGGGAGAGCTTGACGTGGCTCTTCATGAGCCCCCAGCCAACCTGTATGTATCAGCCTGCTTGTGTCCCTTGAACTTAAGGCAGATGCTGAAATCTTGAGCACAATTGCTCTGTAAGCATCCCACAGGGAAGGGCAACTTTGGCCCTGGCTCCAGACAACTAGAATCTCAAAGCTCCACCGATGGGGAGGTTTTGCAGACTTGCCCAAGGTGCTGGTGATATCACCGAAACGTGGGGGGAGAAAGGCATGGGGCAGGACGGGAGAGGAGGTGAAGACGTTTACAACCATAAACTTTTCTAGAGGAAATGAGATGCAGATGAGTAAAGGGCAGGAAGTAGAGAAACAACTGGTGAGGTGTTGCATGGTAAGAGACTTTCTTGGATGTTGAAACAGAAAAAGCAGTCTAGTTACCCAGTTTCCTCAGTCCCCAGAGGCCCTTACTGTGGCGGAGTGAACAAGGGCTTTGACATTAGACCAGGTTCTATCGCTGGCTTCACTGCTGTGTGACTACAGGCAAGTTACTTAACCTCTCTGATCCTCAGATTCTTTAAGTGGCAATGTCATTCCTACAACACAGAATTCAGTGAGACATTCTGAGGTCTCCCTTGTCCCAGTGCCTACCCCATACATAAATGGAACATTCTTGGTCTCCATCTCTCTCCCTGTGGAGATGGGGATGGAGTAGCATTTTTTTGTGCCCACCATGTTTATTCTATGAGCTAACACCTTGCCATTCTTTCTCCCCAGCAAAGGACCAGAGAAACCCATCCCTGCCTCCTAAGGGAAGAGAGAGGTGTAAAACAGGGATGTCCTGAGGGCTGCACCCCAGAGCCACTCTCTGCTCTGAAGGTGAGTTTCCAGATTGCGTGTGATGGAAACACATGACAGATCTAATCAGGCGGCCAGGGGCTGATACTCTGTGGGTGGGGAAAGAGAAAGGGACAAAACCCAGCCGAGGCGTTGGCAGATGGATGGGCAGGCCAAAGTGGTGGGAGCAAGGATGACGTTTTAAGAAAAGACATAAATGTGGTTGGTAGGAGGGGGAGCCAGTCAAGAGGCAGGAGTGAAGGGAGACGAGAGAGGATAACAGTGAGGATATGAGGAGGGCAGGGGGAGAGTGAAAGGGGGACAAACCAGAGGAAAATAGAGCTTAAAAGACATAGAGTGAGAAATATGATAGAATGCTGATAGAAACTGATAGAATGCTCCCCCTCCATGCGCATCCCAGCGACATCACCACCTGTGCCCAGCACAGGGGCTCTGCGAATACAGTGTGGAAGGGATCACAGTCCTGGCGAGTGTCTCCATGAGACAAGGTGATGGAAACGCTGCTGCTTGTTGATTTGTTGGTGGAGACACACGATCCCCTGTCCTGGGGATCCCCCTCCTCCACAAGGCTAAGCCAGAATAAAGAAGGTTCTCCACCCTCAATAAGGGCAAGCCAGGTCTTGCTAGTGCCAGCCATCACCGATTGGCATGGCCCCATCTGGCCTGGGAAAGGGAACTGGTTGCTACTGAGAAGTCAGATTCGAACAAAAGCCAACCATGTCTTAGGTACAGTCTCTTTCCGGATTTTCCCTCTAGTTTTTCCTGAGTATTCAGAGTTCTCATGCCCTCGTCCACATCCACCTGGCCAAATTGGCCAGGAAGAATGATCTTCTCAATTCATTGAGCCAGGTCACAAGAGTGACCGATAAGGCTATAAAAGTTTAGGCGGCAGATGCTGGGGCATCAGCTGGCTGGCACCAGAGGGGCTGCCTGGGCCTTCTCCAAGGATGTCACCTGGTGGTCCTGCCTCTTGCTTCTCGGGTTTGATACCCTCACCTGCATCCCTTTCCAGAGGCCACCTGTCTGGACCACTCAGCAGTTATAAGCCTAAGCCAGATCCCCACCACAGCCCCATCCCACAGACTGGGATGGGGATGGCCAAGTATTCTACTGCAGGCAGACTAGATCACCCAGCGTGTGGTAGAGACTGCCCTCGGGACCAGGCATTTCCTAGATGACGGGAAGCCACTCTGTATGTTTGTGTGTTTATGTGTGTGTTTGTGTGTGTGTTTGTGTATGTGTGTGTATATGTGTGCGTTTATGTGTGTTTGTGTGTATGTGTGTGTTTGTGTGTGTGTATATGTGTGTGTTTGTGTGTGTTTGTGTGTATGCATCTTGAAGACACCAGTTATGTTTAATGCATTTAATATGTCTTTAAATTAATTTTATTGGAGTATGATTGCTTTACAATGCTGTCAGTTTCTACTGTATAGCAAGGTGAATCGGCTATAGGTATACATATATCCTCTCTTTTTTGGATTTCCTTCCCATTTATGAGACTTCCCTGGTGGCTCAGATGGTAAAGAATCTGCCTGCAATGCGGGAGACCTGAGTTCGAGTCCTGGGTTTTATCCCTGGGTTGGGAAGATCCCCTGGAGAAGGAAATGGCAACCCACTCTGGTATTCTTGCCTGGAGAATCCCATGGACAGAGGAGCCTGGTGGGCTACAGTCCATGGGGTCACAGAGTCCAACATGACTGAGCAACTAACACTTTCACAAACACTTAGGTCATCACAGAAATATGTTTTTAAAGCATGACTGTTGTTTGATTCCAAAGTAATGTATATATTTTATAATGCATATACAAACATGTAGTGGAGACAATTTTAAATAAGCCATAATGTAATAACAGTATTGTGGTTATGTTATTTTAAAGAGCTCTTATTTTTCAGAGTCACATATTGAAATATTTACAGATAAAAAGACATGATGTCTGGGATTTGCTTCATAATACTCCAGGGCTGAGGAAGGAAGTAGGAAGTGCAGACAGACAAAGTGAACCATGAGTTGATAGCTGCTGAAGCCGGGTGGTCGGTACTTTTCTCACTACCTGTTTCTCTATTTTTATAATTGAAATTCTTCACAATTAAAAGGTGTTTTTTTTTTTTTAAGATTTCCATCTTCCTTTTGTGCCATATATATCCTTCCATTAAATTCTCATTGCCTTATTTGGACAAAGGTCAGCAATAATCTCACCCCATATACTTCTAGTCCCCTTTTAATACAAAGATACACACAGAGAGAAATTGTACTCTTTTGAGATGTGTAACAAATGTGTTGAAAATAAGACCTTATTTATTTGGTAAATATTAATATTTGGACACTACTTACTTTTTTATTGAAGCACAGTTGGTTTATAATATTACGTTAGTTTCTGGGGTACAGCAAAGTGATTCAGTTACATATGTATATGTATAAACACATTAGCTACTTTATATGTAGTAGTTTGTATCTGCTAATCCCAAACTCCTAATATATCCCTCCTTCACCCCTTTTCCCCTTTGGTAAGCATCAGTTTGTTTTCTATGTCTGTGGGTCTGTTTCTGTTTTGTAAGTAAGTTCATCTGTGTCATATTTTAGATTCCACATATAAGTGATTATCATATGGTATTTGTATTTCCCTTTCTGACTTAGTTCACTTAGTATGATAATCTCTAGGTCCATTCATGTTGCTGCAAATGACATAATTTCATTCTTTTTTATGACTGAGTCCAGTGTTCTTGCCTGGAGACTCCCAGGGACGGGGGAGCCTGGTGGGCTGCCATCTATGGGGTTGAACAGAGTCGGACACGACTAAAGTGACTGAGCAGCAGCAGTGCTCCATTGTGTGTGTATATATTTTATAATGCATATACAAACATGTGGCAGAGACAATTTTCAATTGCCTTCCAGAATTCTTTATCCATCTTTATCCATTCATCTTCAGGTGGACTCTTAGGTTGCTTCCATGTCCTGGACATTGCAAATAATACTGCTATGAACATTGCGGTGAGTGTATCTGTTTGAATTATAGTTCCTCCAAATATATGCCCAAAAGTGAGACTAGGAACTTTTGATCGCATCAGTTGACTCTTTGCAACCCCATGGACTGCAGCATGCCAGGCTTCCCTGTCCATCACCCACTCCCGGTGCTTGCTCAAACACAGGTCCATCGAGTCGGTGATGCCATCCAACCGTCTCATCCTCTGTCGTCCCCTTCTCCTTCTGTTGTCAATCTTTCCCAGTATCAGTGTATTCCAATGAGGCAGTTCTTCATATCAGGTGGCCAAAGTATTGGAGCTTCAGCTTCAGCATAAGTCCTTCCAGTGAATATTTAGGACTGATTTCCTTTAGGATGGAATGGCTGGAACTGGTTGGACTCCTTGCAGCCCAAGGGACTCTCAAGAGTCTTCTCCAATGCCATGGTTCAATTATTTAGCACTCAGCCTTCTTTATGGTCCAACTCTCACATCCATATGTGACTACTGGAAAAACCATAGCTTTGACTAGACAGACCTTTGTCAGCATAGTGATGTCTTTGCCTTTTAATATGCTGTCTGGGTTGGTCATAGCTTTTCTTCCAAGGAGCAAGCATCTTTTAATTTCATGGCTGCAGTCATCATCTGCAGTGATTTAGGAGCCCCTCAAAATAAATTCTCTCACTGTTTCCATTGTTTCCCCATCTATTTGCCATGAAGTGATGGGACCAGATGTTATGATCTTAGTTTCCTAAAGGTTGAGTTTTAAGCCAACTTTTTCACTCTCTTTCACTTTCATTAAGAGGCTCTTTAGTTCCTCTTCTCTTCCTGCCACAAGGGTGGTGTCATCTGCATATCTGAAGTTACTGATATTTCTCCTGGCAATCTTGATTCCAGCTTGTGCTTCATCCAAACCTAGCATTTCTCATGATGTACTCTGCATATAAGTTAAATAAGCAAGGTGACAGTATACAGCCTTGACATACTGCTTTCCCAATTTGGAACCAGTCCATTGTTCCACGTCCAGTTCTAACTGTTGCTTCTTGACCTGCATACAGATTTCTCAGGAGGCAGGTAAGGTGGTCTAGTATTCCCATCTCTTTAAGAATTTTCCAGTTTGTTGTGATCCACACAGTCAAAGGTTTTAGCATAGTCAATAAGGCAGAAGTAGATGTTTTTCTGGAATTTTCTTGCTTTTTCTATTATCAAACGGATGTTGACGATTTGATCTCTGGTTCCTCTGCCTTTTCTAAATCCAGCTTGAACATCAGGAAGTTCTTGGCTTATATACTATTGAAGCCTAGCTTGGAGAATTTGGGGCATTACTTTGCTAGTGTGTGAAATTAGTGCAATTGTGTGGTAGTTTGAGCATTCTTTGGCATTGCCTTTCTTTGGGATTGGAATGAAAACTGACCTTTTCCAGTCCTGTGGCCACTGCTGAGTTTTCCAAATTTGCTTTCATATTGAGTGCAGTACTTTCACAGTATCATCTTTTAGGATTTGAAATAGCTCAACTGGAATTCCATCACCTCCATTAGCTTTGTTCATAGTGATTCTTCCAAAGGCCCATTTGATTTTGCACTCCAGGATGTCTGGCTCTAGGTGAGTGATCACACCATTGTGGATATCTGGGTCTTTAAGACTTTTTTTGTATAGTATTTCTATGTATTCTTGCAACCTCTTCTTAACATCTTCTGCTTCTGTCAGGTCTATACCGTTTCTGTCCTTTATTGTGCCCATCTTTGCATGACATGTTCCCTTTGTATGTCTAATTGGGCATATGGTGATTCTATTTTTACTTTTTGATGAGCTTCCATACTGTTTATCATAGTGACTACACAAATTTACATTTCTACCAACAGTGTAGGAGGGTTCCCTTTTTTCCACACTCTCCAGAAATTGACGACCATTCTGAAAGTGTGAGATGGTACTTCATTGTAGTTTTGATTTGCATTTCCCTAACAGTTAGAACTGGACATGGAACAACAGACTGGTTCCAAATAGGAAAAGAAGTACGTCAAGGCTGTATATTGTTACCCTGCTTATTTAACTTACATGCAGAGTACATCGTAAGAAACGTTGGGCTGGAAGAAGCACAAGCTGGAATCAAGATTGCCAGGAGAAATATCAATAACCTCAGATATGCAGATGACACCACCCTTATGGCAGAAGGTGAAGAGGAACTCAAAAACCTCTTGATGAAAGTGAAAGAGGAGAGTGAAAAAGTTGGCTTAAAGCTCAACATTCAGAAAACAAAGATCATGTCATCTGGTCCCATCACTTCATAGGAAATAGATGGGGAAACAGTGGAAACAGTGTCAGACTTTAGTTTTGGGGGCTCCAAAATCACTGCAGATGGTGATTGCAGCCTTGAAATTAAAAGACGCTTACTCCTTGGAAGGAGGGTTATGACCAATCTAGATAACATATTGAAAAGCAGAGACATTACTTTGTCAACAAAGGTCCGTCCAGTCAAAGCTATGGTTTTTCCAGTAGTCATGTATGGATGTGAGAGTTGGACTGTGAAAAAAGCTGAGCGTGGAAGAACTGATGCTTTTGAACTGTGGTGTTGNGCTTCCATACTGTTTATCATAGTGACTACACAAATTTACATTTCTACCAACAGTGTAGGAGGGTTCCCTTTTTTCCACACTCTCCAGAAATTGACGACCATTCTGAAAGTGTGAGATGGTACTTCATTGTAGTTTTGATTTGCATTTCCCTAACAGTTAGAACTGGACATGGAACAACAGACTGGTTCCAAATAGGAAAAGAAGTACGTCAAGGCTGTATATTGTTACCCTGCTTATTTAACTTACATGCAGAGTACATCGTAAGAAACGTTGGGCTGGAAGAAGCACAAGCTGGAATCAAGATTGCCAGGAGAAATATCAATAACCTCAGATATGCAGATGACACCACCCTTATGGCAGAAGGTGAAGAGGAACTCAAAAACCTCTTGATGAAAGTGAAAGAGGAGAGTGAAAAAGTTGGCTTAAAGCTCAACATTCAGAAAACAAAGATCATGTCATCTGGTCCCATCACTTCATAGGAAATAGATGGGGAAACAGTGGAAACAGTGTCAGACTTTAGTTTTGGGGGCTCCAAAATCACTGCAGATGGTGATTGCAGCCTTGAAATTAAAAGACGCTTACTCCTTGGAAGGAGGGTTATGACCAATCTAGATAACATATTGAAAAGCAGAGACATTACTTTGTCAACAAAGGTCCGTCCAGTCAAAGCTATGGTTTTTCCAGTAGTCATGTATGGATGTGAGAGTTGGACTGTGAAAAAAGCTGAGCGTGGAAGAACTGATGCTTTTGAACTGTGGTGTTGGAGAAGATTCTTGAGAGTCCCTTGGACTACAAGGCGATCCAACCAGTTTATTCTGAAGGAGATCAGCCCTGGGTGTTCTTTGGAAGGAATGATGCTAAAGCTGAAATTCCAGTACTTTGGCCACCTTATGCAGAGAGGTGACTCACTGGAAAAGACTCTGATGCTGGGAGGGATTGGGGGCAGGAGGAGAAGGGGACAACCGAGGATGAGATGGCTGGATGGCATCACTGACTTGATGGGCGTGAGTTTGAGTGAATTCCGGGAGTTGGTGATGGATGGGGAGCCTGGCGTGCTGCGTTTCATGGGGTCGCAAAGAGTCGGACCCGACTGAGTGACTGAAATGAACTGAATAATTATTGAGGCCGAGCATATTTTCATGTGCCTATTGATTATCTGTATGTCCTCTTTGTAAAGTGTTTACTGAGGTCTTCTGCCATTTTTTGACTGAGTTGTTTGGGGTTTTTTTTGTTGCTGTTGTTATTGTTGTTGTTGGGTTGTGTGAGCTGTTTGTGCATTTTAGAAATTAATCCTTTGTCAATCACATCCTTTGGCAAATATTTTCTCCCAGTCTGTAGGTTGTCTAGACAACTTTGCTAGGATTTCAAAATTATGTTTTGTACTAACTTTGTGAGAAAGTTCTTAAAAATTTAAGCCAATGACATTTGGTGATGCTGTTACTGCAGCATAACCCAGACTATCCTGACTAATACAACTTAGTATTCCATCCTCATCGGAGATAACAGATACTTATTATTAGCATTACCTTTGCCCCATCCTAGAGACTTGATAAATACTATTAATGCATCACTGACCTCTTACTCATTGATCTGTAAGACCTCAGATTCTTTCTCATCACGGTGATTTAAGCCATCATTACTAGTTAATTGGAGCAGAAAAAATGAAGGGAAATCCAACAAAAATCATTCTACTACAATCAGCATAAAATCCAAATTTTTTTTTTTACCATAGCCTANACCCATTGATCTGTAAGACCTCAGATTCTTTCTCATCACGGTGATTTAAGCCATCATTACTAGTTAATTGGAGCAGAAAAAATGAAGGGAAATCCAACAAAAATCATCCTACTACAATCAGCATAAAATCCAAATTTTTTTTTTACCATAGCCTGCCAGGTCACATACAAGTTAGAACTTACCCTCCTCTAGAATCTCATTTCCTAACCACTTATTTGTCATTCACTCCACTCCAGCCACACTGGTCTTTCTGTTCCTCAAACACACTGAGAATATTCTCATCTCAAACCTTTATATTGTCTGTGCCTGTTTTTGTGAAAATTTTTTCTTATATTTTTTCAAGTTTGGCTCATATGTCACCTCTTGAAAGAGAACTTCCTATTCACCTATTGAACTTACCTTGCATTCTGCACTCACCTCCTCAATGATAAGAAAATCCCGTTTGTATTTCTAGTCCTGAGTAGTTCCTGGTGCATAGAGGTACTTAGTAAACACTTCTGAAAGTAAGGCAGGCAGTTAATTTGCCAACCCCAACATGGACTATAATCTTTTTGATGGGAGAGACTAGGTCTGGTTCATTTTGAGTTTTTCCTCCATGTTTAGTCCATCTAATGCCTCCAGTAGAAATTTCTTAAATTTCTGATTGATTGAGAGTTAGAAGGCTTGTATTTCCTTCCAAACCCTGGTGGATTCCTATCTGTGCCTTTTTTCCCCTTCCACCTCACATATATACACACTTAAGATTCCTGCCCTTTTCTCTCTCCTAGCCCCTCCCTCACGACATCCTCTCCCAATGAAATTTAGTTAGTCTCTTTCTCACCCCTGCAATGCCTTCCAAAGCAGCAGCCTCCTGTAGCTGAGGAGCAGCGGCAGGCAATAAGATGGGTTTGGGCCTGACCTCACGTTTCCAAGCTACTTGTTGTTGTTGTTGTTTAGTTGCTAAGTCTTGTCTGACTCTTTTTGCAACCCCATGGACTGTAACCCGCCAGGCTCCTCAGTTTATGGGGTTTCCCAGGCAAGAATAGTGGAGTGGATTGCCATTTCCTTCTGCAGGGGATCTTCCTGACCCAGGGATCAAACCTACATCTCCTGCATTGGCAGGTGGATTCCTTACCTCTGAGCCACCAGGGAAGCCCCTATTCTCTTTTCTGTAGGAGCCTGGCTGGAGAGTTGGCTGGAGCCTCACTCCTGTGCATTGTAGCCCAGAAGTTTTACCCTTTGGGTGTTTTGAAGAGAAACAGCTGTTACCATCTGCCAGCTGAAATGTTTTGCCTTTGAAATAGACTGTGAAGCATGTTCAGGCAGAAAGGGGCTTTTTGGAGAAGGTCTGGGAAAACAGGACTCAGAAGACCTGCCACTCATCTGGAGTTCTGTGCAACTGGGGGCAACTCATCAGAATGTCTAGAGTCTCTAACAGTGAGAAGAATTAATTGCACTCTCTCAGGATAATTGGATGATGGGGGTTCTGGCGTGAGGCCAGATTATGAAAAAGGCATGGAATTTAGAATCAGAAACCCTGAGATTTAGAGTCATAAATCCTGAATTGAAGGCCCAATAGGGGGCATATCTCAGCCATTTAAGCCCCTGTTTTGTTATTGTTGTTGTTCAGTTGATAAGTTGTGTCCAACACTTTGCAGCCCTATGGACTGCAGCACACCAGGTTTCCTTGTCCTTCACTATCTCCCAGGATTTGCTCAAACTCATGCCCATTGAGATGGTGATGCCATCCAAACATCTCGTCCTCTGTTGTCCCCCTTATTCTCTTGCCCTCAATCTTTCCCAGCATCAGGATCTTTTCCAATGAGTCAGTTCTTCTTTCCAGGTGGCCAAAGTATTGGAGCTTGAGCTTTAGCACCAGTCCTCCCAGTGAACGTTCAGAGTTGATTTCCTTCAGGATTGACCAGTTTAATCAAAAACCCGTTTAGTCTTTTGTAAAAGAGACAGCCACCCTCCTATATTCATCAAGTATTCTTGGTTGCAACAGAGGCCAGCTAGCACTAACACAAACAGAGGAAAGGGGATTTCTGAAAGGATATCAGGACACATCACACAAGTCATGGGTAAGAATACAGTCAGATGTCAAGAATGGACTAGAACAAGGAACAAAAAAGTGTCATAACTGAGGTTTTTCTGCCTTTCTGCTAGCTTTTGCCTGCTTCTCCTTTCTTTTGTTTCTCCATCTACATGGAGGTACTTGGCTACCCCACGACTTCCAAGTATGTGTTTACAGGATCAGCCCTACTCCAATCCCAAGTTTCTAGAAGAGAGACTATGACTGGCCCAACTTGCATCAGGTGTCTGGCACCTGGTCCAGTCAGTCACGGGCATGGCAGGTAGGGGTCACATAGTAAGATTATGGCTGCCATGTGAGGTTGCCTTTAAGGGTCTAGATACAACATTGAGAGAAAGAATTATAACTTGTGAGTTGGGCCAGCAAACCAAAAAGTGTCTTATGAGGAATATGCTGCTGCCGCTCAGTCGCATCAGTCGTGTCCGACTCTGTGCGACCCCATGGACTGCAGCCCATCAGGCTCCTCCATCCATGGGATTTTTCAGGCAAGAGTACTGGAGTGAGGAGTATGATCACTGAATAAACCTCCAGGTGCTATAAACAGAGAATGGTGTTTATTTCTAGGAAGGACATACAGCTATCTCATAATGATATTCTAATGAATGAAGGCATTTGTTGTTGTTCAGTTGCTAAGTTGTATCTGACTCACTGTGACCCCATGGACTGCAGCACACAGGCTCTTCGCTCCTCCCCTATCTCCCGGAGTTTGCTCAAATTCATCTCCATTGAGTTGGTGATGCTATCTAACCATTTCATCCTCTGCCACCCCTTCTCCTTTTGACTTCAGCCTTTCCTAGCCTCCAGGTCTTCTCCAGTGAGTCAGCTCTTTGATTCAGATGGCCAAAGTATTGGAGCTTCAGTTTCAGCAACAGTCCTTCCAATGAATATTCAGGACTGATTTCCTTTAGGATTGACTGGTTTGATCTTCTTGCTGTCCAAGGGATTCTCAAGAGTCTGCTCCAGCACCACAATTCCAAAGCATCAATTCTTCAGCATTCAGCCTTCTTTATGGTTCAACTCTCACATCCATACATGACCACTGGATAAACCATAGTTTTGACTATATGGGACCTTTGCTGGCAAAGTGATAGCTCTACTTTTTAATATGCTGTCTAGCTTTGTCATAGCTTTCCTTCCAAGGAACATTGAAGGAAAATTTAATTTCATGGCATGAGTTACTGTCCACAGTGATTTTGGAGCCCAAGAAAGTGAAATCTGTCACTGTTTTCATTTTTTCTCATTCTATTTGCCATTAAGTAATGAGGCCAGTTGCCATGATCTTAGTTTTTTGAATGTTGACTTTTAAGCCAGCTTTTTTACTCTCCTCTTTCACCCTCATCAAGAAGCTCTTTAGTTCCTCTTCACTTTCTGCATAACTGAGGTTGTTGACATTTCTGCAGGCAATCTTGGTTCCAGCTTATACTTCATCCAGCCTGGCATTTTGCATGATGTACTCTGCATATAACTTAAATAGGCAGAGTGACAATATACAGCCTTGATGTACTCCTTTCCCAGTTTTGAGCCAGTCTGTTGTTCCATGTCTGGTTCTAACTTGCTTCTTGACCCACTTACTGTTTTCTCAGAAGAGAGATAAGATTGTCTGGTTCTCTTATCTCTTGAAGAGTTTTCCAGTTTGTTGGGATCCACATAGTCAAAGGCTTTAGTGCAATCAATGAAGCAGTCCCTGGGTGCTCAGTTGATTCAGTTGTGCCTGACTCTTTGCGACCCCACAGACTGTAGCCCACCAGGCTCCCCTGTCCAAGGGATTTTCCCAGCAAGAATACTACAGTGGATTGCCCTGCCTTCCTCTAGGAGAACTTCCTGACCCAGGGATTGAACCCGAGTCTCCTGTGTCTCTTCCATTATAGGTGGTAGATGGGTTTTCTGGAACTCCCTTGCTTTCTCCATGATCCAATGGATGTTGGCAATTTGATCTCTGGTTTATCTGCCTCTTTGAAACCCAGCTTGTACATCTGGAAGTCCTATGCAAATCTAGAATTTTCTAGTAAGTAAGCAAAACTAGTTTATGTACTTAAAGTTGCCTCATTCTTAAACAATAAGGTTCTACTGTATGCCACAAGGAACTATATTCATTATCCTGTGATATATTATAGTGGAAAGGAAAATGAAAAATGTGTATATGAATAGCTGAGTCATTTTGCTATATAGAAGTAATTAACCACAATATTGTAAATCAGCTATACCTCAATAAAGTTTAAAATCAATAAAATTGCTTCATTCTAAGAGCCTAATTTCTCAGTGAGCTGTGAGAATCAATATTCTCTCAATTTTACTTTAGTAAACTCCTCTCCAACTCAATGGACATGAGTTTGGGTAAACTCCGGGAGTTGGTGATGGATAGGGAGGCTGGCGTGCTGCAGTTCATGGGGTCGCAAAGAGTCGGACACGACTGAGAGACTGAACTGAACTGAACCGAACCTCTTCTCTACCTCCCCAACTCTCACAAAAGCTTCTGAAGGAAACCTTCCTTCCTAAAAGAAACTGACGGGAATAAAACTGAGTGAAAACTAATTAAGACTCCACTAGTTTAGTCTTAGTGTTTTTGCTATCAATAGAGCAAGAATCAGAATGAGACAAAATTTTTCTATCTCTATATCTCTTAATGGCAAAAGAGGCTTCTTTTAAGTGAAATGAAGATTTGACCTTGGCTTAGTCACCTAACGTTCCTGAACCTCGGCTTCCTTCTCTGGAAAATGGGAAGGAACTTTCCATAGGGCTGTCGGGATAACTGAGTGGCATACAGTTTAGGATGTGCGAGGCACTGGTGTCCAGCTGTGAGGTTTCGATAATGAGCTGAGGGGCAGTGCCGCTGATGATGGTGGAACGGGTAGGGAGTGGCAATGGCGAAGTACCAGTGGCGGTGGTCACATAATAGGGGGGGGGGGGGCAGTGACAACAGCGGTGACCGGTGGTGATGACTAATTATGATGGAATCAAAAGCATTTCAGTTTTGCTCTGCACCTAATAGTCACATGGTCACACAGCAAAGGGATGAAGGGAACAACTTTCCGATTACCCCAAGGATATCAGCCACCATGGCATTTCAATTACAGGTACGACCAACATACATCACCCTTAAGTGACCATGAATGAAGACCCCTTAAAGACTTTCCAGAGATGTTTAACTAACAATCCGCATGATGTAGAGAGAAGGTGAATAGGGAAGAATTTTAGTTACTCCATGCTTAAAAGGAATATAATTATATTTCTTTTAAATAATTGTGCATACAATATCAGAGAAGGCAATGGCACCCCACTCCAGTACTCTTGCCTGGAAAATCCCATGGGCGGAGGAGCCTGGTAGGCTGCAGTCCATGGGGTCGCAAAGAGTCGGACACGACTGAGCAACTTGACTTTCACTTCTCACTTTCGTGCATTGGAGAAGGAAATGGCAACCCATTCCAGTGTTCTTGCCTGGAGAATCCCAGGGACGGGGGAGCCTGGTTGGCTGCCGTCTATGGGGTCGCACAGAGTCGGACACGACGGAAGCGACTTAGCAGCAGCAGCAGCATACAATATACATTCTCACTTGCCTTCCTCCTAATTAGGCTACTACATGAGGTCACATACAATTCATTCAAATCTCATCTTTGACAATTCACATTCCTAAATTAGTTTCTATCCAGCTGAGGGATTTGGTCCAATGGCACACCAGTTTAACTTCCAAAGGCATGTGTAAACCTCATTTTGCAATTGACATGGACCTACCTAGACTCCAGAGGCACCCTGTCCCCTTCATTTTCCGGATGCACTAGCTACTTCGGTTGCCATACTTTGAAAGCCTTAGTAATCCTAAAGGCTCAGCTCCATAGTCACACTTGGTCAACTCAAGACCAATTAGTCATGCAACTTCATCTATTTATCTTGAAGACTGCATCCCAAATGACCAGTGTCCTGGGACTTCACTAGTAATTATTTCACAAGAGCTTCTTCATTGCTGCTCATGGGAATGTGTGGAATTCACACTGGGAGGGTGATCTAAGAATGGATTTATTTTTTGAGTGAAAGCTGAACCAGAATGGCACTTTTTCTTTACTTTGCCAAATTGTTCCATCTCCATCTCTGGGAGAAAAGAACTGAATGTTATCCCTTTAAAAGAGCCCAGTGGCCTGCTATGTTCATAATCCTCAAATCCCGTGATTCAGTTTCCATCTCCCAGCCTTACTCCACACAGGCCTGCTAACATTTGGTTTAGATCTGACTTTTCTTTGCTCAAGAACACCACAATTTATTATTAGTCAGTAATAATACCCAGCAGGCCCCAACATTTTAGGAAGAAAAATAAACAAAGTCTAGTCTGCCAGAGGGAACTATGCTCCAGCTGTCCTGGGTCTGCTGAAAGTGGTCACCCAGAATGACGCTGCTGCCTGCCTACGTCTCAAAAGTCAGGTTGCTTAAATGCTTCTACCTATTGGGTCACGTGATTCCTGAAGTCACCCTATAACGTGTGTTGGGAGGGAAAAGAACGATAGTATTTTTGCATTTATGTCATGTTTATTTACTGAGCACAGTACCAACACTAGAGACAGCAATTACCAGGCATCGGAACTGAGTTGGTACTGGGACCCAAGGCAGACATGGTCCTCTCCCTAGATAGCTTAGAGGCTGGTAGGTCATAGTTTCACCGTGAGGCAGGGATCCCAGGAAAGAGTCCTGATGCCTTGTTTCACTTACTACTCACAACTGTGATAACATTCTTATTAACGTCAACGGGATGAGAATTTGTGTTATTTGTGGACAGCATGACCAAAACTCCCAGAGGTTAAGAGACCCAAATAAAGTCACCGACTGATAAGCGGGAGAGCCGAGGCTCAGACTTGGGGTTTCCTCATCCAAGGCTGCTGATTGCATCCTGGATTCTTCCCAAATAGTGTAATCTCACGTCAACCCAGATCAATTCAAACTCTCTTTTTCACTTTCCCACGTCTCATAGTTTGGCTTAGAAAAGTATCCCCTGCAATAGACACTGACCACCTCAAAAGAGCAATTTTGAAGATATAAGCTTTACAGAGGCTCAGAGAAGAGCAGGGAAAGTCCTGGTGAGGCCAGTAGCGTGGGCAGAGTAAAGGAGGCATGTCGAGGGTGGAAAGGGAATGGGGTTTGCTCTGAGAGGTGATCCAGGAGTTCCCAAGGGGTGGCCCTGACTCAGTAAGTCACCAGGTCAGTTTGAAATGAGTCATTTGTGGCATGGGGGCAAACAACCTCAGTCCAGCTCTGAATTATCGGGAAGCAGGCTGGCAAAAGATCTCCCCTGGGAGAAGAATCCTAACTATGATGCCCGAAAATCTGCATGCCCCTCTACCGTTTGCAAAACACTTTCTTACCGGTTTCTTCCTTTGCTGACTGTTTACTCCACAAGTGCAAAGGGGACCAGGGTTCAAGATGACCCAGTCTAGTGGTTTTTAATATTTGCGTGAAGTAAAATTCTTTGTCAAAATGAAATCTCACTCAGCAGTCTAGTGCATAACACTGATGCAGAGGGAGCTCTGTGGGTGGGATGGGGACTCTAGTGGGGAGGCCTGCTGCTGCTGCTGCTAAGTCGCTTCAGTCGTGTCCGACTCTGTGCGAGCCCATAGATGGCAGCCCACCAGGCTCCTCTAGGGATTCTCCAGGCAAGAATACTGGAGTGGGTTGCCATTTCCTTCTCCTGTGGGGGAGGCACAG
Source organism: Neotragus moschatus (assembly GCA_006410615.1). Lineage (NCBI taxonomy): Eukaryota > Metazoa > Chordata > Mammalia > Artiodactyla > Bovidae > Neotragus > Neotragus moschatus. The sequence goes on along the minus strand of SJYA01002280.1, from coordinate 1,371,346 downwards.
CCCACACCTAAGCCTTTGCTTTGATCCCTGTGTATGTTTCTGAGGAGTCTCCAAGGAAATACCTAGTTCCATGGAACAGAAAGACAAACATTGTTTCCAGTCTTTCTAGTGACTACAAATACCCATTCCACTTTCCCCCTCTTCTCCAAAACACAAGAAACAAGAAAAAAAGCTGAAAACCCTGGAAGTGACACAAGGTCATTCCTTGTCCACTGCTCTTTCCATGAAACTCACCAGGGCTGATTTCTCACGTGATCAGAACCTGTCGATCTGCCTGGAAGCCAGTTTGCCCCCAGTTGCTGAAGGAAAGTGTCCTCTTGATCACAGATGGCTCAGCCAAGTCAGCTACTACTGTAGCGTTTATCAGTGTACCTGTTGGTCGAGTGGGGCTCTTTGTTTCAGATGGGCCACCCCTTTGGACATGGAATGTCAGCCACTGAGCAGCTGGGGAACAGTAAGTCCAGCGATCTTTCAGCTCCAAATACTCTCCCTGAAAATGCAAGCGGAACAGCCCCTAGTCAAGCAGGCTCTTCCCAACTCAAAACTCACATGGAGCTACATAGCATTTGTTCTAAATGTTTGTCTCCCTGCAAGTTCATATGTTGAAATCTTAACTCCCAGTGTGAGGCTATTAGGAGGCGGGGTTTTTGAGAGGTGGTTTAGGTCATGTGAGTGGAGCTCCCGTGAATGGGATTAGTGCCTTTATAAGCAGAGGCATACAAGAGGGCTTGTCCTCTCTCCCCCGCTCCATCCCCTTCTCTCCCTCTCAGGAGGACAGGACAGGACAGAGAAGATGACTCTCTGCAAACCAGAAGAGTGTTCTCACCAGAACCGGATCGTACTGGCACCCTGATCCTGGACTTCTCAGCCTCCAGAACTGTGAGAAATAAATCGGTCATTTAAGCCACCCAGTCTATAGTACTTTGTTATGGCAGCCTGAACTAAAGCAGTGGGATGGCTGCACTGTTTTGTGACTCCATGAAAAGCTACCTAATGGCTAAAATGTTAAATTTTCTATTAAGTGTATTTTAGTGCAATAGCAAAGTAAAACATTCATTGACTTCCTGTTTCTTAGGGATCAAGCTCAAACTTCCTAGTATAATTTACAAACTGGCCCCTGCTTACCCCCTAGCCTCATATCTTGCTGTCCTCCTTCAACCTTTTTATCTGATCAAATGTTCCAAATGCTCTCCAAAATAAAAAAGTGATTACTTTGCCTTAAAAATGCCACCAAGTTTCTTTCAGGGTCTTGTCATAGTTTCTGGTAACCTCTATCAGATTCTGTGTGTCTCACCAGGTAAGAATTCCATTCAGATTTACTTTCCAAGTCCAAGTTAGCAATAAATGCTGCACTTGCTTTTCAAATAGTGTATCACAATGTTACAGATAGATAGGGAATCATAATGCAAAGTATGATTTTTCAAACTCAAAATGAGGAATATGACAATCTCCTCCCTTTTCTGAGATTTGCTGAGTAGAATAGATTAGAATAGAAAGTGGATTAACATTCATGTAGATAGGAATATAAACGGGAACAAGAAAGAAGGGATCGATGTGTGGGTGGGTGAGAGGAGGGGTAAAATGATGAATGGATATGTAGATGATGGATGGATGGATGGATAGATAATGTGTGAGTACATGTATGAACAGATATGTGGGTATGGATGGATAGAGGGGAGAATAGTATAGATGGACGTGGCTTTACAAAGACGTGAAAAGATTAAGAATAGATAGATGAGAAGTTGTATGGGAGGGTGGTTGGAAGACAACGTGGTTGATGGATGGGTAGACGAAAGGATATGTAATTGGGTAAATGGCTGGACAGGAGGCTGGGTGCATGTGAGTGCATACTGGTGGACAGGAGGCTAGATAGATGTGTGAGCCCTGGAGAGACATAAGATTAAATGGGTAGATAGAGGAATCCGTGGGTGTTTGGGAGGATGAGTGAGAGTGTGAGTAAGCCAAGGAGGAGTGGATGGATGGAAGCAGGTGCCAGCCTGGGACCGGAAGATGATGCACAGGTCAGGAGAGCCTCACACCAGCCCCGTGGCTGGCTACCATTAGCTTTCCCTGAGGAGTCCTGGTAAGAATCGAAAGTCCACCCGAAGCGTATTAATGAACTCCTTTCTCTTTCAAGGGAAGGTCGATGAGCTCTTCCTCCCACCCCTGGAAGAGTCGCAAGCTCCCGACCATGCGCAGGGAAAAACCACACTCCCACTGTCCCAGCCCTTCTCCCAGAATATCCAGCTGCCTGTGAAACCCACAGAGAAGAGTTCCCCCGCCTGAGTCAAAAGAGAAACTTCGCGGAGGGGAGAGGCCAGAAGCTGAACCCAAAGGGGCGAGGTTTCAGGATTCAATCATTCCCTCCTGCGTCCAGAGGCTGCGCTCCCAGCCGCCAGGAGAGAAAGTCGGTGCGTCCTGGGTGCACGGGGACCCCTCGGCCCTCCGGGGTGCGCGCCCAGGCACCCCGCTTTATTATCTCGGGGGAGAACGGGGCGGGGTCGGAGGGGCCAGGGCTAAGGAGAGCTGGTACGTCTTTAAACTTCTGCCGGCTGCTTAGTCACAGCCCCCTCGCTTGGGTGTGTCCTCCCTCGCTCCCTCCCTCTTAGGTCACTCTCTCAACCCTCGAATAAAAACTGCACCCAGCTTCCGAGGCGCCCTCATTGCCAGCCGGACCCCAGCCTCCGACAGGTTCGGGCGCCCTGCTTGCCCCGTGCTCCGCCGGCCCCCGCCCAGCGCCCGGCCCCTCCGGCTCCACTCCGCTCGCTCGGTCGGTCGCTCCGACGCCATGGACACGTTTTGGTGGTGCGCAGCGTGGGGNCATTAGCTAGAGTCATCAACAACAACAACAACAAAATGGAGAAGACGTGAATCAATAAAATTAGAGATGGGAAAGAAGTTATAAAAGACAATACAGAAATATAAAAGATCATGAGAGACTATTGTGAACGTTAAAAATGGACAAAATTGGACAACTTGGAAGAAATGGACACATTCTTAGAAATGTATAACCTTTCAAAACTAAACAAGAAAGAAAGAGAATATATGAACAGACCAATCACAAGCACAGAAATCAAAACTGTAACCAAATATCTTCCAACAGACAAAAAACACAGGGCCAGATGGCTTCACAGGCAAATTATATGAAAAGATTCAGTTTGGTTCAGTTCAGTTCAGTTGCTCAGTCATGTCCGACTCTTTGTGACCCCATGAATCACAGCACACCAGGCCTCCCTGTCCATCACCAACTTCTGCAGTTCACTCAAACATCCGTCGAGTCGGTGATGCCATCCAGCCATCTCATCCTCTGTCATCCCCTGTTCCTCTTGCCCCCAATCCCTCCCAGTATCAGAGTCTTTTCCAATGAGTCAACTCTTCTCATGAGCTGGCCAAAGTACTAGAGTTTCAGCTTTAGCATCATTCCTTCCGAAGAAAAGATTAGAGAAGAGCTAACACCTATCTGCTCAAACTCTTCTACAAAATTTCAGAGGAAGGAAAACTTCCAAGTTCATTCTATGAGGCCACTGTCACCCTAATACTAAGACCAGAGAAAGATGCCTCCAAAAAAGGAAAATTATAAGAAAATATATTATATTATAGGAAAAATTATTTTAAAAATCACTGATGAATATAGAGTCAGAAATCCTTAATAAAATTCTAGCAAACAGAACCCAGTAACACATAAAAAATATCATACATCATTATCAAATGGCCTATATCTCAGGGATGCAAGAATTCTTCACTATACACAAATAAACATGTGATACATTGTATTATCAAGTTGAAAGAAAATAACAATATAATAATCTCAATAAATGCATAGTCTTTGACAAAATTCAACACCCTTTCATGGTTAAAAAGGAAAAAAAAAAAAAAAAAAAAAAACTCTCCAGAAAGTCAGCAAAAAAGAAACCTACCTCAACATAATAAAGGTCATATACAACAAACTCACAGGAAACATCCACAATGGTGAAAAAGTGAAGGTATTTCTTCTACAATCAAGAACAAAACAAGGGTGTCCACTCTCACCATTATTATTCAATATAGTTTGGAAGTCCTAGTCATAGAAACAGAGGAGAAAAATAAATAAAAGTAATCCAGATTGGTAAAGAAATAAAACACTCACTGTTTGCAGATGACATGATTCTCTACATAGAAAACCATAAATATGCCTCCAGGAAATTACTAGAGATATCAACGAATATAGTAAATTCACAGGATATGAAATTAATATATAGAAATCCCTTGCATTCTTATTCACAATAATGAAAAATTAGAGTGAAATTAAGAAAACAATCCCATTCACCATTGCAACAAAAAGAGTAATATATTTAGAAATTAGTTTACTTCAAAAGACAAAAGAATTCTATGCAAAACTATGACACTGATGAAATCAAAGACAACAAAAACAGATGGAGAGATATACCATGTTCTTGGATTTGAAGAACCAATATAGTAAAAATGACTATACTACCCAAAATGATCTATAGATTCAAATTACAAACCACCAGTGGCATTTTTCAGAAAACAATAACAAATAATTTCACAATTTGTTTGGAAACACAAAAGACCCTGAACAACCAAAGCAGTCTAAAGAAGAGTAGAGCTGGGGGAATCAAACTTCCTGTCTTCAGGCAGAATGACCACAAAGCTACAGTCATCAAGATAGTATGTAATGGCACAAAAACAGAAATACAAACCAATAGAACAGGTATAAATCCCAGAGATAAATCAATGCACCTATGGGTACCTTTTCTTTGACAAAGGAGTCAAGAATATACAACAGAGAAAAGACAGTCTCTTCAACAAGTCGTGCTTGGAAAACTGGTCAGCTATGTGTAAAAGAATGAAATTAGAATACCTGCTAATACCATACACAAAAATAGACTCAAAATGAATTAAAAACAGAAATGGAAGACTGGAAACTATAAAAATTTTTCAGGAAAACCTACGCAGAACACTCTCTGATATAAATTACAGCAAGATCTCTGTGACCACCTCCTAGTGTAATGGAAGTAAAAATAAACAAATGAGACCTAATTAAAATTAAAAGCTTTTTCATGATGAAGGAAACTATAAGCAAAGTGAAAAGACAACCCTCTGAATGAGAGAAAATAATAACAAATGAAACAACTGACAAAGAATTGACCTCCAAAATATACAAGAAGCTCATGCACCTCAATATCAGAAAAACAAACAACCCAATCAAAAAGTAGGCAGAAAATCTAAATCGACATTTCTCCAAAGAAGACATACAGATGGGTTATAAACACATGAAAAGATGCTCAATTTTAGAGTAATGCAAGTCAAAACTACAATAAGCTATCATCTCACGGTGATCAGAATGGCCATCATCAAAAAGTTTACAAACAAAAAATGCTGGAGAGGGTGTGGAGTAAAGGGAAACCTCTTACACTGTTGTTGAAATGAAAATTGATACAGCCACTATGGAGAACACTATGGAGATTCCATAAAAACTAGGAATAAATCTACCATCTGACCCAGAAATCCCACCACTAGGCATAAACCCTGAGAAAACCATATTGGAAAAAGACACATGTTCATTACAGCACTATTTACAATAACTAGAACTTGGAAGTAACCTTGATGTCCCTTGACAGATGAATGGATAAGGAAGTTGTGGTTACATATATACAATGGAATGTTACTCAGCCATAAAAAGGAAGCATTTGAGTCAGTTCTAATGAACTGAATGAAACTAGAATCTATTATACAGAATGAATAAGTCAGAAAGAGAAACACGAATATCATATATTAACACATAAACATGGAATCTAGAAAGACAGAAGTAATGATTTTACCTGCAGGGCAGCAAAGGAGATGCAGACATAAAAAACAGACTTTTAGATACAGTGGGGGAAGATGAGGGTGGGGTGATTTGAAAGAATAACATTGAAACATACATTATCATATGAAAGATAGACAGCCAGTGGGAGCTTGACATATGATACAAGGAATCCCAAGAAGATGCTCTGTGACCTCCTTAAGGAGTGGAATGAGAAAGAAGTTGGAGGGGGATCCGAGATGGGAACATATATATACTTATGACTGATTCATGTTGATATATGGCAGAAGCCATCACAATATTGAAAGGTAATTATCCTCTAAAAATTTTAAGAAAAGAATGAAATAAATCACAAATGAATAAGAAAAATAAAGCTTAAAATGATATGTATATAATTCCACACACTGCCCTACACTTAGTGAGTATTTGTGTGCATGTGTGTGTATGCTGTTGCTTCAGTTTTGTTCAAATCTTTGCAACCCTATGGTCTATAGCTGCCAGAGTATGCCTATGGGATTCTCTAGTCAAGAATACTGGAGTGGGTTGCTATGCCCTTCCCCAGGGTATCTTCCCAATCCCGAGACTGAACTAGCATCTCTTATGTCTCCTGCTTTGACAAGCAGGTTTTTTAACACTAGAGTCACCTGAAAGCCCCAGTAAGTATTTAGTAACTATTTATTAGTAAGAGCAAAGAACAAATGTTGGGTCATTTAATGGGAAAAAAAAAAGCATATGTGAGACTAAGGAGTTTTAAAACAACCCTACAGACAGTATGGAATGTATACATATTGCTCCAACCTAGCCTTAAATGTCTTTGATTCTAAAATTTTCGGGATATGTCTTATGTTATTTGTCTATTACAATCACTGCTTATTATAGTAATGCCACTTTTATAATAACACACATTAAATCTATTTTTCTCTTTATTCTGGAGTGTAAACTTTGATCTCTTTTAAATTAGAAAACAAATCTATATCAAATTTTAAATGATTTCTTTAAAAGGAAACCAAATTTTATCGTTTATATAAAAATGATGTCATATGGAATTATGGGGGCAGGAGGAGAAGGGGACAACCGAGAATGAGATGGCTGGAGAGCATCACGGACTCGATGGACATGAGTCTGAGTGAACTCCGGGAGATGGTGATGGACAGGGAGGCCTGGCATGCTGCGATTCATGGGGTCGTAAACTTCTACAAGTATATAATAAAATATATATTTAAAAATATTTTAAAAGAACCTTTCAATAGATAAAATTTAACTTTCTTTTACATTATTGTTAAATTGATTTAAGAAAGTCTAATATCTCAACAATTTAAAATCATTGCTCTTCAGTGACTAGTCTTATTTGTTAAAAGATCTATTTATCGACAATATTCTTCCTCAATATGCATTCATAAAATCCATTAGACATTTTTTATCTTTATCCCACTTTTGTTAGCATTATCTGACACTGTTCTTTTATTTTTCTACTTGGATGTTCCTATAGTAGATTTTGCGGCATTTGCCTTTAATATAATAGCCTGAACTTTCAAAACATAATACCAGCAAATATTTTTTAGCAAAGAAAGCATTTACCTGAATAAAATCATATGCTTAATTAGTTCAGTCGCTCGGTCGTGTCCGACTCTTTGCGACCCCATGAATCGCAGCACGCCAGGCCTCCCTGTCCATCACCATCTCCCGGAGTTCACTCAGACTCACGTCCAACGAGTCCGTGATGCTCTCCAGCCATCTCATTCTCGGTCGTCTCCTTCTCCTCCTGCCCCCAATCCCTCCCAGCATCAGAGTCTTTTCCAATGAGTCAACTCTTCGCATGAGGTGGCCAAAATACTGGAGTTTCAGCTTTAGCATCATTGCTTCCAAAGAAATCCCAGAGTTGATCTCTTTTGTTACAGTAGATGGCATGTCCTCAGCCTCTTGTACAAGCCCTCTGCTACTTTTGTCTCTCAACTTCGAAAGCTCCTAAGATCTCTTGCAATTTTCTTGGCCACAACTTGAAGGTGAGTCTTACAGATGCTACTTTCTACTAGTCATTTTCTTTCCATTTGAGTACCTGTCACTAAACAAATGGTAATATCTTTGTTTATAGAACAAGTTTGTGTGTTCCAATTTTCCCCAGGAATAAAAGGCATAAAGCTGAGAAATGTACCCTCTTCAGCCCCCTGTTGTTTTTCGTGCTCAGAGTCTCTGTCATGTCCGACTCTTTGCAACTCCATGGACTATAGACTGCCAGGCTTTTCTGTCCATGGGATTCTCCAGGCAAGGATACTAGAGTAGCTTGCCAAGCCCTCCTCCAGAGGATCTTCCCAACCCAGGGATTGAACTGGCATCTCTTATAACTACTGCATTGTCAGACAGATTCTTTACCACTAGTGCCACCAGGGAAGGCCCAGTTCCCTATACACATACCACAGACATATTATTTGGGCTTTGATCAACAGGATAGACCTTAGATACCAACGCATAATAGAAGTTATCTTATTCAACATATTTGAGACCTATATTTTGTCATAAACATAAAAAGTTGAAATAAGTTGGGAATCATAGAAAATATACTTGTAGTTCCTTGCACATGTTAACTTTAAATATAGGCACTGAGGGGCTTCCCTGGTAGCACAGATGGTGAAGAATCTGCCTGTAATACAGGACACCCATATTTAATCATTAGGCCAGGATGATCCCCTGGAGAAGGGAATGACTACCCACACCAGTATTCTTGCCTGAAGAATTCCACAAACAGAGGAGTCTTCTGGGCTACAGTCCATGGAATCATAAAGAGCTGGAAAAGATTAAGCAATTAACACTTTCATAGGCACTGATATTCATTTGCTACTTTCACAATGTAGAACCAAAATCTTTAATTGAATAGTGAATTTTCTGGCTGGAGTTATTTTTCTTTTATAAATGCCACACTCATTATGATAATTCCTTTATAATGAAGAAAAACATTATAAGATGGGTAGATTCTTTCCTTTTCTTATATAGTATCTCTGTCACAGTTGGACACTATTTTTTTTTAAACTTGTACTTTTTTAGTACAACTGGTATAATTAGGACTTTGCACCAACTGAATTGATTCTGGGTTGATAATACAGTGCTCTTGTATGGAAAAAGATATATTCTGGCATCTTTTGGTCATAGGCAGTATTGGCATAAGTTCCTGTCTCAACATCTTGATTGTTGTAACTTCACTGTTTAATCTTGTTACAATCCATAGATCATTTATATTTTAAGATCTACTGTCGTCCAACACAAATATCAAAATATGTTCCCTTTAAGAAATCTGTAGAAGAATCATATATTTCCTCTTTAACTTTCAAATATATTTTGTATACACAAATATTTCAGCAAGGTTCTATGCTAATCACTGCATCATAAATGAAAGTAATGCTCGATCTCATTTTTCATCTTCCCATGAGAATGATGAGGACACAGTGCAGCTCATAATATAATTAAACCATTTATTCATGGAAATAGCAATAATTGAGCAAATGGTACATCCTAGTCTTTGAGCTAATAGAGATACAGTGGTGAAAAACTAAACATATATTTAATTCTTACATTTAGGAACTTATGTCATTAGAATGAAGATGACAAAGGTATTAACATTTATTTTAATTAGGGAAGTATATTCTTTTCCTTTTATATTATTATTCTTTGTTCTTGTTTCTACTATTTGAAATATGGTTCTATGGAAAGATATATAAAGGTAAATGATTTAAATTGTTCATTCATCACTTTCCTTAAAAAAGGAATTGGTAGTTTGCTGATCTCTTTTCAGACATTTCTTTGTTTCCTGTTTCAGAACTACAAATATTACTGAATTCTTACAACATTTTCAGTTCCTCATTTGCTTCATTTTTAAGACGATGTAGTTTTTAAGATTTCTACTTTTACAGTTTGATTTTGTGAGGCACTAAATGTTTATCTTACAATTCAGAATTTTTAAAGCTGTTTATATGGCTCTTCTTCATAATTGGTCTTGAGAATCATAAAAAAGAAAGAAACATTACCTCCACCTCCAATGAATGATAGCCTCTTTATTTTCTCCCATATCCTGATGCAGACAATTACCTAGGCTGTGGGAAAATTAAAGCTGCTCAACAACTTTCTTTTCTCATTGTGTGCCTTAGATTTTAAATGCATGTGACATAATCAGCACAAAGTCCTCTGCATCCTCCCAATCCTCCCAGCACATCTCACTAATTTATCACCATCCAGTCAATAATGGCCCCTGCTGAGAAGGGGGTGAGAGAATGATGCCTTTTTTTTTCCCATAAATATTTGAAATTAGTCTAATTATAATGTCTTGTGCTTGGATGCAGGGACAATAGCCTTCCGTTTAGATGAGCAGAGACATACATAGGTGGAGAAGTACCTAGTTAGGCAGATTAAGTAGAAATGTTGAAGTGTGTAACTGCAGAAGCCATCATTCGTCTATATTCCTACTGCATAAAAATAAGTCCTATTATAAAAGGTGGCATCAAGTAGAGATCAACTATACAGGAATTTTCCCCCTTTCCACCATAATGTGTCCCTTCCTCTCACCCTTCTTTTCTTTCCCTATCCTCTCCCTTCCTATTGCATCCCTACTTTCTCCTTGAAAAAACTTCCTTGCTCTCCTTTCACTTTTTACTTAATTTCACTCTTCCTGTCTACTTTTATTTTCTTTTTTATCTTTCTTTCTAAATCTTTCTTCTTGGACCTGAAAGGAACATAACCAGCATAGTGATTTGAGATGTTCAATCTTGCAGCACTAAGAAGCAAGGACTTCAAGGGGATTAGCCTGTATATGTGGAAATGATTAGAGAAATATTACAATTTTCCCGGCAAGATGATGATGAGTTTCTGAAATGATGGTCATGGAAAGGTAAAGAAAGGATAGGTGTGAGAGGTGTTGTAAAGACAGAATTGACAGCTTCACAGTTACAGTGGAGACTGGAACACACCTTCAGAACACTCAGGGAATCATTTGCACATTATAATCGTGACTTTTTCAACTGCTAATTCAGTCATTGCAATGTGAACTTTAGCAATCTACCCTTTATATGCATAACAATATCATAAATAAATCAGGGGAAAGCTAATGAGAAAATATATATCAAAGAGCCAAGTAAGCTCCATGCAGAAAATCAACAAGAGTTTGTAATACATTTCAATCATGTGCTGGGTAATTGCATGTTATGCAATCCAAAAGAATGTACACTTCCTATTGTAATATCAGATTGAGTCCTGAATGTAGGCTCTCTGTGAACTGAGAATTCTACATAAGGATTAGGGTGGGTTTGCAGATTTAGATATGCTGAAATATACACTTGAAAAAAAAAAGTTCTCTCTTATGACCTCTTTGGAAAAATAATACCACTGGGCATCGTGCCTTGGAAACCCACATGGCACTGTTAATGAAAAGCCAGGAGTTTGGAGAGAATATTGAATTTGAAAGTCTCTGAGAGTGTTCCCCAAATGGGTTGTTAAGTCCCTGTGACAGAGAACATTACTGCTAGATGATGACAGTCATTCGATTCTAAACACAAACCATATTGTCTGTGATTAAAAGCAGATGCTGGAGGAGGGCATCCAGGGCATTGTGGCCAGAGCTGCATTAGAACTATCTTTTGGCAATTTCAAAGCTGTGACCAAAAGTCATAATAATAGTCATAGTAAAATAAGACAAAATTTGCCTTCTTCACCATGTATAAGGAAAGATGCTATGAATTTTCTAAAAGCTTAAAGTCCAAATGTTATTATACATTTGGGAATAGACTCCAATACTCATATATATTTATATATATGCCATAGATAAGAAGACTACAAAATAGATAAACTATAGGCCACAGCAAGATAGCCACAGCAACCATTTAGAGCACATATGTGAGTTAGGATCTGTTTGCCTGTAAATCTGCCAAGTCTGCTTGTCTATGTGACTTGCTAAATATGGTCAGGGAAAGGACAAGTGACTGATTTTTTTTTCTATATAATATTTTAATGCATAAATATATAATTATATTTCTATAATTATGGATTTTTTCCACAAGCATTTTATGGTATTTTTCATGAATATCCTTTCTTTCTCTTAAACGTTTGTACTAGCTTTATTGTATCACTTTTATGGAGCATATCAAATTAGATTTGTTAAAGCTATTTATATACATCTTCCAACTCTCCTCCTAGGCCATAAATTGCTTTTGGTGAAAGGCTATAGCTATTCATTTATTGCTAATTGAATACTAGTCATAAGTCCAGAATTTTCTAAAAGCTAAATATATTATCCCATTTAATGGAAATAATCATATTCAAAAGACATACTGTATCCTCAGTCTTATGGTTGAGACAACTGAAGCACAGAAAAGTTAACTTGACCAAGGACTCATGTTTAACAAGCAGCAAAGTTGAGATCTGAAGTCAAACAACCTGACTTCAAAACTTACCCATGCATTTTATGAAAGGCATTAAAAACAAAGCATAACTCAACATCCAACTAAAGGAAGAGTCTAATTACAACGTGCTCCTTTGAAAATAATTACATCTCAAAGGCTTCACCCTCATTTTGAGAATGGATCAAAACTAAACCTTTCTCACTTCCCAGGTTACACNTGACTTCAAAACTTACCCATGCATTTTATGAAAGGCATTAAAAACAAAGCATAACTCAACATCCAACTAAAGGAAGAGTCTAATTACAACGTGCTCCTTTGAAAATAATTACATCTCAAAGGCTTCACCCTCATTTTGAGAATGGATCAAAACTAAACCTTTCTCACTTCCCAGGTTACACACACACCCAAAGCTACAAAAGAAGGTGTCTTGCATCTAAAAAGATCAAAGGAGAAATCATATCGCTAAGAGTTTAGAATCACAACTTGCAGTACTGAGACTGGAGCCCATATTCTTATCTCTTTGATGGTCTGAATAAGTTTGTCATTAATTTAGTTTAATGTGACTAAAGATCATATGTTCTTGCCAAAAACATATGAAANTAGTTAGCACTGTTTAAGCTGCATGTATGATATGGACCAACTGAGAAAGGATTTTGTGGAAGGAGGTGGTGGACCAGAGGCTTTAGAGGAGGCTTTCAAAGGGGAACTGGAGCTCTAAGGATCTCTTGAAAGGCAGAGAGACTTGGGATGGGAGAGAGCAGGGAAAGATTTCAGGGAGAGCTGTGAGCCTGGCCTCGGGGAAGAGGAACCAGGCTGGTGTCTCTCTCTCACCTATAGGGAAGTCCATTTATATGTTACCTCCCTGGGGCATCTTCTGCTTTGCTTCTGAGGATTTTGACTCTTGATTCCTTCCATCCTGTAGCCCAAATTCTTCTAAAGGGCCCCATCCCCTGATATTTGGCACTGTCTTGACCCTTGAAGTTCCTCCCTTCCCCCCAGATGGGCAGGCTTACTCCTGCTCTGGGTTTCCGTGGTCCCTTTGGGCAGTGTCATTTGGAGGAAGTGCAAAAAAAATGTCAGTAGCAATAGCTGCCTGGGCCCAGGCTTTCATGCGCTTGTCAAGCTGTTTGGAAGGAACTGAGGCTTGGGAAGGAGATGTGACTTAACAGTGGGCTCGGGCTGGGCTGCCAGAGAGAGGAAGGACAAAGAGGAGGCGGGATGACTCTTCTGGTGCCCCACCAGCGAAGGTGGTGGGCTCCAGAGGACAATGTGGACATTTCGGCAAGTGGCAAGGCTTTGGGGAGGAGGAAAGGGTCTGATCTTCATACTGAAAAGCAAGAAGTAGAGACATGGCCAAATACAGTTAAGCAGCGTTGGACCCAAACTCTAAGTTGGAGAACAGATCTGTTGAACTACATTTCACACGTGGAAGGACGAAAGTAGCCCTGGGTAAAGAGCAGTGAAGCGAGCCTTCTGTACCGGTCTGCCTCCTGTCCTCTGTGGGTGAGAGGTCCTTGCTAGAGAATTGTGCCCCTGGTGTTTAGAAAGGGGGGTGTAGCTAAAAGCTCTGGGGCTTTGGGGGTGACTGGCACCCTTCTGATCCCTCTGAGCCTTAGAGACCCCTCTTTCTGGGAGTTGGACTTTTGGCTGTGTTTTCTCAGGAGAAGAGCAATGAAGCCAACCTCCATTCCTGCTGAGGTTGGTTAGCATCAGTTAATTCAGTTGTTCCCCAAATACACAATGGACATCTTCCTTCCTGCAAAGGCACAGTGCCAAGTAGGTGTGTTTGAGTTTCGCAGCCAGTAGAAAAAGTTTCCGTTCTTTTTCTAGTTTGGCCCACGCAATATGGAGAGGCTGCTGGGCAGCATGAAATTCTTAGTTTATGACAGATCCCTTTCCACTCATTCAAGAAATATTTCTTGACTCACTATTGTAGACTCAGAGATGGGGACTCCAAGAATCATTTAGAAAAACCCTTTCTTTTTCCCAAGGAGGAAACAGATCCTCAAAGAGAGAAAGGTGACTTCCCCTCTCTCAGGCCGAGTGTTAGCACAGGACGCTTTACAGACCTCAGGTCTCTGAAATACCTTAATCCTCCAGGACTGAGCCCTACCTCCACTACTTACAGAGGGCGGGGAATGTGTGGTCTACAGAGGTAGCAATGTTTGTTTCACACCTTAAATTGCCATCTTAAACACTCAATACAATTTTATATTTTCCTCCACAATGTATCCAGTTTGAATTTAACCTAAGAATAAAGATGATAACTTTCTTCTTATCAAGCAAAGTGGCTGCTTGGGGGTTGAGCCTCTGTACTCTCCAGTGCCTTCAGGAGTGTTGCTGGATCCCTCTCAGTTAGCAGCATCCCAGCTTTAAAAGCCTGACACTCAGTTCCTCTACGAAGTAGAGTCCTAAATCTGCAGGAAATACCATTTACCGAGCAGTGACCCTGGTGGCTCAGTGGGAAAGAATCTGCCAGCAACGCAGGAGACGCAGGAGATGTGGGTTCAATCCCTGGCTCAGAAAGACCCCCTGGAAGAGGAAATGGCAACCCACTCCAGTATTGTTGCCTGGAAAACCCCATGGACAGAGGAGCCTAGAGGGCTTCACTGTTCATGGGGTCACAAAGAGTTGGACGCAACTGAGCGCACACGCACACAACTTCGTACGAGGCATTCAGCCATGCGCTTTGAACCGGTTATCCTATATAAGCTTCACAACAGCCCTGTGTATGTTTAGCAATCTTTTCATTCCATTTTTCAGATAAAGAAGTTGAGAGGCTCAGGGAGATGGAATGACTTGCCCGAGGACACACAGCTAGTATGAGTGGTGGAGTTGGGGGTCCTCTGTTGTCTCACATGCTCTGTGTGAGACTCCAGTGCCTATGTTCCTCTGATTCATTATTTGCCTCTGGAGGACTCTGGAAATTGTATGAGGCAGCAAACGTGAAGCCTGGGATGAGTGGCTTTCTTCTCCCCCGGCAGGCTGAGAACTCTTGGCTGCCCTGCTCTGCCCTGGCCTGTCTCTCTCCAGTCCTGGCCACAGCTGTCGAGAGATGCCAACCTAGCTATTTGTTACTAAAATAAGTCAATTCCCTTATCAGAGTCCAGCTGCCCTTCTAGACATGCTCTCATTTGCAGGCTTGGAAAAAGGGGAGAGGCTGTTCCTTGTCTAAGAGACAAGTCAGTGCAAGGCTTTCTGCCTAGAAACGGAAAAAAAGGGGGAGGGGGAAGCCTTGCAGAGGCTCTGACCCTGGCAAGCATTCTAGGTGCAATGACCCAGGAAGCCCCCTTGTTACAAGCTCAGTGGAAACCCTCAGTATTTAGCAGGCTGTGTGTGCTCCAGTGAGGGGGAGTGTCGAGGACCCGGTGATGGGCTGATATGGTTCTCTAGAAAAGGCAAGGATCTTGAACGGAACGTCAGTGTGGGGTGCGAGGTGACACGTGGCCACTCAAGTGAGATTTCAGTTTGGCCTTGAGTGTCAGACGGTTCCAGGTGGGGAGTACCTGATGAAGAGGAGGTTGTGGGAGGGAAGGGGGCCTCCCCTAGCCAGCCATCCTGGCTGGGATGAGGGCTGAGTTACAGGCTACCTTGTGTTTCCCCTGCACCTCCTTTTTAGTTGACTCCACCAAGAGACTGAAAGGGAAGTGGTGGGTCTTGTGAAAGAATGAACTGAAGCAGGTGGCAAATCCCGCCAGACCAAGTGGAGTTCTCAAAGGGGATCTTTTCTGCTTCAGAGAGAATGTCTGAGGGGTTGCACAGCCAGATGCTGGTGACTCAATTTCCTTTGTGTCTTTGCTTAAATGGGAAACACACCAGTGTTCTCTAGACTCGCCAGGGGAGGCTGATGCCTCCAACCTTAAGTTGGAATGCCACTCTTAATCCCTTAGCAAGTTAATATTTTTCTTGAAAAGTGTGCTCCCTCGAAGCTGCCCAACAAGGATTTGGGAAGCCAGCTCGATCTGCCAGAGTGTTTTCCTAAGTGTGCGGTTGTGGGATCTGGCTTGGCATGGACACAGCAGTTGGGACCTCTGGATTTTCCAGGAGGGTCAGGATTTCAAACATGCATAGATTCTACCAGTTGAAGTCCAACGTATATTTTGACTTAATATAGATTTTTTTCTACAAATAAGTGCATGACTTTGTGTGGTTAGAAGTCAGAAACTTGCATGGATTTTTGCATAAGTGAAAATCACATCTCTACAGCTCATGAATCAGCCTAATTAAATTACTATCCAATTAAATTACTATCTGGTTCAGAAAATTTATACTTTGGAGAGGAACATTTGTGCCCCTCTGCTCTCTCTCTCTTGATCATCCCAATATGAGAAACCCCAAGAAAAATGACATACTGGGTTTTTGCTTGCTAGGTGTGGACATATACATGGTGAGTGTGTCCATAGGCGTGTAAGTATCTGAACGCATGTGTCTACTCATAATGTGGTATTGCTGGTCAATCGTTAAGCTTGTATAAGGTGTCTTCTGTGGGTCCCACACTGTACTGGGTATCACAGGGGAATTAAATGTGAGAGAGTGGGACTCTATCCAAGAACCTTAAGGTTCTACATGGGGAACACTCTACCGAGGAGTGATAGCCTGGCCAACTAGGACCACAGGACTGACAGCCTTGCCGAGCTGAGGCACAGCCAGGAGGGCTAGGGGACTCAGTGATGGGGAAGAAGAGGGGGCCATGTGCACAAGAGAAGATTTGAGCATCTGAAGAAGCGGGAATGAGCTTGGGCCGTGTGTATTTCTGTTTCCCTGCCATTCATTTACCCACTCTTGAGCAAGTTTTCGGAGAAGGCAATGACACCCCACTCCAGTACTCTTGCCTGGAAAGTCCCATGGACGGAGGAGCCTGGTGGGCTGCAGTCCATGGGTTCGCTAAGAGTCAGCATGACTGAGCAACTTCACTTTCGCTTTTCACTTTCATGCATTGGAAAAGGCAATGGCACCCTACTTCAGTGTTCTTGCCTGGAGAATCCCAGGGACGGAGGAGCCCGGTAGGCTGCCACCTATGGGGTCGCACAGAGTCGGACACGACTGAAGCGACTTAGCAGCAGCAGAGCAAACTCATTAACTGGACAATGCATCCAGCAAAAGCCCACGTGCTTGCTGCCCCTTTGGTGCGCCAAGCAGTCTTGAGAGCTCACAGCCAACAGGGCACAGTCCTTGCTCTCAAGTAGCTTGTGGTCGAGTGGAGGGTTTCCTGGATAACAGCTGATGGTGCATCTCTGGTTTATGCTCACTCTAGATTCTGAAAGTGTATGCCTGCCACCGCCCCCCGCCCCGTCCCCTGGCCAGGTGTGACAGCCTATATAGCCTCCAGACATGGCCAAACGGGGGTGGTGATAAAGTCACCCCCAGCTGAGAATCCCTAGCGTCACTGAATGGTGGCCAACCTCGTCTCTGACAAGGAGATATCTGGTCCCCATAGGTCCCTAGGTAATTAGCCTAAACACTGCACAGGGAAGTTAAGATCAATAAGCATATTTATCTTCTGGGGCCAAGAGGTGCTCATGACTTTCACACTTCTCATTGGCGGGAAACCCCAGACCAGATAGATCTTCTCTTATCTCTCTTCGGCAGTGTTGTGGGGGGGCCCCCCTGACATCAGGGATGGAATCGCATTCATTTTTGTAGTCTCAGAACCCAGTCCTGGCCCATATTTGTTATCTGTTACTATTGAACTGAAATGAATATTTAGAATATAGAAATTAGTACACATCCAGGTACACGAAAACATGCTCCACAGTCTTCGTAAGATGCAGAGGCCTTTATCTGTACATGAGAGTGGCGGTGAGGACTGCCTCCAGGACGAGGCTGAGATGAGCGCTTGGCTGGACAGCGGCCCACCACAGGACTCGTTTTTGGCCTGCCCAAGTAGGGAGATCACCCATCTGTTTGTGGCTTTGGTGGCTGCTTGCCGTGACTGGGGACGTCTGTCTAAGGACAGGATGACTCACTTCTTGAGCCAAGAAGGGAGTGGGAGTTAGGCCGGATGATGACACCCAGTCCCACATTGAAACCTCAAAATAAAACACTCCTGGGCAGTGGCCCCCTTGGAACTCTGGCTTATTTTGGAGCTGCTAATCTGACGGTGGACTTCTTGGGTGAGAGACCCACACTGTCCCTTCCAACCCCTCCAACACTGCCCCCTTCCAGTTTCTGGAAGGTGTTAGCAGCTGGCAGAGAAGTGGAAGTACTTCCCAGAAGATCCTTGCCTTCTCTGTTTCTCTGTGGGTCTCTTGCAGCTACTAAAGGTCTTAAGCAAAGCCTGACATCTGACAGGGAGGCCAACGGTGCTTTGTCTCCATGGAGCTTGCCACATGTGACGCTGACCACAAATGGGACAGGTCCTGCCTACCCATGGCTCATCTGCCCCGTGAAACTTGGGGGCAGGATGAGGGGTGAGTGTCAGGGGGGGTCCAGAACCTCACAAACCCAGATCTCCCTGAGTTTGGGGGTGCATTGGCTGCCTGGGTGTGTCCTCTTGAGGCAAGAGTCTCTCCTAAGAGCAAGTGTGGGCAGATAGGTCCCAGGAGGGTGGGGAGGGGCTGAGTCACCAAGGAGGTGATTTGCAAAACCCAGGTCCCCAAAATCTTTCCCGAGTCTTCAGCTTTTGAGAGTGAATGTTAAGTGCAAAATTCTAGGGAGAGAGAGAATTCACAGAGACCAGTAGTTTTGAGGCTTTGCCATGGTGTCATGGTGAGTCTCCTTCAGTTGTACTTGAAAGTTCATCTTTCTAGCCCTTGACCTTTCTGGAGAGTTAGAGCTCTTGTACGTTTTGTATTTGTTTCTTTGCAGTCAGTTGTATACATTGGAGATACTGTCACTACTGTTGGTAATAATAGCAAACACTGAATCCTGACTACACACTGACACCATCGTGTTCCCTCTACTAACGTGTTTAATCCATGCACTAACCTTAGGAAGGCGTGCTCGTATTACCCCTCTTTTACATATGAGAAAACAGAGGCATAGAGAATTTGAGTCACTTGCCCAAGGCCACAGAGCTGGTAAGCAGGAGAGCTGGATTTCCAGTCCAGGTGGTCTAGCTACAGGGTTCACGTCCTTGCTGACTGCATTGCTCTGCCTTCCTTAGTATATCAAGACATCAGGGTGTCCAGAAACCCAAACGGCGATACCTGGTAGTATGCTTCCTGGTTGTCTTCATGCCTGCTAGTACACTGCTGGGCAGGATCATAACATCTACAGAGCTGGATTTCCTCTCCGTTTACGTGCATGATGTCAGAGAAGGGGGCTGGAGCTGCAACTATGAAGGAGAAAGAAGTTGTCATGGAAACGTCTTCCCATTCCTGCTCTGTGCGGCTCATTCATTCCGGTTCCTGGATAGAAGGTCTGCCCATACGGGCTGTGGAGTGGGGGGAGTTGAGGAAGGAGTAGGATTCGGGGGGTGATGAACCGAGTCACTTGTTCAGTGTCACTTCATACTTGTCCCCTGCATGGTGGATGAACGCTGCTGCCTGGTGGCTCCATCATCTAGGACTTTGGCTCATGATAGGATAAAGTTGGGAGAGAAGCCAATCAAACAGCAGTGAAAATCTTTGCCCTCAGCTTAAGGGTCCTTAATGCCAGGACCTTCTCTCTACCAGCTAGAATTGGAGACAGAAGAGAGAGCGAAGAGTGTCAGGCAGCAGGCCATGCTCACCCTGGGCACATGAAATCGGGCCAAAACTAGACATTTACTTCTGCCCTTCTTCCCAGCTCCAGTGCACACCTGTGGCTTGGCTGCTGTTTGGCCCAGCAGGTGGCCTTTGCATGGGAGAGGGCAGGTAGCATTTCTTCTGGGTGCTCTCCCGGAAGGGAGGAACCAAAGGCTCCTGGAGACCTCCGACTCAGCCTGCAGGTAGGCAGCTGGCCTTTGGCCTGGGAGCAGTGGCTCATCACAGAACCCCATCTGTTTCAATTTCAGTACATCTTTTTGCACTTGAGTAGGTCTGCAGTGCCTTCTAGAAGAAACCACACATCTTCTACTTCCTCTCTCAGAGAGAACCCACCAAGATATTAGAGTGGGGATGATAAGGCCTCTTCACAAGTGTTCACCATTATGGAACCCGAGATGCCAGGGAGAAAGGAACAATTCCATGCAGCTATGACCTGGTCTCTTGCCTCAGGCTTGGAAGATCATTTAAAGCCAGGCCCCTGGCTCTAAAAGTATCAAGTGGCATAAATACTGTATGCCAGTTACAGATGTTGCCATGGTTGCAGGTGTGCAGTTCATGAAGCAGATTCCAACAGAGCTGAGCATCATCTTATAGTCTATAGCAGACCAGCTGACGTCACTGAGTCAGCCCCTCAGCCACCAGTGAGTTTCAAGGCCACACTTCCCTACAAGGGGAGGACAAGGGTATAGGTACCCACAAGAAAGCTGGTCACATAGACATAAAGCAGAGTTTGGAGAGACAAGTAATAATGCCATAGAAATCTCCTGCCCAGAACTTCAGCTTTGTAGTGGATTCTCTGTGATGGAACTAGTTATCTTGCCAAGGTCAACCTTAGAGGTCAGACTCATCCCTCTAGACTACCAGTCCCCAACCTTTTTGGCACCAAGAGCCAGTCTTATGGGCAGCAATTTTCCCATGGACAGGGCAGGGAGATGGTTTTAGTTTCACCCACTGCTCACCTCCTGCTGTGCAGCCCGGTTCCTAACAGGCTGCAGACCGAAACTGGTCCCCGGCCCGGGGGCTGGAGACCTTTGCTCTAGACTTCCCCAAGTGACTTTTGCTTTGCCCTTTTGTCTACTAGTTTCTCCCTGATGATTCATGAAAAGCCCACGAGCATATTTCTATCTAAAAAATTCAAAGGCTGCTGCTGAGCTAAATTATGGTCTCTGTTCTCTTTCACAGGTGAGTCTATAAGCTCCTTAGGGAAAAGCTTATGTTTTATGTACATTATGTACAATTTTGTATTCTTGAGGTTCCCATCTGTCAGTTTCTCAGTTACAGTAGATGTTCAATAAATGTTGGACTGAATGAATGAAAGTTCTAGATTGGGCTAGAAAAGCCATCTTTATCATTTACCTTTTGTGATTTTCATAGGTTCTGGCTCATGTTTCTTCATCTTTTTAAATCTTTCTGATCTGTAGAAACCTGTTTTTGTGTGTGTGTGTGTGTGTGTGTGCTTCCTATTCTGATCCTCACGTCTCCTTGATATCGCTCTACTCTGCATTCTAGTTTGAGTGTGTCTTTCTTCGAGTTTGACATATCAGGCAAGGCAGGAGAAGTTTAGAGCTCACTGGGTGTTGTCCAGTAGACCAAGGATCTGAATGTCCTGGAGGTCTGTCTGCCTCTCAGCCTCAGCCTTGCCAAATCTGACTTCATGTGCACAGAACCTAAGCCTCAAAATCACGTTCCAGTGACACTGAGAGAAAAGAGGTGGGCTTTTTGGTCACTGTGTTAAAAGGAGAAAAGGGAGGAGTTCTTTCTTTCAGTGATTTAAAGAGCTTCTGTACCGAACCAGCTGTTCCGTGTGGTGGGATGGGAATGAGAAGGCTGGCTTTGGAGGAGGGCTGTGTGCAAGGAGGAAGGGCTGTGAAACAGGCTGATTCTCCTCCCGGCCCCACGAGAGCAGCGTGAGCCCCAGGGGCTGCACACATTAAGCCTCTAAAACAGTGTTCAGCACGTAGTGTCTGGAGCTCGGGTCTAGCACACAGAAGGCGCCCTGAGTATGGAAATGACTGTAATTCTTTAGCGCCTCTCTGTAACTGACTGTCTGATGCAGAGCCAATCATTTTACGCCAGTTTGCCTCCAATTTCCCATGTGTCAGATGAGACGGCAGGATTCTAGTCGATCTGTGCAGTCCTTTCCCAGCCTCACATTCTGGAAACCCACCATTCTGCAGGCCCTAAGCCTCATACAAGTTAATGCAAGGAATAATACACTATGGTGCAGCCCCTTCCCCCCCACCCCCCGCCACAAC